>OX451398.1:16510357-16990576 GCA_949629135.1 Eremobia ochroleuca
ACACACTAACGGTATGGCTTTCATTTTGACAGATCAATAACATTCATTGCGTTATTTACGTTGCTGAGCGGACAAATTTTTCGAACATATAAAGGAATGGATTGGCAATATCCTTCAAAATGATTCAAATTTTGATTGAAAGTGTGTTAAGTACGCAATTAGGTTGCTGTTTTATTATGGTTCTAAAGAGTACGGCGAAATTGGTCTTAAGTCCAACTTAAATCCGGTTAACTTTTCTGGCACACACTTTTTAATTTTTTAAGTCTGTTGGATAGGTTGATCATTGGTTGAGGGGCCCGTGCCTAAATAATAACAGTCGCACAGGTCGATCGATCAGGTTAAGCAACGCTTGCTGCGGTTGGTCCGTGGATGGGTGACCATCTTTACATACCGAGACCCCTCCATGCCTCGGAAAGCACGTTAAGCCGTTGGTCCCGGCTGTCAATCGTAGATCTTTGACAGTCGTTACGGGTGTCAGAAGCCCGAAAATCTGACAACCAGTCTTACCTAGGGGTATCGTATTACCCAGTAACTGGGTTGTGGAGGTCAGATAGGCAGTCGCTCCATGTAAAATACTGGTTTTCAGCTGCATACGGTTAGACTGGAAGCCAACCCCAACATAGTTGTGAAAAGGCTAGGCAGATGATGATGGATAGGTTGATCCGGCGACAGAGAAGTAGTTCCGAATAGACGGACATGGTTTAGTGGTTCATCATCAGCCTAACATCACCCCAAGTATGTGGAGGGACCACTTTCAGTCCAACCGGATGCAGCTGAATACCAGTATTTTACATGGAATAATGGCCTATCTGACCTTCACTACCAGGTTACTGGGTAGGCCCTTGTTGATAATTATATTTTAGTCAGTGTCGGGGAAAAATTATTTTCACCATCATTATGATTTACCAAAATCCCATTTTCTACTGAATCATCGCTCTGCAGTTGAAATGACACGTGTCTATGTGTGTGTGACGTATGCCTAGCCTATACATCTATAATATGACTTGACTAATTTATGGTCTCACTAGCTGCGCCCCACGGTTTCATCCATATAAGTGTCGATGCCGCTTGAATATTGGGATAAAAAGTAGGTATCCTATGTGTTAATCCCGGTTATAAACTATCTGCGTACCAAATTTCATCGAAATCCGTTTAGCCGTTTGAGCGTGAAGGAGTAACAAACATACAAACACACACACACTCACAAACTTTCGCCTTTATAATATTAGTTTGATTTAAGGCTCGTGTATTATAGAAATGAACCCGTCCAGCTATTTATGATTCAAAGTTAATGAATGACATGCTTGGTATTGGATTGATAATCATCGTAACATATATTATTGGGTTTATAGGAAGTATCGGACTCACATAACATAACCCAGACTCACACACGTCTAGCCATTGCCCCACTGATGGGCAAAGACCTCCCCAAGTTTTTCCAGGAACTCATTTTCCGCGCCACTTAGAACCAGCCCTCGCGATACGCGTCCAAGTCATCTCGCCACCGCTTTCTGAGACGACCTACATGGTTCCTTCCACCTTCAGACACCCGTGGGAACTTTTGCCCAGAGGAAACCATGCATGTGACTTATGTGACCCACCCAATCCCATTTTGAGCCTAGTAGCCTAGGAAGGCTACTAGACTTTTGATTCCCTCTAATCACCCCAAGCTGTTGTTGCAAATTACATTTGACATTTTGTTTATTTTCGTCAAAGGTAACTTTCCCTCATTTCAACCCTAATTAGTTCAAGATGAAGAAGGAAGATTTTCTTCAAAAACCCAGAATATGAAATAGCAAGCATTGTAATCCTGTACACCAATTCTATTTACACTGTATTACACTACCGCCCACCTAAGTATCTTAATAGCTCCAAAATTCTGAGTAGGTTTGCCTAAATACCGGGAGTCGGCCTTGCGCAAATATCCTACTATTTTTCCTGTAAAAAGCCGACGCATTTTTTCTTCCGCCATAGCGTGTATTATAAAAACCTTCTTGGTGTTTTTTTAGATTCCGTAGTTTAAAAATTAAAACTCTTGGGCTAAGCTAAGATCGAGTCATGTTCGTGAACGGGCGCCGCCAGTAGGGACTGGTCATCTCTTAGCTGCCACGGCTTATTTTAATTTTAATCCAAGTATTTTCATTTCTGAATTGTTATTTTTTTGTTTTTGTTTTTATCTTTTTTAGTACGGACGCTTTTAACGTGCACGTCTTTCTACATCGTTCTCACATGTATTATTTCAACTTGAATGATGTAACCAAAATTTTGTAACAATTTTTATGATTTAAAAGAGTGTCCGTGGAGTTTCTTGCCCGTTCTTCTCCACAGGTACCTACGCTTTGGAATGGGCAACTAGCTTCATCTTTCTGACTGACCGACCCCTTGACAATTCAAAAGTGCCTGTAATTGGTTTACTTGAAATAGATGCTTTGAGTTTGAGTCAAGAATGTTTAAAGTCTTGAGTATCCCTGTATGCAAATAAAAGTGGTGGGTGTAACGCTTTTCTTCTTCTTCTCTATAGGCTCGAACTATATTAGAGTAGCATTTGCCGTGATGAAAATGTTAGTCAGCTAGGTGATAAATAAGCCTATTATCCAGGAATACACTGGGCGTACATTTGTGGAATTGCCTTTAGTGAACAACCCATAGTTTTATGCTGAACTAGCGTCACGCAACTGCTTCTCACAGTTTTTACGACTTGACAAAACAAATAATATCTGTATTATTTGTACGTTTAATATCAATGTATTATGCACATAAACCTCCCGGAATAATTTGTCTTAATGATGGTGAATACCGCATCAACATCAGTTACTAAACACTACAGTAACCAAAGAACAACGCGGTCGCATAGTGACCACGTTGCTCTTTAAAACTACGTAGACAGACACGAAAAGTTACTTTAATTTATAACATGTACGTATGTAGAAGCTAAAAGTTATGATTCAAAGTAAACCGTTTGTTTCTATAACTGAGTACTCTGAGTATTATCTCCTCTCACACATTACTGGTTTTTGTACTCGTGTAAATATTAGAGGGGGGTTCAAATATTTTATCGCGGCCACGCACACACAGGGTTGAAAGCATTACGCTGTAAGATACACGTTGTCGGAACGTGATGTCTTTATAACAAGCTTATTGTTTTTGGAGGGGGCGTAGGGGGGCGGAGTGAAAATATTTGATATGTACACGTGGCTTGCAATTTAGATGAGACTCGCGTTAAAGATTTCTGTATTATTCATCTTTGTGAAAGTAGGAGTATGTGTTAGAGGTTGTCAGTGAAGGCTTTGCAGAATCAAGGCTGTTCAGGGATTTAAAGTGGGTCAATTGCTTAAGGGTAAATCGTCCAAAACATTGTGAAAATGTTACAAATGGTATCATGTTACATCAGGACGGCAACCAGTCGGTTATATTTTAAATTGAAGGCACGTGAACTAGAATTGGTCAAAACTAACCAGGACCCTAATTCACTGTAACCACTCAGTTATTCCTACTTCGAAACCACGTCAATTCCTTAGGTTATCACGCCAACCTCGTGTTCATTTCGCGCGGTTTCACCTCCGCGCGCTCCCGAGATAAAGGGTCTTGACAGACAGACGGAAAACAAAGTAATCCTATAAGGGTTACGTTTTTCCTTTTTAAGTACGGAACCCTAAAAAAATCCGCTGCTGGAGATAGGTCTTATAGGAGGTACCTAGGTATTTTTTGCAGACATTTTAGTAACAAAATCTTCCAATTTTCCCTAAAAAAATCCTCCCAAACAGCTGTACTTAAAAAGTAGTACAGTGGGGTAAAATTAAGCGGACAAGCAAGGGTCGAATTTTGTCGAGCACACATATACAAGGGTTGGGTCGAAACCCAATTAATTCCTTGGGCACCTCGGCCCCGAACAAGTTTTTACTTGCCCCGGAGCTCTGAACGAAACTCAATCTCCACGATATATCGCTCTAATGACTCAAGTATTTTTGGGCTAAAGGACCGGGTAAAAGAGGTTGTTTTAAAATTGCGCCGTAAGATGTTTTTTTTTGTGGGTAAAAGGGATTACTTTAAGAAGTTGGGTGGTAATATCTTTGTTTGTGAATCATACTGGGTTTCGGTAATCCGATTGGGAGTTGTTGTTATGGCAACGACTGCTTGTTGTAGCGATTTTACAGGTGTACCTTGGTGAATCCTAGATTATAATTATACCGTGTTTGAATATTTAAACTAAATAAAAGGGTTCGGTCAGATAGACAGACGACAAAGTAATTTTATAAGTATTCCATTTTTTATTTTGAGATACGGAACCCTAAAAACCACTTTTTTTCTCCCATAAATTCTCATAGATAATTTAAATCTGAGGATTTTAGTCTAGAATTATAGTTTAGATTAGTATGTCATCTGACAGTTCTAAACTAAGATTAAAATCCACAAAAATACAGACCTAAGTATGCATTTTTTTCTTTAGAAACTGTACCCGGCAAGAAGTATAAAAAAACCACCCAAAAACCTATGTAATCTTTATGCATACATTCCCACAAACATTTTGGTGTTAACATACTTTTTTGCTGAAGTCACCATTTCTTTTGTCCTCCAAAACATACGGCATAATTAAAATTTTAACCCGTCAACTGCGCTTAGAAAAAAGTCGGCGAGATGGGTTGGTGCCCAGCGGAGTGTCGTGATATTTTAATTCTAACCCCAAATTGCTCGTCCGTTTCGACCTAATTGCCCCGTGTAATTTCACAGCTTTATAAGGGTTAATTTAATTTATCCGACAATACACCGTGTTGGCATGATTGCGATGAAAATTTTAAATATTAAACTCGTTTAAGACAGGCGATTTATGATTAGGTTTATATAAGATAACATTTTTGCAATGTTTATATTATCTAGTGAGAAATCATGTTATGTGCGTGAAAATGTAGCCAATTTTCTCAATGTGTACGGAAAATTATACTACATAATGTTGACAAAAGTGTCATACAATTAACAGTATAATAACAGGTTGTATGAATGAGCAACTGAGATAGCAAACAATGATAAGAATAAGGTAAACTAACACAAGATCTACCAAGAAGCTTCAGTCGTATTTGGCTTGAATAACAATTAGTAGTCATCCTAAGTTACTGGAAGTCTTCTCAGTTAATGCCAGTTTCTCAAACACTTAAGGAACTGATCTTATATCCATTAGAGTAATCCGATTGTGTAAGTGATAGTAACTACAAAATTGTTTACCGTTCGTAGCGTCCGCGTAGTTTCCGTAGCACTTCGTAGCGCTACACCGTAGCGCGGTGCTACGATCGAGTTCGTTTAAAACTTAGTGTGCTTTGCTAACTATTTATTAAGTTAGGTTATTTATTGTACAAGTTCATACATTCAATTTCTAAAATTAGTTTCGAATGGAGCGAAATTAACTCAGGGACCTAGTTACATAACACAGTGAAGCTAAATTTATGATGAATTTGTTAACAAATATTACCTCGTACTAAATGTAGAACATTTTCGTTGAATCAACTATGCTTTAATTCAGAATCAGTTAATCAACAGACAGTTTATCCAATTCGAAAACTATTAATGTTTTTATTGACTGTTACCATTATTATTAATCTTTGTTGATTGATGAATGGGTTCCACATGGTCGCATTTCCTGAAAGTTTATATTATGTTTTTATTTACCTTCCCACATGTATTAAGTAAACTGATGATTTATTATAGAAACAAAACCAATGTCATGGTGAATGGAATGAAATTACTTTTATTAGCGGTAAAAATTAGAAAAAGAAAGAACAGAAACACAAAAATAATAAGTTGGTGGAAAATATGCGTCACATCCACGCAAAACCGCCATAGCTCAGAATAATGCCACGGCACTATGTAAGGCAGAACCCCAGCGTTGGATTCAATTGCTGGGCTCTGTTAAAGATTGCAAACATGGAGTCTAGAACTAATAATATTCTCTAGTCAGATAACGTTTTTCAAAGGCAACTTTTACTAAACAAAACAGGCCATTAGGTACGTTAGGTACTGCCTGACTTGGGCGGAGCACCACTGCGTCTTCGCGGCAGCAATCAGCGATGGTGATCTCTTGCGTCCGGCTCTGGTCCAGGCCGTGGTACGGAGCGAGAGTGCATGGGAAGCCGTCGCCTCCTTCTGCGAAGTAGTAAGGCTTGCGAAGGAGGAGGCGGAACGCATGAGGGAGAGGCAATATTTGCGCCTTCACGCCCCTAGTCGCCGCAGGAGACGCCCTGGGCATCGGGAGTCAAGAGCCGACTCCCGGCCACCGTAGGCACGGGCTTGCGGACGGCGAGCAATGGGCAGTTTGCCGTCCGGTAAGGACCAGGCCCGGGTCGACGGCGCGTTGTGTTCCACGCACGCTTCAAAGAGATGTCAGCACTAACTGATGGCCGATGCCTGCCAGAGTCGTGGGTTGTTCGAAAGACTTACTGTGGCTCCTGGCACAGGCAACTTAAGGAAAACGTATGGGTTTTAGTCAGTAAAAGTTTGACGTACCCTCCTGCTCGGCCCAGAGTGGGAGGAGTTATTTGATGATTTCCCACCCAAAATAACTACGCCGCTCCCCGCGCCGTTGCCTTCGAGGCCAGTTCCATATAAATCTATGCCTTGAAACGCGCCGCTCCTCGCGTCACCGCTGCCACTGCTCCGCGCCCGCTGACCTCATGTCCATAGCCTTAAGGGTCCTAGCATGATGTCAAGTAAGAAAGAAAAGAAAGAAAGAATTGGTCTATCAAATGCAGATATTTTTTTTTATCCGACAAGTCGTTGCAGACACTAGCGCGTTCAAAACAAACTCTTCAGATTTATTATTATTATGTAGCCCACTCTGCTCGTATTCCTCGAGATATAAACATAGAGATTCATGGCTCGTGAAAACCGAGCTGAACTAACTCCATTCTTATCAATTACTCTCGGCTCGGGATCACAGTTTAGCAAGAGAATTCTTGAGAATTTACCGTTTCTTACAATAAGTAAATAAAATCCACTAAATGATTAGGTTGGCAAGTAGAAATTTTCAGAATTATCTAGATTTTTTTTATTTAATCATTGAATGTTCTTGAAATTTTCTTTAACGAAAGTATAAAAACGGACGACATTCCCTCCCACGTTTCATAACGCTTCCAACATCGAAGGACACATCGAAATAATGGATCTTTCAAGAGAACAAATCAGACTGTTGTTACTTAACGAATACCGATTGGGAAATTCAGCAGCGGATGCGGCAAGAAACATGTAAATCGATGGGAGATTCTACGATCACTTATCGCACAGCTAAAAATTGGTTTGATAAATTCGACATGGGAGACTACCGTTAAAAAGATTCACCTCACCCCGGCCCTGTAGTTCAGACAGACATAGAACGATTACAACTACTCATCGAAACTGATCCCCGCTTATCGATACGAGCATTAGCAGAAGAAAATCACGTTGATGAAAAATAGTTTGCTATCATGATAATAAATATAAATGTTTTCTTTGATATAAATGTCAAAATTTCAACTTGCCAAACTAATATTTTGAATTGGAAATAAATTGAAGGTAGGATTTAAATAGTGGTTTTATATAAGTTACAGATTATAGGTCTATAATACCTATATGTATTTACTTTTTTCTGATTAATTTATAACATATCAATAACAGAGCTAAACTACTTACGAATGTGTATATAAATCTGAAACATCTAAAAATGGATGACAATGCAAGTAACTGGAAACATACGAACAGCAAAGTTTGTAATAACAAATATTTGATACATTTGAATTGGATTAGGATTCCATTTTTGAATGAAATAGCAATTTTGTTTTCAAAATACTTTTATTGGTTGTTACATTTTTAACGGTTCAAATATATTAATCTCGAAAAAAGAAACCGCTCATTGTTATTAATGTCAAAAAAACATGTGTAAAAATTATGATTCATATTACAGTCAATTTAAAACAAAGCTAGTTTCCTCATTACCTTAGTTCTTTTTGACAACAAAATAATATACGCTTTTCACCAATTATTTATTGTGACATCTATTATCTTCCGTTTTTTCTATTCAAATAATGGTTGTGAACACGCACTAGTAAAGAACTGAGTTATTATAGAGAAAATTACGACGATAATGACATACCGTTGTTCATTTATCCTGTGTTAACAGCCAACGTTTTTGTTAATTTGGAAACAGCTATTAACTGTTGTCTATATACTTACCAAAAAAAAAAAAAATACTGATAGGAACGCGCGGCCTAAACCACTGGGCATAGAAGCATGAAATTTTTTTGGGAAGGATTTTTAAAACTTCATGCCAAAAAGGGATTAAATAGGGGATGACATTTTGTAAGGAAGTACGTCATTTATGCCGATGGGAAATGTCATCAGGCATAATATGGTTCTTACTTTTTTTCTGTTATTTTTGACAACATACTTCGTTATCAACACATTATTTTAACATCTGTTATCTTTGATTTTTCTCTTAAATAATGACAACTATATCCTAATTGTTCATATGGTAATAGGTAATACGGGCTGGTGTCCGCAACTCCACGTCAATGCGCGTATTTTGCGTACGGGTGGGAAAATCAATCATTCGATCCACCCCAGCTCCTCAAGGAAGACCAGCAACGCTTTGATGTTACTGACCGTCTGACGTAGGGTACCTGGGTTACCGAAGTATTTTGCCCTGTAAGTGGCGACCACCGGGCAGCTTAGAAGCACATGTGCCACTTTCTCGTCATCCTCCATGCAGGCCCTGCACAGCGGACTGTCTGTTACTCCTATGACAAAAAGGTGCTTATTAAATGACCCGTGGCCAGTCAAAGCTGCAGTCACCGTACGCAGCTTTTGTTTAGTTAGATGGAGAACCTGTTTCGTGAGGCGGCCATCCATTACGGGAAGTGCTTCCTTAGCCTGCCTGCACTCGCCTTGTTCCGTCCAAAGTTTGTCATGTTGATCTCTGGTGCGTTGTTAATTGTTCATATGAGTATGTAATGATCAAGCGATTCACGAGCAGTGACGGTCCCAAATTACTAGTTGTACGTCGTGGGTTCATGTCCATCGTGTAAATGGGACCAATGATTCGGTGTCCGTATATGCTGCGGTAGGACGACGCTAACGCCGCGTCAAACAATGTGTTTACAATCATGTCTTCGTTACTCTAGGGGTACAATACATAAACCGTTCATATACTTTATTTTGCTAAGTGTCATCTCCTACAAATATGGACTTTACTTTTTATAACTTTAGTCTTCTTAATCTTCAACTGTGGGAAAATCAAAATTTGATTCATAACAATAGAAAAAGTAAATATTGTGTCTCATAAGTCACAGTTGAGCAACGCTTGCTCACATTTGCTTATACGAATGTCAATATAATTTACATATGATTAAGGTTCAAATCCGTATGAATCACGCTATTAGGAAGCGTCTTTGGAGTCACCACGACGTTAATAAACACCAAATATGAAGGTTACCTTTAGGCACCACACACCGAGCGTAATATTCAGACTCCAAACAAACCTAAAATTATTTACGTTTCATTACTCAAAAAAAAAACTCAAATATAAAAACGCCCTAACAAAATCAAAAGTACCTACTTAACTAACGTTCATTGAAGTCTTTTTGCAAAAAGCAATTTCTCAAAAATATTAACAAGAAAAAACCTTCGAATAAAAAATATGGAACATTTTTGGCAATAAAAATAAAAACATATTTCTCAGCTAAACGCCTTGCTGATATAAAATTAATCACAACAGATTGCGATAAAGCACAACAATGACTTTAAGTGGTCCAGTAATGGCTTAACAAATCGTTATTACTATCAGGAATAATAACATCCAGCAAAACAGCGCTGAATCACGAAGTAATGAATATTATTCATAATTTTATAGCGTACTATATTTTATACGGTAATCGCTTACTTGTTGGCGATGTAATGGAGTTTAGTTCTTTAGATTCCTAAAGTGGTACAGGACACAGTTGTAAGTTCCAATTTGCTGGAGAAAATGACCGTGATTGGTAACTTGTACCTATTTATGTATATGACGGAGAAGGTACGTCTGTCTCATGATCATCAGCCATATTTTAATTACTGTGGGCGTACTATGGGTAGTGTTGGTTAGTGCGCAATAGAAAACCCTTTACAGTTCAAATCAGATTATAATTTACGAACAAGTTAGTCACACTAGCAAATAACACACTGTAGGCATACAACACAACGATACGGAACGCGAGACAGTTTCTGAGCACATGTTGTCCGTACGAGATGTCCAATGATCAAGAGAGGCGGCACACCGCTACTGTAGCTCTCTCGTTGACTTCCACAAACTCAGGCTAGACTCTTTCGAACGCCACCTGGTGGCACTGGCGTTCCGAATTGTCAAACGACTTACTTGTTTCCGACATATATTAAAGGGACATCGAAGCGATGTTACAGTGGATTCAGTACATGATTCTGAACAATCACAGTCCATTTTTTTTTAAGTAGCTCTTCCATACATTTTGGCCGTGCAGGTATTGTACTTTTGTATGAAAAAGCATTTTTTTTTTTTTTCTATAAACTGCTAAATATTTCTACGCTGGGGGATTCAAAATCATGTGCTGAATTCATAGTTTCAGTTTGCGTGTCAATGACCCTATCATATAGGGGAAAGTCTGTTATATTGGACCATTTTTAAAAAAATGCGGTTTTGAAATGCTTCTTTGAAAATAGCACAGACAACAGCTGTATTAAATGAAACTATATTTATTTGGCTTCACATATAATTAATAAAAATCAACATAATTATAGCAACACTTAAGATAATCATCATTTTATGAGATCAGATATTTGTTTCAATTTAACCAACCGGTAGGATTAATTGGACCACGCGGTTGGTAATTTGGACTTAGAGAAAACTTACCTATAAAACGAAACAAAACACTTTTAAGAAAAATATCTCTCGTACTACGTACAAACAACAACGATAGAAAATCTAACTTTGACTAAAAAGACTTAAAAAAATCAGTCAAAATTCTGAATAAGTTTGAAAAAGACTAATTCAGACAATCATCACAAATATCGGGGTTAGTGGAGCAAGTTTCACGATTCCAGTTATGGCAACGCACACATTGTATCCAATCCACTTTTGATCCTTTCTTATCAAGTTTAGTTTTTTTCTAAGCAAGTTTCCTAACAAATTTTACCAGTCCATTTTAACCGACCATGTGTGGTCCATTTAAGCAAACTGTTTACTTGCATAAAAAGAACGAATTTGACAAGAACAGAACCTATATAAGCCGGCTAATGTTTATCACCAGTTAATTGTTAATTAATAACGAATCTCAATTAAAAATATAAATGTAGACAGTTTACCTTTGCCTTAATTACACTACTAGCAAAGAACACCAAAATTTACATGAAAAACAATGAAATTCGTTTTTCGTTAATGCCAACTAGCCGCGCTGTTTTATGAGAAATTCAAAATGGCCGATGTGTAGTGAAGTTAGTTGATTGCCGTTTGGTATTGCACATTATAAAATCAATAAACTGCTAAAATGTTATTTGATGGTGGTCCAACTTAACGAATGGTCCAATATACCAAACCTTCCCCTACGTAACAAGTAAAACGCTTAAACAAAATATTTTTGATTAATGTACAGACGCCAGCACATCAAGCTTCCCGAAATTGTCAAATTTTCCCAATCAACTTTGGACCTTATGCTTTAGCGATAAAATTGAAAATCTTTTAATGAAATTTGACAGATTGTAGTAGCTTGATGTGCTGGCGTCTGTACATGCATAACAGGTAGATAACGGCAAATGTTCGGGCTTCCGCGTTTGTGTAGCCATACAAGATCTTTAAAAATGAACGGATGTTTTTTTTAATCTTTTGGTTAAAGCCTATATTTGGCAGGTGGTTTGCCGCTATTAGAATTTATTAGGAACCTTAGGAAGGTGCTGCGGGTCCTCAGACCAAATCCTTTAATCCAGGTCCTGATAAACGTCCAAAATCAAACCAAATCGTCCGGATCGAAACGATATTTAGTTTTTTTTAAATAAAAATAGTTTATTTTGGAACAAAAACAGATACAATCATAAAAATAGTTTTGACCAGCAAAAGTCGAGAACCGAGAATTAGGTACCCTTGACGACACCCACCACGGTTCAATAAGCGTTAGTTTAAAAAAGGAGTGTAATTTACTACTTTTAAGTGAGGGCAGATTTCACCGTTCAAGAATTATAATTTCCACTAATCAAAACAAACAAAGGACAGCTTAACCAACTAGCACACTGATTACGTAACAGCAGTATCCGCTTACAGAAGACGCGGTTTTGATCCCGTATGGAGCGAAGATCTGCATGTCCTACTTTTGTTCTGTCTCAATGTATGTGCATTCGATTTGTATGTGTAATGCGGCTGTCCCATCGCCGACGATAAGCGGCAAGCGAGTAGAGTTACCAACTACAAACTAGTAGACGAGCAACGAGAAGCGAAGGTGTGGCTTGGAAAATTTTGTCTCTGGGCTATCTATGAGCGAGTGCGCGAGTGCGATGGGCGATCTACACACCACGCCGACCGCTTGGGGGGTTTAAAAAAAAAAATAAAAAACATTCCTGTGTAAACCTGTGTTAATGTTCCAAATGTTTAGCGAGGATCTGTGAGCTAGGGTTGTGCCCGCCAAGCGAGCGTTGCTGAACGAGTTTTTTCTTTGATGACTCTTGACGCTATGACAAACTAGTAGGGAGAGAGTTCTCGCCAGCAGTGTGAAAACCCAGCGATCAACTATTAATATACAGGGTTATTTGTAAAACACCAACAACCTCTTAAGAGGTCATTGTACTCATCATTATGAACAACTTTTACTATGGGACCAAATCCGAAATCGCGAAAAAAAAATCAGCTGTTCCCTACATTTATGTTCGTACGAGTCGTCAAAATGTAGGGAACAGCTGATTTTTTTTTCGCGATTTAAGGTTTGGTCCCATAGTAAAAGTTGTTCATAATGATGAGCACAATGACCTCTTAAGAGGTTGTTGGTGTTTTACAAATAACCCTGTACAGTGGCCTCCAAAAGTTAGTTGACATTTTTCCACTTCAGCTGTGACAAAACTCACTATGATTTAAAATTTTAGTTCCAAATGTTTGGACACTAGAACGTTTTTTATTGACTAAGGCTGATTTTTCCAGCTCCAGATATTTTTTTCCGAGATTTATTTTTAATTTTTGACAATTCTTCCATGCAAAATCTGTCAGGCGACAATTTTATTCCAGGAATAAAAATGATCTGTCGATTGAAAGATCAGCCCTAATTCAACCTATGACTTATCATAAAAATTAATCAACTGTCAACAGTTGATTATTTTTGTTGTTATCCTGAGATATAATTATACCTCAAGATAACCTGATATTTTTTTTTAACTTTTACATCATACTAGCTGCGCCCCGCGGTTTCACCCGCATAAGTGGACAAAAAGTATTTTAAGTGTAATCCTGGTTATAAACTATCTGTGTGCCAAATTTCATCAAAATTGGTCCAGCCGTATGAGCGTGAAGAAGTAACAAACATACACACACATACACTCACAAACTTCCGCCTTTATAATACGAGTATTAGTGTGATTTACAACTAACTACGATTACCATTCTACTAGTAAGTATACATAACATACACACCCACACACACATTCATACATACATTTTTTTTTCTTAAAATATTTTAATGATTTTTTTTTTCTACTATTATCTTAATTTTTTAATGTCAACGTACTTTTGGATGCCACGTATTTATTTTAATGAACGGGAGGTTTCTTGAGGGAGAAAATCGTTGATAGCTAGTCGCTTCCTCGTTAGCGGTGGGACAGATGCCTCATGCGCCGCGTTCTGGGTGCTATGATTCGGTGCTTGAAATGCGACTGATTAAGCCGTGATTATGGATGTGACTTTGTAATGGGAATGAATTAAAGTACGTTTGTGATGCTGAGGTTCTGAATTTGAATGTGAGTTTTTTTTTTTTTTTGCTTTTCTATACGTGCACTCTAAGTATTATCTGATGAAAGGTACCTTTGATGGGATATCTGAGGGGCAATTTCCATATTTTTAAGAACGTTCTCAGATGGCACGGTTGGCGCAGTGGTTATGCGATTGACTGCTGCGCTGCGCGTCGCGGGTTCGATTCCCGCACGGAACAAATATTTTTATAATCTACAAGTAGTTGTTCCGGGTCTGGCTGTTTGTGTGGTGGAATGTTTGTAAACGCACCCACAATAACGGAGAAATTCCTAGTGTAGAGCAACGTTTAAAAAAAAATCTCAATCTGCCAAAAATACATCCAATTCACATACATTTATGACAAGTTTTTGACATTGTTTGTCACTGAGATAAGATTGCGACAAGATTTTGAAGGTTTGTAAATACGGGAATTGGCCTTCAAATGTAAAGCAGCTACAACTGTGTGATAAATGATAATGTAGCTATAAGTTGCTTATACAACGTGTAACGTTAAATGCGCAAAACCTGAAAATAGTTTGATCAGAATAACGAGCAGAATTAATTGAACCACTTTTTAATATAGGTCACATTTTTCAAAAAATCTTCATTAAAAACGTTGCCGTGTCTATTTATTAATAGGTCAAGCAAGCCAATGTCAGCGTGGCGCAGCGGCCCGCTGACGACTCCTCCCTCGATAAAGCGTCGTCGCAGACAAAACAAACGATCAGAATGGCCAGTAAAACTAAAACAGCACATAAAACCTTACAATTTTTTTAATTACTTATTTTCTCTCTGAAATAGGTCAATTGAATTAAAAATTAGTTGGGGTGTCTGAGGTTTTGCGCATTTAATGTTACACGTTGTATATGTTAAAGGTCACTAGAACCAGCTTCCAGCTAGTAAGCTCAGTAGAGCTGGGCTAAATATCGGTATTTTATTCGGATCAACTGACATTTGACCCCATTCAGAATTTTCAATATCCTTAGGATTGTTACTTTCAGATTTTTTTGTGAAAATTATTTTTGTTGCTACAGATAATAAACAAAACTGCTACTCGTATCAACAGTTTACGAGTATCGTGCTTTGAAAAAAGGAAATGGAATCCATGTGTCAGGAATGGTCATTGGACCTCCACCCATTAACTGATCATGACAACTGCAGCTTAACCTCAGTGATCCATTGATTTGCGTAGTCATATAGTCTTAAACCATTATAATTAGACTATTTATTAACTCAAAACATGATCTAATAACAAACATCAGAATTACTGGGTGAATAAAAACGTCACGTTAAGAGTTTCAAGGACATTTCAACACACAAGTACCCTTGAGATTCCTTAGTAAAACTTCCGTATAAGGTCTAGCGATAAGAAAGCTATTTTAATACACTTTATGTTTCTGTCAGTGTTTTTAAACTTCTCGCCCACTGTGACAGTTTTAAATTGCATTTTTATGCGACACTTTAAATGGGGACACATTTCGCTGCAGGTTGTGGGGCTTGCTCGACAAATTGAAATAATATTTAGATAGTACAGTGTAATCATCACAGTTGTTCACTAGAAGAGATTACTTCTCTTGTTATAAATTATTAAATAAAAAAGCAATTTGTTATTTAAAAAAAAAAAAAAACTTATTTCTAAATTAACTATTTTAGGGTTCCGTACCTCAATAGGAAAAAACGGAACACTTATAAGATCACTTCGTTGTCTGCCAGTCAAGACCCTTTTTCCCAGAAATGCGTGGTTATCAAGTTGAAATTAATATCAAATACTCAAGGCTGCAATCCTTTGAAGCAGTGAAAAAATTAATCTTTTAAGTCAACGCAATCAAAATATCCCGTATATTCGCTTATGTAACGTTTATGCCGCATATTTTGACACTCGCAAGGGAATCAAAACCTATAGGGTACTTCCTATTGACCTAGAATCATGAAATTTGGTAAGCAGCAATATCACGTAGCACAAGTAAAGGAAAAAAAACCGAAAACCGTAAATTTGTAGTTACATACCTACAAAATTGTGCGGAACCTTCAGTGCGCGAGTCCGACTTGCACTCGACCGGTTTTTGCTGTCCTACTGTTGGCAATTCTATAAACTTATTTTTAACCGACTTCAAAAAAGGAGAAGATTATGATAATATGTTCGTCTGTATGTATTTTTTGTACATCGATATTTTCATCAATTTTAGCGTTAGTAAGAACTCCTTATTTAATTGAAGGTGAAGGCCTCCTCTAATGATTGCCATTGCTCCCTGTCATTTGCTTTATTCATCCACTGTTTGCCAGCCATTTGTATTATGTCGTCTGCCCACCGATTCCAGATTTTCTCGTATTTATAATAATTGGCCCAAAAACAGAAGAGGTAAGTAAGGTGATAGCCGACCAACCAACACCAACGAACGTCGGTATGGTATGGGAACGTGCAATGTTGATATTTCAAGTAAGGCAATGCCCTGACCAGAGAAAAAATATAAAAACAATGACGGACTTTGCACACTCTCGACCAAACTGCCTAGAGTTAAAGTTGTCATATTTATTGAAGAACTGTATTAAACTGACAGAGAACTGTTCTGTCTTCGACAAACGAAACTGTTTCGACTCAAGTATGCACACTCTCTACAAAACCGTCCTAGTGTGAGTCAGTTTCTCAGTCAGTCTTCAGGGCACAGGTCTCCTTTCCCTATTTCAATTTTTCCTGGTCTACTGCGATTGCGGGCCAATCCTTTAAGAAGGAGCCAGCTCCGCTTATACCTTACCTTATTTTTAATATCATCCCACGATATGAGGCCATTCCCCGGCTAAATAATAACAGCCGCACAGGTCGATCGATCAGGTTAAGCTACGCTTGCCGCGGTTGGTCTGTGGATGGGTGAACATCTTTACATACCGAGACCCCTCCGTGCCTCGGAAAGTACGTTAAGCCGTTGGTCCCGGCTGTCATTTGTAGATCTTTGACAGTCGTTACGGGTAGTCAGAAGCACGAAAGTCTTACAACCAGTCTTACCTAGGGGTATCGTATTACCCAGTAACTGGGTTGTGGAGGTCAGATAGGCAGTCGCTCCATGTAAAATACTGGTATTCAGCGGCATCCGGTTAGACTGGAAGCCGACCCCAACATAGTTGGGAAAAGGCTAGGCAGATGATGATGAGGCCATTGCAACGCTTAGGTACTCTGTGAACAACCGGCCACTTTTTATGTTTAACCAGACAACCCTTTTACAGACAGACGGCGTATGCTTACTGGCAAGCTCTTGTTGGCACCTTTTAGGCACAAGACCCTAATACTCGGTTTTTGATCTGAGAATTTAACACTAGATTGCCCAAGGAAGTCATTTTGACTGCTTTTTAATTTTAATTAGAAAAACAATTACGTATATAATGACATAATTTCTTAGAATTTTGTGACTTTGTACAACATATAAATGCGTTTATTAATAATTGTAGTTACCTGCCCCCTCCTTCATTTCCGTTATATATATGTGTGTTTTATCTATATTGCCCAATAGCAGTAATTTTGACTGCATTTGGGCAATATAGGTATATGCTAAGTTTCAGTCTTTCAAGTTGACAGCTTGACAAACTCTTCTTCAGAATTACAAGGTGATCCTTGAATGTAGCCCGCGAAATCCATAATTGCGTATGTTTTTTGCATAGAAGTTTGAATTTTGTGGGCTTTCACCTTAAGTACTGCTAAAGTAGAGTTTGACAAGTTGTCAATTTCAAATTTTGAACTTAGTAACCTTAGGCGCAGTTCTCTTTTTTTAGGAACGTTCGAATTGTAATCTCTTTCACAATCCGTCAAAAAAAAAAAACACTGTATTTTAGGCAAGTTCTTGGCAATGATTTACTATCGCGACTACATTTTGAACGTTTTCAATACGGGAATTGGTCTTCTGGTTTTAAAAGAGCTTCAAACAAATCTTAGCACTTATAACTCAGTGTGTGACTCATGAATTATTCGTGTAGAAGAATAATTTTCTTTGTGGTGTCCGTTGCTTAAAGCGTTCGGCTTATTATTTCTCAGCATTAAACTTTTCAATTGTTGATTATGGCGCAAAACTCGAGAAATTAAAGTTCTTGAAATTACTGTGTTTGAAATACGCTTATTCTAAACTTTTGTTTGAAATGAATGTTGTTTTGAATTAGATTGGGCAAATATAAAAGCGATAAATTTTAGGGTTAGGGGTTCAATCGTGATTATTAAAGCAATTTAATAAACTAAATTCGTGATAAATTGTGTTATTACCTTTTTTTGGGGAAGATTTAACTAGTTATGACGAATTCCCAAGGGCCTAGGAAGATTCCCAAGAAAACTCCCACGGGACATTTTTCTTGGAACGAACTTCCTTATCGCACGTCATACTCTGCACACTAGGCAAATGGATTCAGTACCTTATTCCGAACCCATTGCGTTGAAAATTTTCGTCAGTTATTAATAGGAAAAATTTCAACGCTAGGGCATATAGAATCATGTACGGAATCCAAGGTTGCGCGTCAATTCTGTCTGGCAATTGGGTCTGGCTGTTAGTTTATGTGAGTTTAAATGGTTTTAAATGTACCCACACGCATACAGGAGAAATTCGTAGTGTGGGACAACGTTCTTTTTAAAAAAAAAAAAAAGAAAAAAGAATTTCCTGCCACCTTGCATACAGCGAAAAGAACATCATTCCAGACCAGTGTGCCACGACTCCATTCAACTTTTTTACATCTTTTATCTATGTAAGAACTTGTGGGAATTTCTTCTCAGAACTCCTATATGTATACTATACAAGTATACACCCATAATAAACTTAAACATAACACCGTTCGCTAAAGTTATCTAGATACAGTGCAATGTTTGGAGTTAGCTTGTTTGGGTGGCTTCACACTAGTTTACAGTACACCTTAGATGTATTGAAGAACAATAACTGTCGATAAATATACAGCAGTGCGATTCTGTAACCGTCTCGCCGTGCAAACTTAGGTGATATGAGCGTGGAGTGAGCTGTCAGTGTCATCCCACCTGATACTAGGGATTGACTGAGCAAACATTTACAATCATAATCGAGATTTTAATAATATTTTTATGCTCATATTTAAGTCCCATGTAACGGGGAGCGCCTATTGGGATCACAAATGAGAAATACTCGGCAGCTGCACGTCGTGACTGTGAGAAGAAGGCTTCCACTTAGCGTGATGTTTTGGGCACTACCCACAGCACAGTACTGAGTTTCAGCGGTCACCAGAAAATGACGTGCGGAAACCAAGTCAGATTGCATGTGCCATGTAATAGAGGGCGAGCCATATAATCATCCATCCATACCTCGTACCACCAAACAAGGACAAAATCCGATGCCCACACTGCACTCCACAGTATTACACTCCAATTTCCTCTCCATAATAAACTGGTCATATTTCATAACAATTATAATGCCGTACATGAAACAAAACGTAAAAAATCGCTTGTTAGTTTTAAGAGCACTGTAAAACCGAAGACCGCGTTTATGAGGTGGTTAGCTCATAAAAGCGGTCTTAAAGTTCAGAAAAAAAAAGAAACTTTATTTACTTTTAATATATTTACTACAAGTTGTTATTTCCTTCTAACTCTTTATTTTTATAATACAAACTACCCTGCGGGGAACGATTCGTTTCATGTGAGGTGTCACGCGATACTACATACCTTTTTTGTTTGAGAACTTTTATATGCCCTTTTTATGGGACTTTTGACTTCGAAGGGTTTTTCCACTCTATATATTTTGTATTCTTTGTGGTGATTTTTCAGAACTACATGCTATCTCCTCTATTTTAATGAAAATTGAACTACATTGAAAGATGTACCATTGTGAGAGGTCTCGACGGTAAATAATTATGCATAATATTTCACAATTACTAAGTTGCTGAACACATCACTAAAATCATGGAACAACACTGCTTTTCGGAGAACACTCGTCCACTTGAACATCCGCTTGTTTAGCTAGCAATAGCTATTCCCTGACCCTCAGGATTCAGTGTGATCCAACCTAGGGGTTTTGCGTCCAGGCTGAGGGCAGGGCATCTACATATCGCATGCTGCTCCAAACTGTACGCTGGACGTGTAGCTTCCTATGAACTGCTACAAACGCATGCTGACTGCTGTCTTTCGAAGGTCAGACTGGCCTCTTGCTGAACCGGTGCTGGCAAACCAAAGTCGCTATCCTTCTTAATTAAAGTATGATAGTGCTCAGAAAAGAGAATTACAGTGAGCTTACTCGCGACCTAGCCAAAAATAATATGTATGACCTAACATAAGTGTTTCTTTAATCTTTAAAAAGCCATTAACAAAACAAACATGCGTCTATTGGCATTTCATGAAAAAATATACACCTTAAAAACTGGCAAATTGCTAACGTTCTTAAGTGAACCCGAAGAATATGAAGGACTCATTTAAAAAAAAAAACACCATCAAAATGTAATTACATCTTACTTCAGACGAAATGTAAATACGTTCACCAGTCTAAGGTCACGAGTTTAATCCACACAGAAATGTCAGTAGGATTTTCTGTTAAAGAAAATTCTCAATAGCTATCCGGATTTGGAAATGTGCCCGGTGAATGTTAATATTCTTTGTCACAGAGTATGTATGAAGTATGAAAACAACATTACGAACCTACGTCTAAATTCGAGAGGCCTCCAAACTACATGGAAATTTGGAAATTTGTCAGGTCAGTTGCATGTGCTCAAAGCTAGAGGCTGAAGTTGTCTGAACTATATTATCTTTTCTAAGTTTTGTTAAGGTAGCCTTTTTGATGCCAGATAGAGGAGAGTATGAAGAGCTAAAGCATGTTATTGAATTACCTTAATTTCTTTAGTTTTTCGTTACATAAGACCTTCTTTAGGCACTTGCTCCACCGCCGAAGATTTGTGAGAAGCGAGTTTTGATAGTTTTGGCACTGGGCTATTGGCGAGTGCGCGAGTGTGATGAACTGACTGTAGAGTGACCAGTTACTTGCTGATATGTGTGTGTACTAAGCTGAAGTCTCTCAGCAAGTGTTCACTGTTCTGTCCGCCAAACAAGCGTCGCTGAGTGAGTAGTTTCTTTGATAGTTTTTGTCGCTGTGACAAACTAATGGAGAGAGTGTTCTCACCGGCAGTTCAAACAGTCAGCGATCAACTATTAATAAATCTAACTATTTTACTGACACGGGACCTGCATCTGCTGTACGTTTATTGAGCAAGAAAATGGTTGGTAGCTACAAGTAGTCGCTTCCTCGTCTTAAGACATTTCAACCTTGGGGACCAAATCTCTGACATTATAAACCAGAACTTCTTTGCAAAAATGTTTTGAATAGTTGTTAGACTCCAGAAAGAAATCTTTTAATTTTATCATTAAATCTGCCTCTAAACCTGTGTACGAGTAATACCTAAATTTTCAGACTAAAATAAACTGCAAATGCTTATTTAGATACGAGTATTCTACCTCCACACCAAATTAGTACCAAGTCCATTCTGACGTTACCAAGCGATTGACTGCCTTACATCTCGCTCATATATATCACATAGGTAGGTATATATCCAAGCTTAGCAAGTGAGAGTATTATTCACGCTTTTTTTATTTATTTAGTACTTTGAGTACACAAATAAGTATATAGAAGTAGATATACCCTTTGGACGTTACCTTTTGACGGATGTAACCTTTGGGTGATGCAAAGACAAACAGCGGTATGTTCAATAACGAATATTCTGGAATAAATATTGATATAAATGTTAATCTAATTATATATGAATATAAGCAAAAAAAAAAATCAAGAATAGGTATATTAAAGCAAATAAGACAAACAAAGGGAAAATATTACCGTTGTGATGATATTGCCAGCTTTTTACGAACATGCTCCCGAACTTTAACTTTCAAGGATAATTGGTTGGTGGTCATCCTGATTTCCTGGGGGAGCAAATTCCACCGAGAGATAGACTGAACGAAGAAGGAAGAGTGAATAATGATTTTTGTTTTGCGGTGAGTGGGATACTGATGAAGACGACTATATGATAAATGATAAATTATTTATTTTCTGTAAGTAGGTTTGTACAAACACTTTTACATGTCAATAAATGATAGGATGAACGTAGATTTCTATTGTGATTAGCGCAAATGTACTGAAAATGGGGGTTAGATAACTAGAAAAAGAGAGAGAGTCAAGAAACGAAAACAAGGTGGTTAGCGCCCTTTGCTCTCTGTGGTGGCTTATGGGCAACCACTTTAGAAGCGATCGATGCGCAGAGACATGATCATTTATTTAAGTAGATTAAAAACGCCTTCTTCGACTTGTTCTTAATATTAATAATGTAAACTGCATTTTATGAGTAACTAGCGACCCGCCCCGGCTTCGCACGGGTGCAATGCTCATCACTACATAGTATAAAACAAAATCGCTTCCCGCTGTCTGTCTGTCTCTATGTATGCTTAGATCTTGAAAACTACGCTACGGATTTTAATGCGTTTTTTTTATAGATAAGAATGATTCAAGAGGAAGGTTTATATGTATAATACATGCATAATATAGTAGAGAAACACTGATCATTTTAGAGCCATTATTTCTCGTAAAAAGTATAGCATAAAAAATCGTTATTGTGGGTTATCCCTAAGAGATAGACATATACCATTGCGGATTTTTTTGTAGACCTTTTTAAGGTGTACAATACTGTAGTACATTATTTTGATCTATCTCGTAGGATTCAGCCAGCGTTTGCAATGTAAACGCAAAAAATTGTGTTTATTTACGACATCACATTAGAAACCTCTAAAATTATCAGTGTTTCTCTACTATATTATGCATGTATTATACATATAAACCTTTCTCTTGAATCACTCTATCTATTCAAAAAAACGCATCAAAATCTGTTGCAGAGTTTTAAAGATCTAAGCATATATAGGGACAGACAGACAGGGAAGCGACTTTGTTTTATACTATGTAGTGATATGAACGAATCCTACCAGAGTGCACATTTAATAAAGAAATTGTACAGACGCCAGCACATCAAGCTACTCGAAACTGTCAAATTTTCCCAATCAACCTTATACTTTGAAAGTATATACAGTATAAAAAAAAAACATTTTTTAAATTTTTGTCTGTCTGTCTTCTTGTCTATTTGTTCCGGCTAATCTCCGAAACGGCTGGACCTATTTTGACAGGACGTTCACTGGCAGATAGCTGACATTATAAGGAGTAACTAAAGCTTCATATATTTTAGAAAAATAATTAGAGTTCCACGCAAAATTAAAACCCATGAAATACAATTTGTTTTCCGACTTGCACGCGAATGATATCGCGGACAGAGTTAGTCATAAATAAACAAATACCACCGACCACCACCACCCCAAATTAATTTACCACAGAAAAGTAAACAAGCAAGCAACAAAATAACTTTATAGTTACTCTACGAATATTAATACAAGCCCTAAAAATTTAACACATACGAAGCGCTTATAAAACGGTTACATGCAACATTATAACCCTCCCAACAATGTAAGTTCTGTAATCGCCTGCCTATTGCCCAAGTGCTGTAAAACTCGCCCGATAAATTCATTGTTCTCATGCTAAGTGTATATAAACCCATCCAGTTATATGGAATGCTCTCGTAAAACCGATCGGAATGGGAAATGTATCTGGAAGTTTGTGAGTATGTTTGTTTATATTGTAAGAATAACCCCAGAATTCCTAGACGAATTCGGATGACGTCATCAGATTCGGCGCGGCTTATACGGTCGACTCGACCGATGCGCTGGCATTCTATCAGTTGCGTACGACAGAGCAACGCGCGAGAGCTACTTCTTCACTGTTTTGTCTTCGGCGCAGTTGATTCTTTCGGCGCGACCAATTCTTTCGGTGCGGATACGAGTATGATTGTGTGCGAGGCCTCCTTGAGTTTGATTCGTACGACGCGTTCGGCTCGGATAAGTATGCGTTCACTTTAAGGGGTAAACGCCAGGGTAGCTCGCGAGACTCAATTTTTCTTTCGTTTTTGCAATTTGTTTTTTTATTTTTTTTTTGGTTTTGGTTAGTGTTACTTGTGTGTTCAACAAAATATGACTCGCGACCGTCACAAGTATATATTTACAGAATTATAGTCATTAAAATCATCAATAAAACCCTCTAAGTTCATTAAACTCTAATTAATGACTATTTCAAGAAATACATAAAATTAAAAAAAACTCAATCTTGATAACGAGATTTTTCTTGATTTCCGCACGTGATTTCGAATGGCAAATCTTCGACTTAGCACGCGAGATCGAGATAGTTTCTAATCAGGACTGGAGATTGCATGCCCTGTTTATAATACCAAGCATTTTCATCTTGTACAATAATCGTAAACTGTTACATACATATTTGCAGGCCCATATCGCAATATAAAAGCTTCCTGAAAAGTAATTTTAATAATGAAGTTGTTGAATAAAGCAGTTATTCAATAAAACCTCAATAGTGTCGACATCATTCACACAGCAGCATTTCCACGAATTTTGATACAACTTAAATAATGTTCAAGTTCGACAGTTATGCACCTGTCATGTGGTGATGTTCAATAATTATCTGTTACTGGTATGTTTCACATGAATTTAAAAGCGGTTTAATTATTTCCGGGCCGTTTTATTGAACATTAAATGAAATTACACTGAAATGAAATCACATTACAATCATGAAAACTTTATTGATTTTTAAAGCCAATAAAGTTTTCAAGTAATGTATCCTAGTTCACTCATTCAGGATTATGAATTTATTTTGTGCCTTTAGAAATATTTGAGTGATGCATACAGATTTACGAGTTTGTAGGTCGAATGTTTAAAAACAGACGGATGCTTTGCTTTAGGTATGTAAATTATTTCGTCACCATTGTAGGCTCTCAAAACTGAGGGACCCTTGGCTAAATAATAACAGCCGCACAGGTCGATCGATCAGGTTAAGCTACGCTTTCCGCGGTTGGTCTGAGGATGGGTGACCATCTTTACATACCGAGATCCCTCCGAGCCTCGGAACGCACGTTAAGCCGTTGGTCCCGGCTGTCATTCGTAGATCTTTGACAGTCGTCACGGGTAGTCAGAAGCCCGAAAGTCTGACAACCAGTCTTACCAAGGGGTATCGTATTACCCAGTAACTGGGTTGTGGAGGTCAGATAGGCAGTCGCTCCATGTAAAATACTGGTATTCAGCTGCATCCGGTTAGACTGGAAGCCGACCCCAACATAGTTGGGAACAGGCTATGAACAATATATATATTATTATGTTATATTATGTCCTATAACTAAAGATTCGAAGGCATGTGACATCTACCGACCCGCAGTGGGCCGTGTAGTGGATTACGGCCCACTCCCGCTCACCGAGAAGAGGTCTGTGTTAGGATACAGGCCTCTGTTGAGACACAGGCCGCTCGGGGATCATCATAGGCTGATTATTTTATGCTAGTACCTGTATGTATCTTCAAAAAAATGTATAACTTGTTTACATGAAAAAAAGAAACACTACAAAGACATAGTGCGAGATAACTATGGTTTTGAAAGTAGTACAGCCGGTCGATTCTGGAAAAATCTCACCGTGAAATCATAAGTGAAGTGATCACTTAATAGTGTCAATCCCTACCACTAGGGAAAGACAGAGCTCACTTCCCGCTCACTTCACCTAAGTTCTCACGGTGAGATTTTTACAGAATAGCACTGCTGATTTTCAAAATTAGAGTTCCTCCATGCTTAGAAATCGAGACTGTTTTCTCCTGACATACTTATTTTTTGAGTCAAGGCAAGAAGCAAGGGGCAATTATAATCCTTGAAAATAGAATAATGATGTATAACTACGAACTGATCCTACCAAAACATTCATCCGACCTCTTTCAAAGTAAACCAAGTTGAAAAAGCTAGTTAATACTGAAAGTACTAAATAGAACCATAAAAAATCCATCAGATACCGCTCCGGGTCTCATTTACGACGCCGAGTTTTGACACTAAAATTTTTCTTCCGTTTTTATACCCGGATTGGCCATCACGGGACTTTCATGAAAGATTTGACAATGAAAATGATCCGTTTAAGTTGTTAACATCTCTTTTTCAACACTACTGGACAAATGATAGTTTTAATAATAAATTCTGTCAACGTAGCATTTCTATACTTTTCTAATTTAATAAAATAGTAACGAAGAATTTAGGTCTATTTGTCTGTTTGACTGGATGTTTGTGCCGGATTGGCGCAAAAACAGCTGAACAGATATGATTAACAGATAGGGTACTTTTAATTCCGGTAGTATGTTCGCGTAGGATATTGTACTATATCCACGCGGGAAAAAGCTAGTTTTAAAATAGATTATAAAAGCTTTCATTATTAAGTAGGAACTAGCAGTGCCCCGCGGTTACACCCGCATAGGTTTCGATCCCGTGGGAATATCGGGATAAAAGTATCCTATGTGGTAATCCTGGTTATAAACTATCTGTATGCCAAATTTTATCCAAATTCGTTTACTACTAACGTATATTTTTGCGTGAAAGAGTTACAAATCCATCCATCCTTACAACATTTCGCGTTTATAATATTAAGTAGGAATGAAGTAGGAAGTACAATACGAGTAGGATGGGGTTATATCTGCATTTTGTAGTCTTTTCAGGATTAAATATCCCTCCATATAAATAACTAAAATATGTGTTGACTTTATATACAATAGAAATTTATTTTTGATGCAAGCCAAAAATAATAGTTTTTGGAATCAAAAGTATAGTATCCAAAATCCATGAATTTCACTGTAAACTGATACATCTGCGTTACTATTTACCAATAAATCGTTAAAAACAAAAACCAACCCAAACGAGCAAAATTCACAACACGCACATTTCTACGAAATACCCATAACCGTCGAGCGGCATGTACTCGTATTTGCGTTGAATCCCGGATTGCTTAATAACCGGTGAACTATGTGCCACTTTCAGATTCCTCGAAAAGTATATTCTGAATTATATTTTGTGCTTGTCCTTTATCATGTACGTTAGGCCGAAACACAAAATCCTGAATAAATTTATCGCGAATGAACGCCATCCCGAATAACACTATCACGAAAGTATAAGATTTAATTATAATATTTTGGTGTATGTTTTTTACAATGACCTAGTCTCATACAAAAAGAATACACGATACACGTTTAGTGCATGCTCACTGATCGGTAAGGCTCTCTTCACACGCTATGGTTTTCAGAGTCGCCGGGTACACGGACATTTGGCAACAGACGTGTGTGAAAAGGCACTGCAAAGCCAGGGTTGGGTTCAATACGCTTTAACAAGTTCTTAAAAGTTAGTTGACTACAACTTAGGTACCTACGCGATTACGTGCGGGTTCTCGCGATTTTAACATGTAATTACACTTTAATTTTTTTATGACATGTTTTGTTAGGAAATCCGAAAGACGATTTTCACCATGACATGAACGTACCTTCGTTTTATTTAGAAGGTTATAACTTCTATATGAATTTATCGTTATCTACATATCCATCACATGTCTTAAACTTAAAGATGAAATTGACTTCGTGATGTTCACCGCTTAGTAAAGATCTCATTTTACTGTAACCAATCAACTCCAGAAATGACATGTTTGTGAAAAGTTTACCCTTCCTTAGCTGCTGAATCAAAGAGTTTATACAGGAAGCCAAAATCCTGGATACGACATGACGTTGCCGAAAAAACGACGTACTCAAATATGAGCACTGTAAACAGGTTTTACGCTGAGTTTCAAATAAAAGTAGAAGATCATAAAAGTAATGAAAAACTGAATAAACGAAATCATGTTGCAGCCTCATCATTTCTGTCTAACATCGCGTTATTTAAATAAATAAGTAAACGCTCAGTTGCACAAATAGAGGCATCTGATCCGCTATTCTCTTATATCATAACGGGGTCGGCACTATAATAAATTTCCCCCTGCAGTATTAGAGCCAATCTTCCAAGAAATGAGGTAGTAGATGAATCTAGGAATTTTTGTACTCTATTCTTGAGTAAATAATGCAAGGTATAATTCAGACTGCGCAGCTTTGTTGGAATTTCCAATGTAGATCGTGGCGGAAGATCTACCAACATCTACATATAGTCTCGGTTTGTTTTGTTTACGATTTGTTTCTGAAAACTTAATATTATGTTGTGCTGAATATGAGTTTCAAGAAGTACTCGTATAGCTGTTACAAATTGGGCAGCGGGGTTACAAATTGGGCTAGCTTAGACTTCTGTTACAACGTTTCGGGTACACATGTTCACGGCCTGAACTTATGTGCACACATAAACATATCTGATATGATTTTGATTTTTCCTGACAAACCGAGATTTATCTTCAGACCGACTTTTATTCCAACTAAGTTAAAGTTCAAAATACAAAAACTGATTTTAAACCCACGTCTAATTTTGTATTAAGTTTATTTAACCCGTGAGAAGGCGCGCCTAATTTTCTTACACGAGTAGGCGCGTGCGAGCAAATTGCTCACACTATCATAAATGTTTATATTTTTAGTGTTTCTATATTTATTGGCTTATAATGTATTTAAATAAATAACACAAGGTTTAGTAAGTAAGAAAACAAGTATTTTAATCAAAACTATTAAACATAATAGCAACTTCTAACGCAAATAACAAAACCACCTAGTATTAATTAATTTTTTTGGCACGTTTCATAAAAATCACAATAAAAACTGTTCCATAACAAAAACTAAAAAGTGTTATTCATCCATTAAATCTACACTAATGTGCCTCTCGCAACCCACTGAAAACATGTATTTTACATGTTCGGTGCAAAGTAATTGCTGGGCGCGTGATGAGCAAATTGCCGCACGTTGGTACACGGCCTCCACAAACGCCTTGCTGCGCGGTCGCAACGCCACTGAGCGGATCGAGAATTGCGTCAGGGGAGAGGGGGTGAATATTTAGGAAGGTACTTAAGTGCTTGAATTGGTGTGGCATGGGAAAGACAAAAAATTTTTGAATTAGATTTTTGTGTGAGCAAATTGCTCATAGCGCGCCTTCTCACGGGTTAAGCCGGAATAGGGTTTAAATACAAAAACTAGCTGAAGATTTAAGCATATACCAAAGTTAGAACTCTTTTTGTAATGAGACGGTCATGTGTCGACATGTGTCTAGACAAGGAGGAGAGGTATATCAATCAACCGAATGGTGACTGTTCTATGTAATGCTTACTAATTGAAGCTTCAAATCTTCATGTAATGCCTGTGACTCCAACGATCCTTTACTGCAAGCCAGTTTGACTGATCCAGAGTTTAGTTATCAAACTCAAAGCATTTATGTCAGTTAGTCAGAAATATGAAGCTAGTTGCCCATTCCAAAATGTAGTAGTTACTCGTATCTATGGAGAAGAACGGGCAAGAAACTCCATGGACACTCTTTTAAATTATATTATTAGATATATAATATTAGTGACATGATTAATGTTGAATTTATAATTATACTATGTGAGGACGATGTAAAAAAGACGTATACGTTAAAAGCGTCCAGAATACAGCACTAAGAAACAAAAAAAAGCCAAAAATAAAATGATTAAAATAAGCAGTGGTCGCCAAGAGATAACCAGTCCCAACACCCCCATTCATACATAATTAAGATCTAATAGAAATAAAACGCTATGGACATTTAAACCGATTGGATGAAACTTCTCTTTGAATGCAAGTCATCATCTGCCAAGCCTTTTCCCAACTATGTTGGGGTCGGCTTCCAGTCTAACCGGATGCAGCTGAATACACATCCTGTTTTTACATGGAGCGACTGTCTATCTGACCTCCATAACCCAGTTACTGGGTAATACGATACCCCTTGGTAAGACTGGTTGTCAGAATTTCGGGCTTCTGAATACCCGTAACGACTGTCAAAGATCCACGAATGAGAGCCGGGACCAACGGCTTAACGTGCTTTCCGAGGCACGGAGGGGTTTTGGTGTGTGAAGATGGGCACCCATCCACGGACCAACCACGGCAAGCGTAGCGTAGCTAGACCAACTGAGTATCTACGTCAAGAAGTTATAATTAGGGTGTTCTCTGATTGAAACTTGCGAGCGCCTGTATGTACCCTAGGGGTGATTAAAATTCTCGGCACCAGTAAGTGAAGTTCGCTAATTTGGTTTTACTCATGTACGGTAAAGTCGACGTCATAATTTATTTATCACTTTTGACATTAATTTTCAGTAAATTCAATCTTCATAGCCTATTACAGCATAATCAGCCTTTAATTTACCCACAGCTGAGACACAGACCTCCTCTTCTAAGAGGGAGTGGGCCGTAATCCACCACGCGGGCCCAGTCCGGGTTGGTAGATGTCACATGTTTTTGAATTTTCGGTTCTAGGACATGCAGGTTTCCTTCAGCGTTTTGAGAGCAGTGGTAGTGAAATTAATGACTAAAAGTAATTTTCCTGTCTAGGTTCGAACTCGCAACCTACAATTCGTAAGATAATTTAAGAATTGCGTGGGTTGCGGTAACGGCACCGGGTACCATTTGGCCACCACTGCTCCCGATTCAATATTTACTAAGGCTAAAACTATCTAACTGTCACTTAGACAAAAAGATCTTGTCGTTATATGACGTGCAAGTGACATTGAAACCTAGGTTGGTAAAGTAACTATGAAACCGACTATACGGTACCTGGTCTTCAATATGACATATCAAGCTTTAATTATAAGAATAGAATACTCTTTATTATGTGCACCATATAAATAATAGACTCTGACTAAAGCTATGGTTTCCTAGAAGAGCGATGGCGGCCCACATAGCGTGCGCAATTTACCGGTGAATGACGTCACTGAAACGTTATTAGTGAAAGTAAGTCGTTGTGTTTTTCTAGAGAGCGTTTTTAACACCGTAAAGTCAAACCCCGCTGCCCAAAGATTTAAAATGCTACATTTGCCCACACCGTACTTAGTCACGCGAAAAAGTGTCCATACTGAGAAAAGTGAGCTCACATATTAATACGTAGCTTTTCCATGAAAATTATTATGTGTCAGAGGTGTCAAACGAAACAAAAACGCGAGTATCTTTTGACACGATAAGGCGTATCTAACGATTTAACCCGTCGGGCGCCAATTAGCAGAAACAATAGAAATTTTATTGTTATCTGTACATATAGTGTACATTCGACGTTTGAGAGGTTAAATCTTTATTACTGTTATCATTTTCATGACAGGTGGCACTGTGGCTGCTGTGTACGTTCACCGCTTTTCTAGGAAACCTTAGCTATAGTGAAATTAGCTTAACACAAAAGAAAAACACACAAAGAGCCATTTATCATTCCTATGAATTATTTTTGAAGAATTTTCAAGTATCTCTTAACAATGTTGTATTTTCCAAGTGTTCTTTTAATTGCATTTTTATTACAGTTTCTTTCTTTCGTTACTTGTTTCACAAATGTGAAATGTTTTCTAGCGAGAACTGTAATTACAACAAAAACTACATCATAAGAGAATGTTCCATCATTTTTAGTATTTTTCATTTTATTTGTGCTGGATGGTACTCGTATATTTTTCGTAGACTTCCAAAACATCTATCATCAATCAACTTAAGAATAGTTTTTTTTTTTTTTGTTTTTCTTGGTGTTTCAAATAATGTACACATTTACCACCAAAATTAAAAATCAAAATCAATAACCATTTATTCAAACTAGGCTGAGAATCAGCACTTTTTGAACATCAAAATTACAAAAGACAGTCCCCCAAAACGCCCGTCCTTCAACACGTCCTAGTGCTTTCGCTGGGAAGAAGTAGTGGCGCAACAAAATCCCCAGCAGCACAGCTGTCTGTTCAGTTAGAAAATACTTGATTGAATCACCGCGTTAATAAAAGTTGCTTTAAGATAAGTACTTACTAATTTCTGGTTAAACGTCATTTTTTGACGCTAATACATCTCTTAACTTTAAGCAACGTTTATAAATGAAACGCTAAGTTATTTAAAGCTAATTTATTACGTTGTTCAAACTTGAACATATATTTTTTTACCATATTTCAGTAAAGCAAATACGTTCAAAACCTCAGTCATAGAACATAAAAAACAACATATAATACGATAAAGTTCCATAAATCACAAAATAACACACAGAAAAACTCTTAAGAGCCCTCTTATATTTCGGTACCTACTGAGTGCGCATCTTTTTTTTTTCTGTTTGTAAATGGCATCTCGCAGCTTAACCTATGAGGTTGTCATCTGCTTAACGAGGCTTGCTTGTGGATACCTCAATAAATTAAGACCTCCAGCCAGGGCGAGCGCGCATCGCCAGCGCAGTGAAATATATAGTACTTTTATTTTAGTTATTAAAAAATCAAAGTATGAATATTTTTTTTTAAATTGATATTACTTAAGCCATTATTGGAGACTATTTTGATATAAATACTACGTGAAAATAATGTCGAAGTACGGAGATCTTCAGACTCGATTCCAGTAGAAAATTGAATTAGGTCCAGTCGTTTTTTCTTTATTTTTAAGGCATATAACAAAAATGTATTCCATTATTATAAAAGTTTGTTATATTTGTAATATAAAAACTTATATTTTGATGGATTATATTCATTAATCTGCAAATTAGAGCTTTCAAATCAGCTCACCGTGAGTTTTTGCCTAAACATATATCAGGAGAACGATTATGGCTAAATAAATAGATGAATAATAAAAAAATCGCTTTATTATTATTGTACAAGAGACAGCAAACAATATTTACCGATTATTCATTGTTATTCATATCAACCAACGAATAGTAGCAATTTCAACGAGGGAATCATACATCTAAGGTCATTTTTGTAATACTCCTCTTAAACATAAAATACGATATTGCAACGAAGGATCTAGTCACCTTTTCGCAAACATAAACCTAATTAGCAACTTATAAGTAGGCAGTTTTTAGCGTGCCTCGGAAAGCACGCTAAGCCGTTGGTCCCAGCTGTCATTCGTAGATCTTTGACAGTTAGTCAGAAGCCCGAAAGTCTGACAACCAGTCTTACCTAGGGGTATCGTATTACCCAGTAACTGGGTTGTGGAGGTCTGATAGGCAGTCGCTCCATGTAAAAAACTGGTATTCAGCTGCATCCGGTTAGACTGGAAGCCGACCCCAACATAGTTGGGAAAAGGCTAGGCAGATGATGATGAGGTAGGCAGTTTTTAGTTTCCTCTGAAGGCCATGATTGAATTGTCATCTTCTTCATAAACTCGTTAAAGTAATTCACTTCATAATCAGCCTATAAAATCAGCCTATAACTTTCCCACTGCTGGGACACAAGTCTCATCTCGGTGAGAGGGTGTGGGCCGTAATCCTCCACGCGGGTCCATTGCAGGTTTGTAGATGTCACATGTCTTCCAATTTTTGGTTCTGGGATATGCCGGTTTCCTCACGATGTTTTCCTTCACAATTTTGAGAGCAGTGGTGTTGAAGTAATTTATACAAAATAAAGCGCCTGTCTGGGTTCGAACCTACGACCTCACAACTCGTAAGTCGCGGCCCTTACCACTGGACCACCATTGCTCTCCCTAATAACCTCCTAATGAGGGTTTTCACAAAAATTTACGCCACCAGTTGGCGCCACTTTGGCAAGAGGTCTTCCATTTCGACAATTAATTTAAAATATATGATGACGTTCATCATTCGTTTCATTCATTCGTTTTTCATTCAGTCAGGACTAAAGAAAATATAGGCGCTTTGACACTTTTGACAGGTACTCGGACCTGACGTCTCAGTGCTGCCACCTAGTGAACGTCATTTCAGGAAACCCTCATTCACTTATTAGAACAGAACTCTACTAGTATTAGACGCTCGGTCCATTGTGACCGAAACAGTGCGTTTAAACAATGTAAATAAAAAATGCAATGTTCCAACTGAAAATGAAACGGCTTTGAGCTCCGCCATTTTTAGGAACAGCAATTCGTTTCACCACTGCATCGAGTCACGATTTAGCTGCGCTACGAGTTTCTGCACCACTACTACTGATACAAAAATGTGTTTAGGGACGCTTTGTTCAGTCATAACATAACATAATCATGCCTACATTACTCTAAGGGTTCGGCGAGAAGGGGTAGAGGCGTACCAAAGTAAAAGTTAAATCTTTTATTTAAAAAACAGGCACTTTTGACCCGGGAATCGAACCCAGGACCTCAAGATCAGCATTAGCACCTGCGACCACTAGACCAACGAGGTATTACAAAATAAGTGAATATTTGTACAAACTTAAGATAATTTGTTTCTTTGCCAAAAACTCTGTTTACGTTTCGTTATACAAGGTGTAACTTAAATAAAGCACGACCTCATAAGGGGTCATTGTCCTCATCACTATGAACAACTTTTACTATACAAACCTGAAATCGCGAAAAAAATCAGCTGTTCCCTACATTTTGACGTGTTATGCGAACATAAATGTAGGGAACAGCTGTTTTTTTTTTCGAGTTTTCGTGTTTGGTCCCACAGTAAAAGTTGTTCATAATGAAGAGTACAATGACCCCTTAATAGGTTGTGTTTTATTTAAGTTACACCTTTTTTAGTCTACATTAAAAGCTAGGTTAAAAAAACAACAACAAAATAAGACACAAAGGAAGCATCAACGCAACAACAAGTTAACAACGTATGATTTTGGCTACTTTTAAAATGTCACACTGCAATTTAAAATACATGGTTTTGCTAACTTTAGTGCAGCCTATTCTATCTTTCTTTTCTCTGGTTTCTGATGTAACTGGTGCGGCAGTTAGTATGGCAAAAATATAATTTATCTGGTAATATTAACACAACTTAGTATGTAGTTAACCATCGTTGTTATTGTTGTGTTTTTTTAATGTCTATTTTTGTATAAACTAAAAAAATAGACATTAAAAAAAATTCAATTACTATTTATTACATACAACAAATAGTAGGGTCCATATTTTTACTCTCAAGAACTGTGCTCGAGCGTTACAGTCCACACATCACGCGACACAAACACCGTGCCACCGTGCGAGCTTGCCTTCGACGCTCTTTGTGCAAGTTTTTATAAAGTGAGCTACACTTTATATGGGAGTAATGCATATTATGCCACATCTGGTAGAGTGAAAGTGACGTCAACATTGTTGGGAAAAACATGGCGAGAATTTTGAACAATTGAATCTGGGACGAACATGATTCCATAGCTCGACATTGTTTACAACGTTAATCTTTTTACCAAATTGTCTCATTGTGTATCTGTGGAGAACGTGGTTGATTCCACATTTGTTTCATTTCTGTATTCTATCTTTTTGTAATTCTTAATGTGTAATTGTTTGTTTTCCCGTTTTTTGTCTTAAATAAAATAAAATAAAATAAAATAGGCTCGGTCCGTCTTACATGGAACTGGAGAAGCCGAACTGAAGATTTGTGAGTGTTCTGTAGCTAAACAGCTGCCTATTTCGTCGGTGTAACTCGATGTCATGTTATAAGAGCTTCATTCATACATGTAGACCAAGAACAACCTAAATGTAGCCAAGACTTGTTGGAGTTTCGGTAAATTAAGCAATCGACGATCTTGCTAGAGGTTCTTTGATGCTAAGGTACTATCCTTAAAGAATTGATGACAATAAATGGTCTAAAATCCTATTAATTTAGAATGCATGTCACAAACTCGTTCCCACTTTTACAAACATGTCCAACCTATTCTATTATAATAAAAAAGCTATTTCTCTAACATCTACATACTAACAAAACCCCTATTAACATAAAAAGCTTATGTCCTGTCGTGATATTTATTTAAAAACGATTGTATCGGACATCGGCATAGATGCACTGCGCATTGACCAGAAGCCTGCATTAGGCGTCGTAAATATAAATTTATTGCCAGCAATAACTGGTGACCAAAAGGTTGGTAAACCCGTGTGTATTAGAAGGGTTCCGTAACGACAATATATGACTGGAAAAGTGTATAAATTATATTTAGCTTTATGCCTTTTTTTTCTTGAATGGGTGAATAAAATTTTATGTGCTGTCGATAATGTGATCGTCTTATGTTTTATTTTATCCTTGTTGCTTATATTATGGAAGTTATTGTTAAGTGTAATAATTTTGTGACGGGTCAACGCTGTGTCAGAGGAAGTCGTGTTCTTAATAAATCTCTCGTGTTAAATACAGGGTGTAAGGCAAGAATAGATAAGACTGTGGGCCTGAAGTGAAATTTCGTAATTTGTATATAAGATTACGAATAAACAGAGTACAATATTTTTTTTTTTACTTATCAACTTATACAATTATTTTCAACCCGGAGCTCGGTTAGTGACAATAGGCTTGTCCCTATTTCATGGGATCTAATCATATTATAGCTGGTGAAATGTGGGTGTACTATAAGTACTCCTATAACCTAACCTAACGCCTAACCTTTTGGGAAATAAAGGCATGATGTTATTTTTGTTTAATTTTTATTATTCTTCAGCATCAGCTGATTCGTTAACGAAAAATAACAAAATCCCAAGATGAAAAAGTATATGCCAGTTTCCCCTACAACTTTGATACAACGTACGATAAAAATACGCGAAAATGTGTACCCAAGTATAACTGGACGAGAAATATACAGTCTATAAGCTGCTTATCGTTCGCTACACGTGATGTTACAAAGTTGTGGCTGCAAGCAGTATTGTGTTATTTACCTTTGACTTCGTCGAGATATTATTATTATTATTTTGTTTTTCAATTTTATTTTCTCAGTTTCCTAGAACCCGGTATTTTTTTAAATCTCACAGGTGTAAGCCGCCTGTATTACTTGATGGTACACCTTTGCAGAGAGTCTACAGGTTTAAGTATCTTGGTCACATATTGACTCCCAACCTCAAAGACGATGATGACATTGAACGGGAGCGGAGGGCGTTGTCGGTTAGAGCGAACATGCTGGCTCGCAGGTTTGCTCGATGCTCACTTCCTGTTAAAATCACGCTCTTTCGTGCCTACTGTACTGCTTTTTACTCTTGCAGCCTGTGGGCTAGGTATACGCAAAAGTCGTACAGTGCTCTCCGCGTTCAATATAATAATGCGTTTAGGATACTGGTGGGACTGCCCCGTTTCTGTAGTGCGTCAGGGATGTTCGCAGATGCGCATGTAGATTGCTTTTACGCAACAATGCGTAAAAGGTGCGCTTCCCTGGTGCGCAGGGTGTGGGGCGGCTCCAACAGTGTCGTAAGCATGATTGCGAGTCGCCTAGACTGTGTGTACGTGGGTCACTGTTGTGCCGTCTCTCATGGGATGTTGCAACGGTGACCAACCGTTATTATATTGTATTGTTTTTCTTGTTGTGTAGTGTCTGTACTTAATAACATAGTCGTAAGTTTTACTAACAATTTTGGTGAGTCTTTGTTACTTGAATAAAGAAAATTCTATTCTAAGCCACTGTGAGATTTTAAGTTTGAGTAGATTAAGTGTTTTGTGCCGCATTGAAATTATTGTCTTTAAATCTAACTGTAGGAATTTCCGAACTGTGCGACATGTGTTTCATACAGCTACTTTCTGTTGTGTAAGGTATGTATATTTGGAAAGATTGATTGCATTAAATCTAATAAATAGTTCTTTTGGGAGGATGCCAGTCGTTGATACCACTATTGGGACTATGTTTACTCTATTAATTTTCCAATCTCTGGTAATTTCTTTTTGTTCTGTATATTTTCTGAATTTTTCGGTTATAGTTTTCTGTATATGGTGTTTGGGACTGCTATATCTATTATGTATGTGTGTTTTTTATTAACAAGTGTTATATCGGGCCTGATGTTATATATTGTATATTGTGTTGTAGAATGGTTTTCCAATACAGCTCTAGGTGAGAATTTTTAGTATGATGTGTATGGATAGATTGTATTTTAGTGCGAGTTTCTGGTGTATGATATTAACCAATTGATTATGTCTATATTGTGTCTATGTGTAATCTCATTTATTATTATTCATCTTTATTTATTCAGACTACAGTGGTCTATAGTGTTAGTAACAAATATCAGCTTAGCCTATTTTAGTACTTAATAACTAAAACAGAACGGGTCCGGTTTGTAATCGCTCACACTAGTGGGCTATCTGCCCGGGCGGGTATTCATTGCAGGATAGTGTTGGGACTGCCACGCAGCCTGCGGATTAGCGAGGCAGATTTCTTACGCCACAGTGCATCAAATCCGTCAGTGCGTGCGTCTGCAAATATTGCCGAGGCACTACAGAAGAGCGGCAATCGCAACAATATTATTGTTTGATTATTGGAGGATATTACAGGGAAATACAAAAAAATATAAAAGCGCGCTGGGTTGACGATATCGTCAAAGTCGTGGGAAAGGTATGCATGAGAGAAACACAGAACCGAGAAGTATGGTAGAAAAAAGGGATGGCCTATAACCAGCAGTACATGGTTTGTTGATGATGACGACAGGGAAATACAGGCGCAATGTTAGTTATGTTGAGGATTTTTATTTATTTTCCCTCGAATTATAGAAAACAGTAGTGAGCGATACTTTTTGAATTTACCCTTCATTTCGTGCAGACGCCAGCACATCAAGCTACCCGCAACTGTCACATTATCCCAATCAACTTTGAACCTTATGCTTTAGCGACAAAGTTGAAAATCTATTAAAGAAATTTGATAGATTGTAGTAGCTGGATGTGCTGGCGTCTGTACATTATCAAGAAAGCATTTTATTTTGTTTTTGACGATCACTTCATGAACGCCTTTCGCAATGCTGATACAAGTAATTACTGAGTCACTTTAACCTGATTGTAGTGTTAATCAATGTTTATTAGGAACTTTGGCTCTTGAGATACAAGTATCCTTTTACTTAGTTCAGGGGCCAGCTTTTCAACCTGCGTCTAATGTGTTTTTATTTATACAATAAGCTTATTATCATCATTTAGTTATATTTTTACAGAAACCGTCATGTCGATCTCCTCCTCCTTTTTTTGTAGTCAGAGGGCAGAGTTCCCCATTCCTCAAGTTTTTGTTATTAGCAAACAAAAGAAAATAATTTGTCACTTAATGATATGTAATGTTTATTCCGATAAAAGGATATAACATGCATGCCTCCCGAAACAAAAACCCAGCCGTCACACAGCACAATTTAGACCAAAATGTGATGTCGTATGTATGTATGCAAAACATTTCCATACAAGCCTGAAAAACAAAAAACTACTACCACACAGCATTCATACAACGTACAATTCTATTTACACGCGTTACATTGCTCGTTTATTTCGTATTCGATTGCGAGGTTCGGTCTGAGCGCGCGTTGAACCCTAAAACCTATGCATTTGTGAGCACAATGTGTAAACGTTTTTACTCCTTTTATCTTGCATAAATAAAGTTGCGGGTTTTTGTTCATGTTTTCTAATAGAGGTGATTATTTAGTAGGTGCACACTGACAATATTTTTACATGAAATAATACCTGCTGGGATATTTATGATGGGACTTTCCAGTTGTCGTAATTATTAGTCACAGGCAACTCTGTTTATATACACAGAATTATTATTTATTTTACTGACTTTTTTTGGCTTTTATTTACAGTAATGTATTTGATTATGTACTTTAAGAAATAACCGCCATGTTTCTACAAAGTGTGTTTCTCATAACTACGACAGGTGTGAATTATCTGCCTAGCCTCTTCCCAACAACAACAACAAAATATAGGCAGATAAAACACTGGTATTTTACATAAGGCGTCTCTCTATCTGACCTCCACAGCCGGGTAACTGGATAACATGATACCCGATACGATTTGTAAGTTTTGTTCTCAGAATTTCGAGCTTCTGTCTAACGTAACGACTGTCAAAGATCTACAAATGGCAGCTGAGGCCAAAGGCTTAACGTGCTTTACGAGGCACGCAGGGATCTCGATATGTAATGGATCGTCACCCATCCACGGACTGACCTTTGCTAACGTTGCTTAACCTTAACGATCGACCAGTGAATCTGTTATTATTTAGCCATGGTAGCTACCCGAAAACACAGTAGTTTAGACAGGCAGCTTCGTTGATCAGATGAATAGTACATACAAAATATTTACGTGATGCAAGCAACGGAGAATTTTGCAGTTAATTAATCCGTCAAAGTGCATACCTACATACATGGGAAAGACGAAAACAATTTCCTATGTAGGGCGAGTTTGTAAAAATATGTAGGAATTTCGTTGTCTACGTGCAATAGAAATTTTAAAAAAATACCCAGTACGCGATACCGAAGTGTAAAAATACCTAGAACACAGGTAAAGCAAATTCAGCATTTTTCCTAAAATTGGGAACCTTCAAACAATTTTTCTTTTTTTTCAGCCCCAACACTGCACACGTGCAAAAGCATTCTTTGAATCTGATTCAACTAGAACTGCATACGTCATAACCTTTTTGATATTTTAATGCTACATCAACATTGTTTTACGAGGAGCGTTGTATTTTCAGTGTTTCTCTTGAAAATGTTAGTACAACGCCATTTGTTCGCTAAAATAGGAAGTAAAGTTGTTTTCTTCCTTCTTTTGAGTTCGTCCGTAGAACTTTTCTTTTACTTTTAAGGCGATGCATCAAGAACTTGTGCTGTTTGCGGCGAAACTGCCTAATCGTGTCGTGAATCTTTTAGTTTATACCCTGGACTTTATGACCCGGAAAGGTTGTTGCTAATTACAGTTTTAAGGAAAACGTAGTGGCTACTGCTTGATTTATTCGAATTAATTTGTCTTGGGCTTTATTTTTAAAAGTTGTTTACACTCATCATTATATGCTCTACTGCAGGGATGGGCAACCTTTAGGAATTTGCTGACCAAACCATAGATCACAAATGAACTCACGGGCCAAGGTAAATAAGATGTAGAAAATAGACGAGTGACTTGCGATAAAATTGTGACTTACAACATTTTGTTATACATTGCTTGCAGACACCACAAACTTATATGAAAAAGGTGCACAAACCAAGCAGTGGAAGACATCGATACATAAAAATAATAATAAGTTTATTTATTTTCTCTCACAACGGTTTTGTACCACTTAACAGTTTTGAACGACATAAATTCACATTGTTAGAGTTGGTGCCTGAAGTAGGATTTAGAAAAACCCCATTTAGTGACATCATACAAATAAACAGGCAACATATATTTCTACTAAACAATTCAAACAAAAAATAAATAAATGAAAATAATGAAAAAATTACACAACAAAAGCTGTCAAAGAGTGTGTGGTTCACGTGAAGTTAAATGGTGGCGGGTGTGTAAGTAAATGGTGATGAATTTGTAGGTAAATATTTGAATACAAGTATTATTTATTTGAATGGAGCAATTTCTCTGTATCCTCGCAGGAAAAAGTTTTCAAGAAGTCAGTTCTAACAGTAAAGTATCAGTTTTTTCGCGTTAGGTTTGAATCTACCTGGAAAAATGCTAGTCTTTCTTTCTTACTGTCGTGAATTGAGAATGAATATCACTTTTTCATGCGTGATTTAAAAATATTTTGCGCGCCGGATCGTAGGCCGGATCAGGCCGCATCCGGCCCGCGAGTGGGCGTTGCCCATACATGCTCTACGGGATTTACGACGAGCCTAATGTATTTAAAACTCTCAAAATGGACGTCATATATGGGCAGGACATGTCGCAAGAATGTACAAGACCACAGCACCTAGACGTTTACTGGATAGTAAATGATGGTTTACTATCCAGTAAACGTTACTGATTTGACGTTTACTGGATAGTACCAGATAACCTGAGAAGTCGAGGGCAGCCCAAGCTCAGATAGTTCGATTGTGTAGACCAAGATTTAAGAACTTTTGGAGTGAGAAATTGGAGAAAAAAAGCTGGAAATTGTCCACGTTGTTCCTCCTTTTCTTAATATTATTTTCGTTATTTTTTTTTTAATGATTATTATTTTTGTGCTGTCATCGTGTTGCGTGATAACGATTCTGTTTGTGTTTATCAGCCTATATTTATGTATGTGTGTTCCTTTGTCTCTAAATACCAAACGTGTGGGCCGACTTTGATGATTTTTACGTCAATCGATTTGTCTTAGCTATTAAGACACTGTAATTTATGGTAGTGTTCCAAATAAAATTGTATTATTTTTATTATTATTATTATCTTAATCTAGTGAGTGTCATTAAAGTCATAACAATAATTAATATCCAATATGGTGACAACCAGACGGCATATTGTGAAAAAGAAAAAAATGAAGGTTGATTAACTATGTCAAGTGGAGTATCATTGAAGAGGTCTTTGAAAATCATCTTTAGGTTTCTCTAATAATTTTTCACTGTATAGAAGCAAGTTCTTCTATATGATCAGATGGCTGGGCTGCTGGGTAGTTTGTTGTGCCACTTCTTCATCCCAGCGAATGCACTAGGAAGTGGTGAAGAGCGGGCGTTTTGGGAGCGTATCTTATGTAATTTTGTCGTTCGTAAAGTGCTAAATCTCAGCCTAATTTGAAATTAATACTTTTGATTTGATTTCATTGATTTCATTTTGAATGACGATTTTTGATTTACTAGGTCTATTACTACGGCTTGCTTTAAAGATTGGTTTTTCATTAACATCAATACCAACATCTGCTCCTTTTGTCACAGTACGAACAATATCTCCATTGCAGCCGTGCTATCAAATAAGTCGTGTTGTTCTACTAAATGTAGGCCAGATCATCTGCTGCGAAAACAGTTTTGTAGGTCAGATTGTAGGCGCATTGCGTTGAACTAGAGGCTGGAAATACTCCTGTAAACTGTTATTAACTAGAAATATTTATGTTATTATCATTTTCTTCTTCTTAGCTTGTAGGTGGCTAAATAGCACGAAAAAATATGTGTAATTTTTATAATTTTTATTTTCCAAAATTCAGCAGAGTGAAGACGGTCCGGTGATGCAGCCATTATGTTATCACGTGTGTAGGTGACAGAGTATGCAGTGCAAGAGGAGGTGAGCGTCTGTGGAGAGACGCCGCATACACACCGGATTGAGCCGTCCACAAACCCCTACTTGTGGAGGTTGTCCTTGCTGTGGCCTACTTGGGTCGAAGGCCTATTTAAGGTTTTCCATCAATATAAAAGAGTCATCAAGATCAGAGAGTATCTAGTGAAGAAGATGGACACCGGAATAAACAAAAAAAAAATACTTCAGCAAAATTATTTCCAAGCAGAAGAATGTCTATAGTCGCAGGTTTTCTGTTATGGATGCTACTGTTCTTTCTTTTGTAATCTATCAGAATTCTAATACTATAAAGGAAGGATAAAGTGACTTGACAACGCGCTCATAAATCTAGACCCACAAAATTATGTAGAAAATACGTATATTACTACACTATTATTATACGTATATTATTTGTATATGTATATTATGTAAAACATGGGTGTTTTTTGTTTATTAATACGCATAGGCGTCCGCCTCTGAACAGTCACGAGCAATAATATATATACACTGTCACATTTTCCAAAATTAATTATTGTCATAACTTCTACCATTAAAAAAATATAACCATCAAACTGTGTCAAAAACTGGGTATAAATTGGTTTCACAGTAATATAAAAGAAACTAAATCAGTAAAAAGTTTACACTTCCAATATAATTTTTAAGTACTTATCCATGACAATTTTTATAACATGTAAACAAAATGAATACATGTAATAGAAATTGGGTACGTGTTATAGGAATTGTAATTTATGTGCTTGAAGTATTAAATAAATAAATAGGTTGAGAGTTGAATGGAGACGAATGGCGTGCAATTGAAGAGACTTGTGTCCAGCTGTGGACTGCTTTAGGCTAATAATGATGATGTTCCGTTCATAGCGGTTTAATACAATTATGTTTTCCGCTGTACATACCCGCGTGTTAACTGACCATGATAAAAATCACCACCAAACTTGCAAAACTGATAAAAAAAATGTAACTAATGACATGAATACGAGTACATACATAAACTAATTACAAACACAACTTCACAAACGAAACACACTTAATAGCACAAAGTTAATAGAAAACGTCTCAATCTGCTAAGTCCCCGTCAGGAACTTAACATGTCTGCGGTCGCCCTGAGGCGTTGAGGCTCATGTAGGACTAACGTATTCAAAACGGACAGTTTCCTGCAAACATAAGGGCTGTTGTTATGTCGTACTGAACTTGTTGGGTTAGTGACGATTTGTTATTGTTGAGAATTTGATGGGTTATGGGTGATTATGATAATGTCTACCCTGAGAGACATTACATAAGCAGTCTATGATTTTCCTACTACTGGGGTACACTAAGGCCACCTCTCTTCGAGCGGGAGTATACTTGTAAACCACCACGCGGGCCCAGTGCGGGTTGATAGATGTCACATGTCTTCAAACTTTTTGGTTCTAGGACATGCTGGTTTCCTCAAGAAGTTTTCCTTCGCCATTTTTAGAGCAGTGGTGATGAAATATTTACAAGAAGTAAAGCGCTGGTCTGAGTTCGATCCTACGACCTACAACTCGTAAGTCGCGACCTTTACTAAAGGACCACCACTGCTGGGAAACATTGCAAAACACCTAAATTACCTAAAAATGATGAGCCTTCTTGGGCAGCAAGAACAAAGGCCCTGGCTGCCCAAGAAGGTCAAGAAGAGGATTGGGTAAAGATGGATCTTTATCCCACCCCTTCTTGACCTTCTGGCCATGGGATATGGCAAGCTGTAACTGGCAACTATGTATATCAACCGGGACTCCAGTAGGTACTTATCTAACACGCTCAGGAGCCATCGACTGCCAGATACTCACACTTACTAACTTTAGTTTGCTGATTTTTTAATTGTTGAGCTGTATTAATTATCCCAGTTATTAATAACCAGCCTGTTTGTTGGTCGCTTTATTTATTCAGTAGTGTTAGCAAATGACATTAGGTTTTTAACAAATATAAATCTGATAGACCAAACAAAATTCTAGCAGATAACATTCTGTTGATACACACAAACATAAAAAAGTTGCCTATTTCATATTTTTATTATTTATTCAGTTCGCCAAACCCAACCTACCTATAATACAACCCACATTCAAACACTAACTCCCAGCGGATTAAGGAAATATACCTTCCATTTGTCACTCAAGAAAGGGCTTCGAAAGGGTCCCATTGTTTGGAAGACACTTACACACAAATCAGTGGATAATAACTCTTACCACATCCTTCCTGTTGCCTCAATTAAACTATTCAAGTATTGTGATACGTTGGCCGAAAGGATTTCTTAACTGTTTGGGCTACTTTGTTGTATGGCCGGGTTATAATAAAGGTCGGTAATAAAGACTTGATTTATAAACATGACTGCTGAGTTACTTGTCTCTATTATGCTGTTGAAGTGTAAGTTTGGGTTTGGGATGGAACAGGATAATAATTGTTAGGAAGATGACTGACATTGTGATTTTGATTATACAATCTCTAAGTGTGTCTTTAATGGTGGCTATATGTGGACTGTTGTGCGTAGTATGATTTTAGATCAGGGTTGATGCAGAATAGCAATAAATGATTTATTTTCCGTAAGTAGGTTTGTACAAACACTTTTACATGTAAATCATATTTTTTTTTTAACTAGATGAGGTCGGCGTTGCCTATCTGACTACTCTGAGAAGAAAGGCCGAAACAAACTCAGAGGTCACAGTCTCTTTTAAAGTCCACACATAATCTTGGTCAGATCATGTGAAGACCATGTGGATTGGTGTCTGAAGTGGTTTTTTCAGTTAAGAACTCACCTTTCACTATATACCCACTTTCACTATATACCCACTTTCCACACAGATTGAGCGGACCTGTCCAGTCATGCACGCATTTGTCAAAATCGTGCAGCTCAACTCAGAACTTGAGGAGCCTCACGATGGATCTTCTTCTATTCGATTCAATGTGTTAAAATATTATAGTGTTAATCGGGAGGCACTTGTGGCTAAGTAACTAGTCGATCGATCTGGTTAAGCTACGCTTGCCGCAGTGACCGCGATGGGTGACCATCTTTATTTGCCAAGACCCCTCCGTGCCTGGGAAAGTACGCTAAACCGTTGGTCCCGTCTGTCATTCGTGGATCTTTGACAGACATTTCGGGTCATTAGAAGCTCGAAAGTCTAACAACCAGTCTTACTAAGGGGTTTCGTATTACCCAGTAACTAGGTTGTGGAAGTCATAGACAGTCGCTCCATATAAAATATTGGTACTCAGCCGTATCCGGTTAGACTGGAAGCTGAGCCCTAAATAGTTGGGAAATGGCTAGGCCGGTGATTATTATATTAGTTTATGTTGGGCCCAGTTGTTAAGCATGAAATAAGCACATGATCCTAGCGTAATATATATTTTTTTTGTAGGTTATAAACAAAAAATGTGTGAGGTTGGAGGACCCCCGGCAGGTACGAAGTTCAAACAGAAAATCCAAGATGCAATGTCAAAATTACGAAGTAAATTTTTGCAGCCTTTATCTTGGATTTTCATTTTCACGTCACTATAGGCTTCAGCACCCGCGAAAACCATGACAACAATCTCTCTTTCTATGTCTTTTTCTATTACATATAATCCTTTCTCGATCTATCTCTCTCCTTAAACGGCATTTATTATGTTCTTTGCACTTATGATTATTGTTATATATTGTTATTTATATAGATAAGTATATGCTTTATGTATATATGTATGTATTGTATATAATTTAAGTGGTACACCACAAACTACCTGCAGTATTGTCTCTCCTGTCCCTCAAAATCCAACCAAAAGAGTCCTTAAAACTTCACTAACAACACCTCATAACACTAAAAATTCAACTGCAAAAATGTTTATAGCTATAGTTAATGATAAAACTAAAACAATGAATAGTCACAAACTTATCAGCTAAGTTTCGCTAGCAAACTTCTTATGCATTAACTATCTGACAGGGCTGGCACGGAGATTCAGTTATTTATTTATTTCGGGCAACTAGATCTCATAGAAAATACAATACATACGACTACAAACATAAGAATACTTAGAATGTATACATAAAAAAATATCACAATACAATAATATAATAATATAAGTTAAAAATATTATAAATACATTGAACACAACAAACTAAAACCACTGTGTGTGTGTCATGTAGCCGGCCACGAAGAACAAATATGTTTAATATCTAAACATATTTTAATGGATGTGACGAATTTGTGGCGTAGACTGCTATAAAATAGATACGGGCGGTAGGTAATCCACAGGACCCCCCCTAAACCAATTCAATAGAATTTGCACACTTTAAAAAGGTTACTAGATTGCATTCGAAAAAGGGCTTCCTACTCGTACATCTATATAATTGTACTTAATACATGGTAGATTAACTAAAAAACTGAAGTGAAGTGAAGTGTAGAGTAGTGGTGGCCCAATGATAACGGCCCTGACTTACGAGTTGTAGGTCATGGGTTCGAACCCAGGCAGGGCAACGCTTTACTTTGTGTAATTTATTACATCGCCATTACTCAAAGACTGCCTTGCAAGTATATCGTGGTCAGAAACGCACCTCGAAACGGACTTTAACAAGGCATTCAATAAATTTCACGAGTTTTTACGCCTATTATATAATCTATGCTTCCCTAAAATTAAAATTAAAATAAATAACTCTAATGCAAATAAACAAAAATGGATAAGTAAGGGTCTTAGAAATAGTTGCAAAACTAAACGATCGTTACGGTATCTTTATTATAAAAATAAAACTCGGTCGTACTTAATAGCATATAAAAAATATTCATCGATTCTCAAAAAATGCATTAAGAAATCAAAAATGAATTCAAACATTAATTTTATACAAAATAGTCAAAACAAATGCAGAGCAACGTGGTCTGTCATTAACCATGAAATTGGGAACATAAAATGCGACACTAATATTTCGGAAATACAAGTAGATAAGAAAATACTGACTGATCCCACTGACATAGCGAATACGTTTAATGATTATTTTATTGACTCGACTAACATTGTGACATTTAATAACTTACAAGTTTATTATAAGTTTGATAACGCTTTAGTTCCTAATTCCATGTTTCTTAGTGCTATGACTGAAGATGAAATAAAAAAAGAAATAATGGCTTTAAATAATACTAACTCAGAAGGATTTGATGGACTTAGCACAAGAATAATTAAAGCGTGCAGAGTAGAATTAGCTCCTATATTGACATATTTAATTAATCTTTCATTTTCGACCGGAATTTTTCCTGACGCTTTAAAGTTATCAGTTGTAAAACCCTTGTACAAGAAAAGCAACAAAAAAGACGTTAAAAATTATCGTCCAATTACCCTTATACCTATCTTGTCCAAACTATTTGAGAAATGTATGCACAAAAGGCTTATCGACTTTTGTAGCAAATACAATATAATAGCAAAGGAACAGTTCGGATTTCAAAAGCACAAGTCAACAACATTAGCCATATATAGCCTTTTGAGTCATATCCTGAAGTCTTTAAATAACAATCACTTCACGACAGGACTATTTTTTGACCTATCTCAAGCATTTGACTTTGTGGCACATAATATATTATTGGAAAAATTAGAAAGAAATGGAATAAGAGGTTTAGCACTGCAGTGGATTGCATCTTATTTAAGTAACCGCAATCAATACGTCGCTATTAGTAAAATAAATGAAGATTTACTAACCTCTTACTCCTCTGAGCTCAAAGTAAAAAATTGCGGTGTACCACAAGGGAGTGTATTAGGCCCTTTATTGTTTCTATTATACGTAAATGATTTACCACAGCAGGTCAATCATAAATGTATATTATTTGCAGATGACATTTCAATCGTAGTGACATCTGATAAAAAGTATAAATTAAAATCTGATCACGAAATTGACATAAATAATACTATTGACAACATTTTAGAATGGCTACAGGTAAATAAATTAAAAATCAATCTAGATAAATCTATGTACATACAATTTAATAAATCTAAACATACCAAATACAATATCAAACTTAATATTGATCGATTAAAAGAAGTTTCACATACAAAATTTCTGGGTATATTCATAGACCAAGATATAAATTGGAAAATACATGTAGATAATTTGTGCAACAAGTCTAATAAGTTCGTTTATGCTCTCAGGCAAGTCAAGAATGTGACGAATAAAAAAACCGCCATTATAACCTACTATGCTTACATAGAATCGATTTTACGATATGGACTTATTTTTTGGGGTAACAGTACAGATAAAAACAGAGCGTTTATCGCGCAAAAGAAATGCATCAGAGCCATTTGTGGGATCCGTACTGACGAGTCCTGTAAACCGCATTTTAAAAGGCTTGGTTTATTACCACTTCCTTCACTGTACATCTACGAGATATGTAATTTTGTTTATAATAATAAGGAATTATTCAAGAAAGTCGATTATATATACTCTCGTAATAGGGATCCATGTAGACTTGTATTGCAGGATACTCCTAAATCAGCCAAGTACTCTAAAAGTTTTCTGGTGATGTGTGTACGCATTTATAATAAAATTCCAAAAGAAATGAAATTGCTATTTAATATTAATTCTTTTAAAAACAGACTCTATAAATGGCTGAATGAACATAATTTTTATGACATTAAGGATTTTTTTGACATTAAATTATAATTCACAAATAATGACATACTGGATCGTCGATAATGTTTATAATTTTGACATTTTAATTTTATAATTATTGATTTTATTGATTTCCTTTTTTACTTTAATTTATATTATGTAATGTTATAGAACTGTTGCGAACAATGTTTACAATTATGACTTTTTAATTTTGTTCGTGGAGATTCATTTCTGACATTAAATATTATTATGTTATGATGATTGTATTGAGGAAAATGTTTTATAGCTTTGACATTTTATTTCTACTAACTAATTGATTCTAAGTAATTTGCATGCAATTGATACACGATGTTGTATAGCTAAACATGTGGACTATATTATATCACCAAACTGTAACACCTTTATACCATGTTTAAGGCAAATAAAGACTTATCTTATCTTATCTTATCTTATCAAATAGATTAGGTAGATTGTTTTGAAACGGTGAAGGAAAACATTGTGACGAAACCGGCATGCCCTAGAACCAAAAATTCGAAGACATGTGACATCTACTAACCTGCACTGGGCACGCACTGTGGATTACGGCCCACTCACAAGAGAGGTGAGAGGAGAGCTAGAAAAGGCTACTCCTTTTCCATTTTAGCAGTATGTGTTTAACCTTTGCCTAAAAATTGGTCGAAAAATTAAATCAGTTAAAACTTGATACACCTTCGATCCGATTGAAGAAACAAGTATTGATAATTATGTAGGTAAATTGTTGAGTTTTTTTGTTTAGAAAGTGAAATGTTTAATTTATGTTGTGTGGATCGATATTTAACGAAAGAATAATCAAACATGAAAATCACTTGACCTCGACATTTACCAAACGTTTTGGCTCTTCCGTGTTTACCAAGAAAATAGAACAAACTTACCGTAATATAAAAAAAATTATATCATGAAAGCCACTACTGAAAGTGGAATAATATGAGATTTAAAATTGAAACCTGCTTTAATATTGACGTGAGTGGTGATACGTTGACTGCTCTTGGTCAACAACCCTCGTTAAGAGTTGGAAGCGGCAGTGGAATAAATTATTAATATTTTTATTTTTGGAGCATAAAATACTATCGTAAATTCGTTATGCATGTTTTTTCGTGACCATTCGAAAAGCTAACTGATTGATGGCATAGATTAATTTCTGAAGTTATTGAGTACATTTCGTCACTGGTGTGAAAAGGATAAAAAGTACAGCCGTGCGATTCTGTAACCATCTCACCGTGAAAACTTGGGTGAAGTGAGCGTGGAATGAGTCGTCAATAGTGTCATCATCACCCTAGCATCAGCATGACTCACAGCTCACTCTAAGCTCACTTCACCTTAGTTATCACGGTGAGATTTTTCCAGAATTGACCGGCTGTACTTACCTATCTTTTAATATGTTACAAAATAGGATATACTGAAACCATTCTTTAAACTATACCAAATAATCGAGGTTGCTAGGTAGAGATCGCAGAAAGCGATAAGGCCACCCATTGTATATTTTGTAGTGTTTGATGTATTTTTTATGTGTCGTATTTTTGTGGTGTACAATAAAGTATTTAAATATTAAATACCTAAGTAAATCGAAAAAAGTCTTAAATAAGGAAATCAAATAATTTTATTTGCACCAATTATGATGTATAAAATAAATAATAAGGTAGAAAAAGAAAAAAACTTACGGTAAAAATAAATATGCGCCGCGCAAAGCAGCCATCAGCATAATGTGCGAAATTAAATAAATAAGGGGGAAAAAGGGGAGCGGGGGGGGAATAAAGAGTATTCTATTCTTTTCTATTCTTTGTCTATTCTATTCTATTCTAAGGGGAGGGCTAACAATAATATTAAAATGTAATTTTAAATATTATATTTTGTACAATAATTTCGTTATGCCTGCACCACATATGGTAATACTAAATGGTAATAATAAGTTTTTAAATTAATTTCAACTAGAGACGACCCGAAACTAAACAGCTACCCTCATTTTAGTTTTCAATAAAACTCAAACTCGCCCACAAAATTTAATATTAATCCAAGCAATGTTTTTAATTAAAATTGAAATATATTGGCACCGCATCCTAGAGATGACCCTAATCTCCAAACAATTGTTGGCAACTACTGATCAAACATAAAACTTTGCTGGCTTGTATGAGTTTCAAACCACATTTTAACTATGATATCGTAAACTAGAGTAATCAAAGTAACTATGTACATGTACGTTTATGTAGTTTCCTGTGTATAGCTAAAATTGGAACTGTATTTTGGGAATAATATTAGGTAATTATTTGATTATGGTGTTTCAAAATGAAAGGAGACTGGCACAAAATAGGACAGGATAGCAAAAGGGAGGATGGTGACTTTCAGTGGATTGAAGAAAGCTGTGTTTAATAATTATTGTGAAAGCAATTCATCGTTCTTTTTGTTTTTATTCCCCTAATCTTATAGCCATCGACATTCATACTCCTATTGTGAAAGTAATTATGGCATAATAATAGTACAAGTAATGCCAAGTTCAGTTGTAAAAACCTAAGCTTAGATATTTTTTATCGAATAAATGCTCAATAAGTATTAATCACAATAGGCGAGGGAGTAAAACGCTATCAAGTGAAAGTAAAAACGGAGCCATAGTTTGTAATAAAATCTGTACCTGAACCTATAGTATTTTTATCTCACGTAGCGACGCGTACTTTACTTGTGTTTATCAAGTGTACAAACACGCTGTGAATATCTGTGTCAGCGCAGGAGCTCTTGGTCGAGGCAATGGCGAAGTCGGAAGTATATGTGTGTGTGTCTGTGTGCGTGAGTGCCTTATTTGTTGACACTGCTCGTCTCCAGGCGCGCATTCAGTGTGCTTGTAGACATTGTTACCACAAGTAAAGCGCGTTTCGCTTCGTGAGATAAAAATTCTGTAACTACGATAATAATTGAATCATCTGCCTAGCCTTTTCCCAACTATGTTTGGGTCGGCTTCCAGTCTAACCGGATGCAGCTGACTACCAGTATTTTACATGGAGCGACTGCCTATCTGACCTCCACAACCCAGTAACTGGGTAATACGATACCCCTAGGTAAGACTGGTTGTCAGACTCGGGCTTCTGACTACCCGTAACGACTGTCAAAGATTTACGAAAGCCGGGACCAACGTCTTAACGTGCTTTCCGAGGCACGGAGGGGTTTCAGTATGTAAAGATGGTCACCCATCCACAGACCAACCGCGGCAAGCGTAGCTTAACCTGATCGATCGACCTGTGCGGCTGTTATTATTTAGCCACGGGCCCCTCGTAACAATAATCTCCATAATAATAATTGAATACAATTTATAATACAACAAAAATAACTGCGCGCACCACTAAAATTAATTACTTCAACCACGAAACCACTTTAAACATTTAAAATCATATCATAATTACATACTGACTTATATGATTAATTCTCCACTCTATCAACACTTTAACGCCTAATAATCGACAGTCGAATTTAAATTTTGATTAAATTATACAGAAAATTTGCATCAACATGTGTGAAGTTATTACCCTAATGGACATAGTGTTTTTCAGCCGAGTCATGTTGGTATTAATTATATTGATTCCAGTTCGTTGACATTTTAATTTGGCAGTACATGGTAGCTTTAACGAACATAATCATTGTACGCTGAGGTTTTACATTTTGTTAAGCTTACTGATGCTGTTTTTGGAAATGTCGAATTAATTTAAATGTGTTGATTTGGTCATGTAACTTTATTAATTATTTTACTTTACTTGTTTCTTTATATGTATATGAATGCGCGTTTTGATTTGGACTTGCTTACGTAGTACGTATTAGTTAAGTGCGAGTTGAACTCGCATACGAAGGCTTCCGTACCACAGAGCAAAAAACGCTTAAAATAATATGTCTCTTCCATGGAGACCCCCTTTGAGTTTTAACTTTATTTCATTTTTATTATTTGTTGTTTTAGTGGCAATAGAAATACACACTGTTAAAAATGTAATTGTCTACCTATTACGATTCATGAGATAAAGTCCACTGACAGACGGACAGACCGAGGGACGGTTGGATGGACGGGTGGACGGACAGAGGAGGCTTAGTAATAGGGTCCCGTTGGCACCCTTTGGGTACGGAACCCTAAAAAATTACAAAAACGAGCCCTGCTTTAAAAACGCCCAACCTTCTTTTTAAGATTTTTTGAGAAATTCATAATCATAAAGATAAGGTTATTAATAAGTTGTATGTAGGCTAAGCACACAATAAAGCAAAAATTTTAGTTTTCACTATCACTACATAGTATAAAACAAAGTCGCTTCCGTCTGTCTGTCCCTATATATGCTTAGATCTTTAAAACTCCGCAACTGATTTTGATGCGGATTTTTTTAATAGATAAAGTGATTCAAGAGGAAGGTTTATATGTATAATACATGCATAATATAGTAGAGAAACACTGATTATTTTAGAGGTTTCTAATGTGATGTCGTAAATAAACACATTTTTTTGCGCTTACATTCTAAACGCTGGCTGAATCATTCAAGATAGATCAAAATAATGTACTACAGTATTGTACACCTTAAAAAGGTCTACAAAAAAATCCACAAAGGTATATGTCTATCTCTTAGGGATAACCCACAATAACGATTTTTTATCCTATACTTTTTACGAGAAATAATGGCTCTAAAATTATCAGTGTTTCTCTACTATTTATGCATGTATTATACATATAAACCTTCCTCTGGAATCACTCTTTATCTATAAAAAAACCGCATCAAAATCCGTAGCGTAGTTTTCAAGATCTAAGCATACATAGAGACAGACAGACAGCGGGAAGCGACTTTGTTTTATACTATGTAGTGATCAGCATTGCACCCGTGCGAAGCCGGGGCGGGTCGCTAGTTTGGAAACAAAGTCACTCTTTTATTATTTTACACAACTTTGGGCGAAAACTTCCCCAACACATGTATGTTACTTGCAGACTTTCCTATCGATGTCCGAAGCTGGGTCGAGTAGTCGACTCGTTCTAATTTGGAGAGCCCGTAACTAGTTAGGTCTAACCGATTTTCTTTTATTTTTATTCAACTTTTTCCATTTTTTCACTTCGCTTGTGGAAAGTCGAAATCACACGTTTCCTCGTTTGTTTTGTAACCGTCATGAGCATTTCTCTCATCTACATTACATTTTTGCTAAAAGCTTGTTACGTTTTGTTTCTTGATGTATTTTGTTAATATAACATAATTTTGGTGATTTATTGTTTTAGTTAAAACTAGTTGTATCTTCGTCTAGAGAAGTTAGTTTTTAGAAAAATTTAAGTTGTTATTTTGCTTTAAATGTATCACCCGGATGTCTACAAAATTGGGGGTTTATTTATAAACAGTCGCTAATCACTAACTTTAAGCAACGTTTTTGAATAAAGAGGTAAGTGTTGTAGTAAAATTTAATTATCCTAGATTTTTTTTTCTACAATAGCCTTACTCGAAGTCAATGGAAACTTTAAAGTTATTGCAACTCTAATGTACATATAAAAACGTATTCTTCCTCAAAACTTAAACCGTGAAACTTCAAATTGGTCCGTACAGTTATGAAACACGTTCGAATCGCTGTTCGTCATAAAGTTCAAACGACAAACACCGCGGGACATCGCTCGGAAAATCCATCGTTGTAAAATTCATTAAAGAACAAGCACTAAGTTACCGCTCACTTTATACAGTACATTATTCTGTGTACGTACATAAAGTATCCAAAGATTCAAAGTACTTGCACAACGAAAATTTCACCGGAATTTTCGTGAGAACACCCATGCAAAAATAAACTTTAAAGTTTATACACAAGGTTGGTATTCGTGTGTGGGTCCACCGTTTAGGTACCCCTGATCGATGCAACGTTGCATTCGCTTGAAGCAGACCAATTTACTTGATTTTGTTCAAGGCGAGTTTGGTCGGTTGTTAGCTTGGACTCAATTTCTCGGAGCTATTTATAATTGCCTGTCTCCCGCCTGTGGATTTAATCATTCGTATCCTGATGAGTTTTTGATGAGGTAGATAAGTTTTTCCGTTTGTAAACAACTTCATGCATGACGCTGCATATTCTCCTGCCGTAACAGCAACCTATAAATGTCCACTGCTGAACATGGGTAATCCTAATTACCTGTTGGAATTAACGATCTTAGGACGTCCGCAGACAATCGACTCAATTCATTAGACTGTGTTCATTGGTGATTCAAAATTGAGTTTGATTCGTATGACCACTCGCTTATAGGTATATTCTCAACGTACTTTTCTACGACTAAACTGTTGAGTTAGTTGTCTGCGGGAGCCTTTAGCAAGTATACGTGAGGTAAGAAGGGTTAAGGCAAATGAAATTAAGACATTTTTAATTCAATAGAATAAGAAATGCCTCAATCTTAACGATAAGATGATTGATAATAGTATTATCATCCTATTCAAGATAATAATTACCTAATTACAGTTAAGAGGCGCTCTGATAACATCAAACAAAGTGATCAAATCGGCCACTTAGCTAATTTTAATAATTGACTGGGATGTGGTTAGCGTTGGCGAGGTGGAAAAATCATGAAAAATGTCATAAATAATAAATCGTCTGATCTATTTTTGAGTAAGGACTGCGAATCATACATACATACACAAACTCACCACCACACGCCTTCGTCCCATGAATACTCCTTTTGATTCGTTTAGGTACAGACGCCAGCACATCAAGCTACAACAATCTGTCAATTTTTTTATTTGAGTTTCAACTTGGATTTAAAGAACTTTATTTTTCTCATAAGAACATAGTTCACTTAAAATGAGAAACACAAAAATATCCTATTAATTAAACTCAAATACAGCTTTAGCTTAGCGCGACAAGTTTCATACTATTATAACTAAATAATTTTAATTCACAATCTGTTCAGCAGCATCTCCTTAGAAATAGTGACTGTAAATATGCGATTTTACCTTTACTTTTGAACTTTTTTTTTTAACTTTATCACTAAAGCATAAGGTTCAAAGTTGATTGGGAAAATGTAACAGTTTCGGTTAGCTTGATGTGCTGGCGTCTGTATATCAGAAGGCCAATTCCCGTAATTAAAAACGATCAAAATACAGTCGCAATTTCATCTCAGCGTCAATCAATGTCAAGAACTTGTGAAAAATTTAGATAAATTAGAAGTACTTTTGACAGATTGTGAATTGCTGGTCAGGTGTGTTCATGCAATATATGCAGGGTACAGGATTTATAGATATATCCTTTTAGATCATCACCTCCCGGCATTTCCACTCTCATCTGCATTGTAAATACCTTTTATTAGTCGCAAATCAGTGAACGTAAAAACGTAAGGCTTTCAAGCTGGTTAAATGGAGTGACGATCTTCGCAGTGTAGGTGATAGCAGCTGGATGAGAATAGCTGAGGATCGCGTTAAATAAACTGCGATTGGAGATGGTATTGTTTACAGTGGACTGCCTATGGGCGGGTGATGAAATCTTGACCTGATAAATAGTAATGATCAATTTTATCGTTAGTAGCTATGAGTTCATACAATACCTTAATAGTATTCTCGTTTGTGTATAAGCCTCTTAAAACTGATATTATGATCTGAGAATATCACTTTTAAGCGGCTTATACCTACACAAAATTTCAATTCTTAAAGATAAGATAATAACCGGTCTAGGCAATATACTTATTGAAAAAAATTGAAGATTGGCATTTTAATCTCTCAATCTGTAAAAATAAAACTTCAAAAATACCTACACTTTTTAAGAAGTTTTTGACATTGGTTGCAACTTGAATTTGGGCGTCTTTTAAGAACAAAAATTGGCCTTATGTCTGTAAAAATAAAGTCTACGGTCATTCACACCTTGCTGAACAACCCTTACAAATAATACGATTAACACAATGTATTAGCTGTCAATATACTACTGTCTACTGTGGTATTTGTTGCGAACAGATAAAACCACAATCCTACGTTATCTATCCTGAGCGTATATCTATTATACCATGCGGCATCATTTCCTCTATATATGTACGTAATTATATTAGTTTAACTCAAACATCACGCTTGTAATGCCCGAAAGATTGGGCGAGAGGTGTTTAGAACACATTTTATACTTACCTACGTATACATACTGTATGTATAAGTTCTGAGTAATAAAGGGTAATAAGGCGGCAAGCATATTGTCATCAACCGGGCACAATTCCAGCCTGGTGTTACTTCGAAATTCCTGATGGTCAAAACCCAAAAACACTTTGTGGACCTGCACCCAAATTGCATTACAAATTTTCAATCAAAAATACAAAATACAAAAATATTTATCTCAACTTAATCACAATCAGAATCCTTCACTTTGAAGGATATTGCTAATCCATTGCTTCATATGTTCAAAAAAATTGTCTGCTCAACAACGTAAATAACGCAATGAATATTGTTGTGGACTGTCAAAATGAAAGCCATTGCTACTGCTAGTGTGTTACGCAATTACCTGACGGGTAATCAGGATGTTCATAAGTGTCATTGATAATACTTGTGTTGGGGCTGTCTCGCTCTTTCTCTTAATTACTAACAATATTGAGACAATTGTTTACAAATGGTACCTAAATGATCACATCGAAGATCCCTCCTCAAATCCCACCCTCATAAAACAAGCTACTATTCTTATTCCTTCTCTGTCCATGCTGTAAGATTGTGGAACTCACTTCCACCTAGCATTCGTGATTTAAAAACTATTTCTGTATTTAAATGTCGATTAAAAGAGCATTATCTTTCCTCTGTACTGTGAGTATTTCTATATATATATATATAATATGTATGTATATATATATATATATATAAATATATGTGTATGTATATTTTAGCATTATGTATTTATTTAAGTATACTTATGTTAATTTTCGCATTATATGTGTAGGTTTATTTAATATGTTACTTTTAGACTTCACACATTCTTATTTTTCTCTTCATGTTCTCGCACACTATTGTCTACATTTCTTTTTTACTTCTCCTTTCGCAGGTCTGCTGGAAGAAATTTCTTAAGAAATAAGCAGTACCTTTGTACTCAAAATTTTAAAATGTCATATCTTTATGTTTTTTACTGTGTGTACATAAATAATAAAATAAATAAATAAATAAAATAAGAAATTGTTTTACCAAGTCTAGCTAAAACTTGCTCTGTTTCCTCGTATTTTAAGGTTTTTTGCCACTCGGCTATTACCTTTTTGCATATGTGAGAGACCTCATGCTGGAACCGCAATTTTACGTTTATTTTATTATAAATATAGGCTGTTTGGGTTGCATACTGACGCCGTGCAAAAGCGGTTCGGACCCTTGGGGAGTAACTCACTATATCCTTTCGTCTTTTCTCCTGACTGTCTTGGTAAAATGGTTTTTTTGTAAATATAGGGACGTAATTAAGAAATATAGTTTTCTTACTGAAAGTAAGCCACTGATTCTATATAGACAGACTGTGGGGTATCTGTATGGTTTATAGTACATAACTTTTATAATTTTGGGCTCTTTTTAACTCAAGGAATTTAGTTTTAGTGGCTCTTCCCCAGACTGGTAAGCAGTATGTAATAACTGATTGCGTGAGTGCAATGTAGATGCTATTTAGTGTCTTCGGAGGCATCAGATATCATAGATTTTTATTACAATTTTGATCCAAGTGGCCTGGTTTAGACCTTATATTTGGAGAAAAACAAATCTAATTTGTTTTAGGAACACTAAGGGATAGTAGATTGGCTCTGAGTCATCTATCTATAGCAACTTATCTTTGCTCGGCATTATTACAGGCAGCTTCCCACGTGTCTCCAAAGTAGACAATGGCCGTGTCGTCCGCGTAGGAGAAGATTTTCCCGTTTCGTAAGTTGCAGAGTTCGTTAATATACACTAGAAACAGTGGTGGGCCGAGGACCGATCCCTGTGGGACACCGAATACAATGTTTTCCTCCTCAATATGCGGGGTACCTATTTTAACTTGCTCTCTCATACCTCGGAGGTAACTGTCAAAGAGGAGAGAGCCTTACCTCTTATCCCCATAGCCTCAAGTCTCTGCACATGGATGGGGACATATCCGGTGTCAAAAGTCTTTTTCAAGTCTAGGAACTTCATAACGCATTAATTTTATAACCCTTGTCCACTTTGTCAGTGACTTCAGATGTTAGTTAACACAATGACCGCATCCTGATTTGACTGTCCCTGTCTAAAGCCATATTGTGAATCGGAAAAATGTTGTATTTATTTAAATAACTTACTAGTCTTTTATTTACTATTTTTTTCTATTATTTTCGAAAGGGATGATAAGACAGATATCGGCCGATAGTTGTTGACATCACCCGTGTCCCATCCTTGTGACAAACAATGCTGGATTTCCATTATCTAATCACATATCGTCGGCTTAGAGTGTAAACCTGCTAACTCCACTTTTGGGCAAAATTACATTTTTATACAATCTGTAAGAGAAAGTTGAGCCACACGGACAGTAAAACCAGCTAAACTCAGTCTCAACGTAAAATCGGCAAAAAAGTGTGATGCGTAAAACAGCCAAATCCATTTCATTAATTTTGCGCGGCTAACTCCATGCCTACAAGAGCATGTTCAGTTTTAACTTCCGATGCTATTGAGACAGGCTCTGCTGATGCGGTGATAGTTAACGATAACTGCACTGTTATTACCGGTTCTAGCTCAGTACATCTATCAAATCAAATTGAAGACCCCATATCCGATGAAAGTGACCAAGAAGCCTTAGTACAGTTAGTACCTTATTCACATGATATAAATTCTGAATCAGACTCTGGTTCTGATGATAACTATCCAGAAAGAAGTGCTAGACGAAAAAAACGAGCACAGGTTAAGAAATCTAATTGGTTTGCAGAAAAAACCAAAAACTACGAGAGACTGGCAAAAAATATTATGGAAGGAAAAGAGAAGAATCCTGGAATTATGAGGTTCCAAGAGAGTCACGGAAAATAAAAGCTAGATGCAAATGTAAAGAAACTGCAGCAGGTATTCTTAAGTGTACCAATTTGACAGAAGAGGACAGAAAATATATCTTTAAAACCTGGAGTATGAGTTGGCCTGAAAAACAGATTTACGTTGACAGTCTTGTGATATCTGCACCAGTAAAAAGACAACGAGGTAGAAAAAATGCTGAGGAGTCTAGGAGAGGTCAGTCTTTGATCTATTATCTAAAATTACGAGATCAAAGACTAAGAGTATGTAGAACAATGTTTCTACATACTCTTAGCATAGGAAGATATACGGTGTTGAATTGGAAAAACAATGGTTTAAGACGATGCACAGAAAAATCTCGTGACAAAAATCAAGAGCAACCAACTACTTCGAAGCCATTTGCAAAAGAGCGTCAAGAATTATTCAGTTTTTTGGACTCTTTACCCGTCATAGAGTCACATTACTGCCGAGCAACAACTGAAAAAAATACCTTTTACCTGAATGGACATTAAAGAAAGGTGTTTATGACTTTTACGTAAAAAAATTGGTGTAAACAACATAACGTAAAACCTCTTTATCACTATCTTCAATGGGGCATTTGATACTAGAAACTTAGGACTAATTCTTCAAAAAGTTCAATGAGGTTCAATTTTATAAAAGCATTCGTCCTGGCCGATCTAAAGGAGATGCTAAGGTTAGAGATATCAGGGCTCTTCGCTACACTCCAAATGGAGATATTTATTATAAACTGAGATTCCCAGATGCGTGGAAAATATTACCACAAAGAAAACCCTCATCGGTGACACCTGTGCCATTTACTGGCCTATAAAATTTATACAGTGACAGGCCAAAAATTAGCGCGAGAAAGTTCGAAGATCTTCAGTACTTGAAAAACACCTTACCTGAAGATTATCGCTCTTATTACGATAGCTTACCTCATGAATGAAACAGAAAAAAGTGATAATATTAAGGAAAAGAAGAATAATATTTTGTTATGTTAATTTGATTCTAATTTTATGAAAAGAGGATTTCAGATTATTTAAGTTTTTTGCTCCATTTTTTGTTTTGTCAAAAATTTTTGATTAAAAGACTGATCTTTAAGTATTAGCCAAATATATAACTGTGATGATTACTAAGAAATAAATAGACTGATTAACTAAACGATTACAATTATTTTACCTATTCTTGAAATCTTTCGAAAAACCTGCTATGTCCACAAAATAAAACGTTTGCTACCAAAAAAACCTTCTAAGTCATAAAAACACTTATAACTTACTAACGATCAAATTTTACTATTTCATTAGTTTCTAGTAATGTACAATATCCAAAAATACGCCAACTGTATTTTTGGTTTTAACCTAAGCTTGTAAAATTCATATTTATTAAGTTTTATTTTTCTCCTGTAAATTTGGGTCAAAGTGAGTTAGCAGGTTTACACCCTAAGCCGACGATATAGGTTTTGGGCAACATTCCTAGAAAATGGAAACCATCTACGTATGTGGATCCAGGCACATCAAATCAACTTGCACAACACGTAACATAAAAGGAAAATTAATATCTTTCCTACACATTTTTATAACAGATTCATAAAATTGAAGAAACAGAACACCTCAATGAAACTTATTTCTGAAACTCGGCCGGGAGTAACTGGAAGTCGGATTATCTTAGACTTAATCTTACAAGAGCTCCGAGGAAGAGGATCATATTTTTTTAAAGTCAACAATTTTGATAAAATCACTTCCTTTATTTTCGTTTTTTGTAAACTAGCTGGGGATCGCGAGTTCACTTGTTTTAAAGATGATTGTGTTTTGTTCTTCCTCAGTTTTCTGCATTATTAGGGAATTTGTAGCATTGTTTCTTCTCCTGGGATGCTGTGAAGTGTAACTGTCTTTTGCACTGTTTGACATTCAAAAGTAGGTAAGCTGATACTCGGTCTATTTTAAAAAAAGGGTTTTGAGTTGGCGCTTAATTTACATAGATATTTATCTATACTAATTTGTTTGTCTGTTGTGTTTGTTTGAACGCGCTAATGTCTGGAACTAAAAGTCAGATTTAATCTTTTATTTGCATATTGATAGCCTAATTATTAAGGAAGGCAACAGAAAGTCGCAGGCAGAAGCTAGTACCTGATACTCGTATAATACCAACACTGATTGAGACCCACTCAATGACGGGCACACAGATGGCCAATCAAAATAAATATTTATTTTTAATAGTAATAGGTAAACTTAACGTAACATAACATTGATAACTACAATAACCCTACATTGAATGGACACTAGCGAGTAATGCTTTATTAAAAACCACGAAAGGATAAAATTTTCACAGTTGACTAACACCAAAGTTATGAGAAACGGAACACTTAAATGAGCTCGTTAACAATGAGCTGTGTTAAATTGCGCTTTTTAATCTAACATTAAACCCTGAAGCAACTGGTAGTTCTTTTACGAGGGACGTTATTGTGGGTTGTTCACTTAACACTTTGAGTGGAGCAACGTTATAACACTTAAAATTTGATAAACGCTATTTGACACAACGTTTAATCACGTCTGTAAAACATATGTCTTTCTTTAAAGAACGTGTATTAACGGCTGCGGCTTATACTGATTCCTTGAAGTTACGTCATCGCGCCGTATGAGTTCAAATTTTCGGACTGCTAGCGTACATTTTGTAAGGCTACTCACAGACCGTCATTCTAATTACGCATACATTCGCAACGTCATTTATTTTGTATGAGAAATTAGTGCGCCGCGCAACAAACATTTGAATATCCATATGTTCCGCTCAAAGCGTTAAACAGAGTCCAAAACTTAGAGAAAACCATTGTAATAAATAAAATAAAAAAATAATAATAAAAATCGTTTATTTGGAACAGAAACAGATACAGTCTTAAACAGATACAAACGATGGCAGCTGCAAAAGTTAAAAACTGTGGCGCAGTTGCTAACGCCCTTCTTCTAGCAAGAAGATACGTGTTCCAGATTAAGTGAAGGAAACAAAAAAAGTTTCTAGAAATTCTACTTAATACTAAGATTAAAAAAATAATAATAATAAAATACAATACAAATATGAAATCGTAGGGTATGCGCCGTGTGTTTGTGTGTGTGTGTGTGTGTGTGTGTGTGTGTGTGTGTGTGTGTGTGTGTGTGTGTGTGGGGGTGTGTATGCGCGCGCGCGTGTGAAACGGACGTGTGGACGTTCTGCCCACGTCAATATATGAATTAATTTTACTTCTGTCAAGACTTTAAGTATTACTCCTGTACAAAGTGCTATCAATGTCTCTGCAAAGTTATTTAGTTAGTTTAGTTACTTAAAAAAAAAAGACAAACAAACATTCCAATCATAAATAAATCAATCACAAAAAAACCACCTGACCACAAAATTTGAATAAGGAAGAAGACCGACGAAGAAAAAATAAAATTTTCACTTATTTTTATTAAAGCCTCCTTATCCGCTTACTTTTATGGCAGCATAAAAATTGCTATAAATTATACTTTGAAGAAAATTGCTATTTCTATCTTTTTCTATCAAAATTTTGTATTCCGAGATATGCTCTTGTTACTAAAGCTGATATCAGACGCACCATATAATTTTTCACTCAAGTGATTTTTGTTTTATGCCACGGTCACACGACACCGGTAAAATGACATAGAAACAAACGTTCATCTGATCCTTTAATTTAATTTCCGATCATTCGGTACGCGAGTCAAAGATGCCGCGTGCCAAAATCTAACATAGTTCGATCGGTTCACTAATAAATAAAATTTTCAATTTTGATTAATTTAGTGTCCAGATGCTTCAGTTTGAGTTCTAGCTCAGAATTCAAGATATAAGTGAACGAAAATAGAGCGTCTGATATCTGCTTAAGAGGTACTGCTAATGAGTACTTAGGTTGTGGTCTGGCATGGGCAGTGTTCCCCGAGACGATGGGTCCCCAGGGGCACATTGTCCTATATAGAGCCAGCTCTCACGACCGACAAGATGCATATTCATAAGGAAGTAAAACCACTAACTGGTGAGTTCACTGGACTACGGTCTGGCCCGGAAATATGGAAAATGGTCAGCCAATTGGTTTATGAGATTTTAAAGAGGCCTATGTCCATTTCAAATCGATAGAATGACCTCAGCGATTAATAAGTTTAATTTGCTGTCAAAATTATCGAGTAGGTACAAATTTGTTGTTGTTATATTTGTAAAACAATTACAATAACTAACTTGAAGATTACAGTTTTATTAAGGCTTAAAAATCATAAAATACATAGGGCGAGAGTCACGATTTAAACGAATTCTGGAAGGTAAGACTTATTTTATTTTATTTATTTATTTTACCATTTATGTACACACATAATATAAACAGACAAGAAAAAACAGAACAGAAAAAAAGGTACAAAGGTGATGCTTATTTCTTAAGAAACTTACTTATCTTCCAGAATAGTCTATCCCGTATAACCTATGCAACCAAAAATACAACCTGTATTCAAAACTATTCAAATATTTGAACAACTTACATCAATTTATTAATTTAATCTTCACGAGTATCACTTACATGAAACACATAGACATAAAAAATAGTAATAGGTAAGTATATGGAATTGTATACATAAAACATCACTAGCAATATGTAGAAATAAAAATATAGTACAATAATGATAACAATTCCAACGTTTTTTATTGACATTTACTTGAATGATCCTCGTCTTAGAATAGACACTGGTGGACTAACGGGAGGGCGGCAGGTGCGATCCTGAGGGCCCCCAAAACTCGAGAAATACTATTTAATCAAATCCCAAACAAGACCAAAATATGTTCAGTAAGTAAAAGGTAATTTGTAGTTGGGGGCATAGGGGCCCCCATGCTGAATATAAACTTAGAGTGCTAAAAGTTTTGAGCTCGCTTCTCTATCTTCTATTCATCTGAAGTTTTACTTCTGTTGTCGGCTAAGTATCTCATATTTCTGTATCCTACATTTTGAAACTTTTCTGTATATGTTGACAAAGTAATTCCTATTTTTGTATAAATGTTCAAAAGAAAATGTCAACTATGAGAGGTGCAACACTATTCGAGCTCCCATCGCTCGGTCTACCGTCCTCTATTTGTCTGATGTTCTAGCTTTTATGTTGTCGACAAAGTATCTCTTATTTCTGTATCAGTAGTCAAAAGAAAACCTAAAATACTTCGACGTTTATTCCTGGCCGGAGAGGCCCCAGGCGGAGGGGGAGGGGGGGTCAGTCAGTTTGGCCGCCACGGGCCCTCGACAGTCTTAGTCCGTCACTGAGAATAGGACTGAGCTATTTTCTCGTTCGTGTGAGAAGACACATTGAGAAGCTAAGAATTGTATAAGATACGATATTTGATTTTTTATTTTTTTTATTTGATTTGCATAATATAGTATAAGGTATTATTTTAAAAATATTAGTTCTAACATGTTTTGTTTTATACTAAAGCATGCAAACTTATGTATGTTTTGAAAAGGGCCGGTGGTTGACATTTAACGTTTTATTGTTTTCTTTTTTATTTGCATTTTTTATTGTGGTTTTATGAATCATGTGGTCTGCAATAAAGATTTTTATTTATTATTATTTACATGCCTATGAGTCTTCAACTTTGGTTAGAGTTGTGGGTGCAAGCACAACCATAGGTAGGTTTATTTTTGGTTCCAGTTGTTTACCAACGTATTTTAGTATACTGCTAAAGACCTACATTTTAAAACGATAACACATAGCTAATTGGCTCATATGAACCATAACGGCTTAATAAGAACTAATTATAATAACAATGATAGGAAAATTAAATGCAAGCGGGCCGTATTAATATGACCTAGAATAGTAAGGAGCCGAGGCCCCGGCTGTAAGCCGCACCGCACACTGCGATCAAGTTACATAATTTACTGGTAGGTTAGTTAGTGCCATTTTTTTTTACTGTATTAACTAATACTGTACCAAATAATATACTATAGAGTGTGTGTGTGTTGTGTATGTGCTTACTTGCAACCTCCGCGAATCCATTAAAAATATCCATCAAATCCAAAAATAAAACCGTCCAAGCGCGACTCGGATTCGCGCACGAAGCGTTCCGTACCATTATCTATAAAAACAGCAAAAAAACCATGTCTGTTGTATGGGAGCCCCCTTAAATATTAATTGTATTCTGTTTTTTAGTATTTGTTGTTATAGCGGCAACAGAAATACATCATCTGTGAAAATTTCAACTGTCTAACTATCACGGTTCATGAGATATAGCCTGGTGACAGACGGGCGGACGGACAGCGGAGCAGGAGTATAAATAATAGTGTTCCGGTTTTACCCTTTGGGTACGGAACCCTAAAAAAACAAATCTGAGCGGCAGTTCCGGAGATGAGCGCGTTCAAACAAACTAACAAATTCTTCAGCTTATTATTATTAATATAATAATAAAGATAAGCAGACGGTGGACACTAATTGCGTACTACACTTTCAATCTGAATAATTTTAAAGGATATTGCTTATCCATTACTTCATATGTTAGAAAATTTTGACTGCACAAAAACGTAAATATAGCAATAAATGTTGTCGAACTGTCAAAATGAAATCACATGAACATTTGCTTTCTTTGTAATATTTTTGTACAGACGCCAGCACATCAAGCTACCCGAAACTATAAAAAAATTCCAACCAATTTTGAACCTAATGCTTTAGCGATAAAGTTGAAAATTTACTAAAGAAATTTGACCGATTGTAGTAGCTTGATATGCTGGCGTCTGTACATTCATAGTTATTAAAATATTTCTAGCAAAATGGGCCTAATCTTGGGAACGGCAAGGCAAAGGAACTAACACTCAAATATCCGAAATGTCAGAAGATATTTACTCGGAGGGGCCCGTGGCTAAATAATAACAGCCGCACAGGTCGATCGATCAGGTTAAGCTACGCTTGCCGCGATTGGTCTGTGGATGGGTGACCATCTTTACATACCGAGACCCCTCCGTGCCTCGGAAAGCACGTTAAGCCGTTGGTCCCGGCTGTCATTCGTGAATCTTTGACAGTCGTTACGGGTAGTCAGAAGCCCGAAAGTCTGACAACCAGTCTTACCTAGGGGTATCGTATAACCCAGTAACTGGGTTGTGGAGGTCAGATAGGCAGTCGCTCCATGTAAAATATTGGTATTCAGCTGCATCCGGTTAGACTGGAAGCCGACCCCAACATAGTTGGGAATAGGCTAGGCAGATGATGTCAGAAGATATTTACCCACCAAACAAGAGAATGTTGCAAACGTACACAATGTTGTATTATGGCAGCGTCTGTTTGTATCGCTCTGTTCGATTTTAGAAAACAATGTATTGGTATTGTATTGTATTTTAATTTTACAATGCTTCAAGTGTTTGCGGCATTGCGGTAGTTTGAAACAATAGTGATGCGGCTTTTATTGTTTCTATAGGTGGCCTAAATTACTCGATATTCTTTGCAAGCTCTTTTTCCTAGGAATCATTGTTGCTATATTTTCAATAACGAAAAGTAAAGGATAAGAAAATAAAACCAGCCGTGCGATTCTGTAACCATCTCACCGTGAAAGCTTGGGTGAAGTGAGCGTGGAGTGAGCTGTCATTCGCTAGGGATTAACACTATTAAGTGTTCACTTCACTTATGATTTCACGGTGAGATTTTTACAGAATCGACCGGCTGTAATATATTATGTACCTCAACTTTTGATAGTTTATGTATGGTAAATCTGTCAAAAACCCGCTTAGAATCAGTATCAGTAAAAGAATCAGAAATCAGAAAAACAGAAATCTCTGGTCTGTTGTCTGTGGAATCATTTTTTTTTGTGTCCATTAAAACTGTTTAAAACTAATTAATAGAATGATAGAATGTTGCAATTAAAATGCTTTTTAAAGTCATTTCTTTTTCACACAAAAAAAAAACCTTTACAATCCATAACAAACACATACAAAACATCACGCCTGTAATCTTCGAAGGGTCAAGTAGAGGTGTATCTGCAGTACTCCCACCTTTTGCCAGTTATGTTTGAAACTGGTGGAAATACCCAATAACTCAGTTGCGCTCGCGACCATTAACCCTTAAATGCATAATGTTGCCAAATGGCAACAAAGCACGTCATTTATTGTTTTTAAGAATGTGATAGCTGTGAGTTTCTGAACGCACCTCTTTTTGTCAAAACAATATATTTACTCTATGAATATTAATATTATTATATAATTATAATATATTTTTTATTTTTTTTATAGATAAAATACCTATACAATAGCATTTTTTTGCAATACGATATAATAAATCATGCATTTAAGGGTTAAAACAACGAGCCAGAAGCAGAATATTGAATTTATGGACACATGGTGTACAGACGCCAGCACATCAAGCTAATTTCTTGAAATAGATTTTCAACTTTATCACCAAATCATAAGGTTCAAGGTTGATTGGGAAGATTTGACAGTTTCGGGTACCTTGATGTGCTGGCGTCTGTACAAGAGTATTCTATTCTGTTCCATGTTATACATCACTTTTTCTTAAAAAAAATAAAAAATAATATATAAGTACATTTTTCACATAAAAAATCCTCTACACATCTATAAACTTTCTACGTCTCAGTATAAGGTAAGCCTAACACACAAGCGACATATTTCGATATAATGAATTGTTTCCGGCGCTGAAACGTGGCACGGAAAACGTGTTCACTGTCCGCAAGCAACTGCTAATAACTGTGGCATGGCTATAATTACAATACTTTATAATATTATTATATTATTTTATACCAGCGTTGCTTTTATCCAGGGCTTCGTCCGCGTGGTGATCGGAAACTGTCCCTCAGAAACGTACTACCGGGTCAAATGATGGGTAATGTCTGTTCCAAAATTCCTGATGACTAAAAAACTACTAGGTACACTACAATACACACTACACTAAACACTACCTCTACACACTACACTACACACTAGTTCCTTTTACCCGACTACGGAGAAGCAAAAAGAATGGTTATGATTTTGACCGGTATTTATGTATGTATGTATGTTCATCTGTTCCCTCATTACTTCTAAACTAATTGTCATAATTTGACAAATGAGGTATCATTGGAAGCGTTTTTATTGTCCGTCAGATTAAATTGAACAATAGCAAAAAAGTAATTAATTTATAGTATATTATAGTAGAAATGTTGTTATTGTTGTGTTTTTATTTTATATAATATATTAGAGTATAAATGCCCATAATATAAGTGTTTAGTATTGTTTAGTAGAGTATAAGTAGTAAAGTTAGGTTTTATACCCACGTGTACATTACTTTCACATTGTAATATTCGTATGCCGCTATTAGCGGCGGGTGTGTCATGAACTTATCCTTATATACCAACCAACTTTGTACCTGCTATATCCGACAAACTAATGTCTTTGTCTTTGAATAGACCACAGTCGTGAATTGTAGGAGGTTCGTCTCTTTAGCGCCCTGGCCACTGGATATCCCACTGAGCAGCACCTTAATTGCGTAACAGACTATTACTCTCAATCTGAATAATTTTGAAGCATATTGCTAATCCATTGCTCCATATGGTCGAAAAATGTGTCTGCTCAACAACGTAAATAACGCAATGAATGTTTTAGAACTGTCAACATGAATCTGACTGTCTGATAGTGTGTTACGCAATTACCCTGCTGTTCTATTTAAACAAAATATTAAAACTTAGCGCTTCAACTTGACGAAACTGGTTTTTACGGTATTCGAAAGCTTAAAAAAACTGAAAAAGACTGTCTAAAAATACTTTATCAAAGAACTCAATGGCTTTTCTCACATTATAACTTATTCTAACTTCCTTTACATGTTTTCACTGAATAAAACTCCAAGTAAATTTTATCATAATGTTTCATCAAAAGACTTAGGTTAATTAATTTTATTTTACTAAGAAACACAGCTAAGGAGCGGAGGTATGGGTAAAACTGTGAGCTTGGCAAATACCGAAAACTTATAATTACCTTTGAAACTACCGTCACTCCGTAATTATATTCAAAATACAGTACAATCTCTCTAATCCGGCACTATTAAAAACAAGAGTCCAATAATCGTCCAATAATCTGGCACCCCTCTAGTGTTTTTAACCGACTTCAAAAAGGAGGAGGTTATCAATTGGAATATTTTTTTTTTATAGCACAGAAAAGTAGAAAGGAAATCGTTTGGCTTGATATGGACCAAGCCAAACGATTTCCTTTCAACTTTTCTGTCACTGGCGCCACTTTCAAAATTCCTCATTTATATTCATTTCTTACTTTATCCAGTTTCGTCACTCCACGCATCTATCTTGATATACTGATCTCCGCTGCGTGCAATCTTATTCACCCGTCTTCTCCACGGCCTAGCATTTCGATCCATGTAGTACGATAGGCCTTATCACAGACAGACAGGACGGGGCGAGTTTTTACTTGAAAAGTAAACAAAAGAAAATTACATGTATAAAACGCATTTCCCACTATCAAAAAACATGCCTAAAATTCCGTAACGAAAACTACAGCGGACTAATTAATCAAAGAAATTATAAAAATGTAAAAAAAAAGTAAAAACGCGTCCGCGATAACGTACCGTTCAAAAAAAAAAAAAATACGGTGTGACAGTATGCAAATAAGGCTGAAAAATTGAGGAAAGCTTTGTATTTTTAGGGATCCGCGTATGGTAAACCAATGTAAATATTGGTTTAAAGAAGTTTCAAAATTTTTTGTCAAACCCGAATACATGTTCCGTTTGCAAAGAGATTTTTGGGACTGTTTAAAGTTATATTTTTGTTACCAAAAGACTTTTTGCTTAGTTTTGTTTCCAATTTGGTTGTAAAAATAATGATTCCATTTATCATAACTTTGGTTACTTGGTCAAAATTATTTCTTTATTACAATTTACATTAAACATTTACCAAGCACCTTGTAGAAGTTCGCAACTCCTACAATAAACAACTAAGAATAAAGTTTTAGGAAATCATGCTTTGAGTAAATAAAACGCTGTAAATTGGACTGGAATTACTCTTATCTAATTGCGGTAATCGCAAACAATAATGTATAATTAAATACAACAGCAAAATAGAAAAATACTTTTTTTTATCAAACCCAAAAATTCCCACCCCACAAACAAACAAACCACAATTCTAAACAAAACAATTTAATCTCTATACAGAACCCTACTACATAATTCAGCGTAAGTCAACCTAATTAGCGTGTTGGAAACAATTTAGACGCACGTGTACGCAAATGTAGTTTAATCATGTGATTATGATATATCACGGGACACTTTAATTGGGTACGGGCGCGCACTGCATGTGCAGTACGGACTAATTATTGGGAGTCATGGACGGGACTGGTATTGCTGCCTTAAATTGTTGAGTTAGCGGTATGAGACCTGGTTTTATGCTGAGTACGGGAACGGTTACCTTAGTTGGAATTCATGGGTCAGTTAACTTACTGACGAGCTTACATTGCCGACTGAGACTGATGATGGAAAATTGTGTCAGTTATGTGCATCAGCCATGATAAAACACGAAAGCTAAAGAATTGTTTGATGTCACTTACTCGTAAGGCTCTTTGTACACACGATTTCTTTACGGTACGGCGTATACCTAAACGGTGCCGTTGAAAAAGCGTGTTTGTCAACAAGCTTCCATATTGATCCATACAACACTGACGACCGTGCCCACACACGGCGAATAAACCGTCGTTTTTCACGGCAAGGAAAACATGCGTGTACAAAAAAGGGCCCTAAGCTTTGTTTTTCTAAGAAAGCTGTGAACGGTCACACGATAACGGATGTTTAATGACACCTTATTGTCAAATACTGGTGAAACTGACACATAGAAAAAGAAAAATAAAGACAAATTGTTTATTCTGCACAAAAAAACGCACATTACAAAAAAAATATACATACAATATACACATACAACGTAGTCAGAAGCCTCTTACTTAAGCATATAATTTTTTTTTAATTCTGTACAGATGCTAGCACATCAAGCTACTACAATCTGTCAAATTTCTTTAATAGATTTTCAACTTTATCGCTAAAGCATAAGCTTCAAAGTTGATTGGGAAAAATTGACAGTTTCGGGTAGCTGGGTGTGCTGGCGTCTGTGCATAAAGGGCAACATCAGGTATTAAGTAGGAGCACTCCTTCACTTATAGGAGACCACAGCATGCACAATAAAATTAACAAGTAAGCTTACAAAGTTAAAATATTAATAATGGTAACATTTGGCAAAGTTAATAAATTACACTGCATGACACGATTTTGGTACCCGAAAAATTGATTGCGATTATAGTTTTCTATTAGTTATAGTAAGCAGTGGATGTATCTCATTTTTATCACGTCTTGTTTTTAAGGTACACATCGATAACCTTTTTTTAACCTACCCTCATATTGTTCATATTAATAAACTAGCATCCGCCCGCAACTTCGTTTACATAGAATTCGAAATTCCCGCCGTTTAAATCCAATTACCCGTTTTCCCGTAGGAATGAAGCATTTTCTCGTCCTAAAAAGTAGCCTATGTTCATCAGGGATAATGTCGGTTTCTAATGGTAAAACAATTTTTCAAATCGGTCCAGTAGTTTCGGAGCCTATTCAATACAAACAAACAATCAAATCTTTCCCCATTATAATATTAGTGTAGATGTAATCGCTAGAAAATCTAATGAGAATCATAGAGCCGAGAATGCAGAACTCGTAGTGAGCGATTTGTTAAGAGCATACTCGTACAAAAAGATGGGATGCCGAATGTCGTTAAAAAAGCACTTCCGCGATTCCCATTTCTCTTTTTTCCATCAAATCTTGGAGCAGTGAGTGATGAACAAGGAGAACGATTTCATCAGGATGTGAAAAGGTTTGCTTGTCGTTGGGACGCAGCTATGTTAGGAGATTACTGCTGGCTTTTAAAACGAGAAGAACATAAGAGAAAAAGTTAAATATTTTCAACTTTTAATCATCATCTGCCTAGCCTTTTCCCAATTACGTTGGGGTCGGCTTCCGGCCTAACCAGATCCAGCTGAATATAGTATTTTTGTCAACAAAATACTTTCAACTTTTAATGTAGGTACAATATAAACTTTTTACCATATATTTTATATTTAGGTCCAAATGTATTAATAATAAGTTTTTTTAGCAGTTTTATTCGAATTATTGGAAAATTTAATGATACTATGTATACTGTACTTTACTCCTTAATTATTTCACTCAAAATTGTTAACTATCGTATTTAAAAAACAGTACGTGATACACCAAAATTACTTTGTATTGTTAATAAGTGGTTTGTATGAATAAATAAATAGGAAATTTGAAGTGGCTAATTATTTTTTCTTTAATAAAATTTTTAACGCAGTGTTATTAAAGGATGTAAAAAGTAGAAAGTATTTATAACATTTCGAGATACTTAAACTAAATTAAATTCTTATATTTAGGCAGAGACTCGCAGATGTCTAAATTCGTAGTTTTAGCTCACATTTATTTGTTAATTTATTTATTTATAACAAACACTGCTACCATTACAGGAAGTTCCTAATGTCATGCAGTTCCTACTGTCGTGCATGTTATATTGCCGACAAATACAACACACGTGCACGTGCGTGCACTGAGCCTATCGCAGTCCACTGCTGGAAATAGGCCTCTCTCAAGCTGCACCAATAGGGCGAGGCCACAACACTGCGTTGCGGCGTCGTATCGCAAAAACGACGTCGCACAGCAATACAATGCGATGACGCAACGCAAAAATTTCATCGCATACGACATCGTACGACAAGACGCTAACCGTCATGTCAGTTTCTAAAAAAAAATTGTCTTTGTAGTCTGATATACTTTTGTCCCAAAGGACGGGACGTTCCTGAACTAAGGATATCAGGTAATCGATATCGTAATCCGCCATCATGAAACGTGCGCACCTCATTCAATGTGGACACTAACTACGAGGTAGCGCGTCGTCGCATTGCAGATTTGTACGTTGCGTCAGCGCATCGGAAATTTCCACGATGCGTTGTGCGGCGTCGTAGATTTTTACGATGCGACGCCGCAACGCAGTGTTGTGGCCTCGCCCATACACCTTGTCCTCCTTCTTCCACATCCAGTCTATCCCAGCCAGGTTTTTAAAGACTTCCCTCCATCTAGCGGTGGGACGTCCCATAGTCGTCATCATGTAGATGCTCCAATTTTTTGACAATTTTCTATTTTGCTAAGTACCTAGTACTTGTTAACAGGCCGATGTGAATCGACCAATTGAAATCTTGCATCTAACTTCTGACATTTCATAAGTTCCTATGTGGGTTTATGTGAAATAGAGTATTTTGGATTTGATGCTATTATTTCTGTCGAAAACCGTCTCTATCCACACCTACTACAAGAAACAGAGTAGCCTATTTCTAGTCGGGAGCCGCAATGCGTGAGTTAGTTGTACTATTTCGGTTATATTTCATGCACTAATGCGGTGAAAGTTTGGAATAATTTCAGCTCAATGCCAACATGTGGTTCCATGAGCTACTTATGTATGTAATTAGGTTAACTATGTTTGTTTTCTTAAGGAAAAATACGTTTTTCTTGTGTGGGTAGTAAGAAAGTATGCTATCACAAATTGAGGTTAGTTTTTAACCCTTAATTGCATGATTTTTACTTTTTAAGCAAATTCAATTTATTTGGACGTAACATTAGCTCTATAGTAAGGAAAAAATATTTAAAAAATATATTCATAAAAATACTTTTTATTTTTTAAATGGCCTGGTGGAAATTTACATCTTTATGTAATCAGAACGAATCTACTGGGAACAAAATGAGTTGAATATGTCTAACAATTGGGGAATCCCCGTGCTCTGTGGAAACGAAAATCCGCACCTGGTTAGACTGGAAGCCGACCCCCAACATAGTTGGGAAAAGGCTAGGCAGATGATGACTTGTGAGTGTCTGTGAAGTGATCACCCCAGGAAATACAGTCACGGGATGACTAAGTGCGTAACTGATCGTAATAACTTCGAAACTGACAATATCACAGCACCCAATCATCCAACCGGGTACCCATTTAACAAGAACACATAAAACAAACAAAAAAACCCATTACCATTCCAAAAAGCAACAAAACATTTTTTTTTTAATTTGTACCTTTTCGTATCAAGAAAAACTTGGTAAACTAAAATAAAACCTCGCAGTACGAATGTTTTAAATTTCGCGATAACGTCCTACTGGTATAAAGTTGAGCATATAAATTGTGTACAACATCTAACTTTGACTTTTTTACTGCTGGCTTCCCGTATGAGATTGTAGCCCCATATCAGTTGAGGGTGCTTGAGGATTTTATTTATTACATTCCACGATTGACTCTTGATTTTTTGTGTTAACAAGTTTTGGGTGCGTATGAGAAATGGGTTCGAGGTTAAAGTGTTTACTTTGTAAGTGATGCCTTTTGGAGTTACGTGGGTTATGAATTTGAAAAGAGATTAGGGTTTTCCTTGCTTGATAGTATTGGTTAGTGACTCTGTAACTTTTGAGCAATGGAAAGGAAAACGTATTTAAAAAAAAAAGTGAGATAGAATGGTGAGCCAACGTAAACATAAGTCGATCCCTTCTGTAAGCATCTCAACGTAAAAAACTTAGGTGTAGTGATCTTGAAGTGACCAGTCAATTTATGTGTAAATTCGTTAGAAACCACCATCACTTTTTGACCAGGTTGATAAGGCACAATTAAAAAGGAAAATAATACAGACACCAGCACATCAAGCTACCCGAAACTGTCAAATTTTCCCAATCAACTTTGAACCTTACACTTTAGCGATAAAGTTGAAAATCCTTTAAAGAAATTTGACAGATTGTAGTAATGTGCTGGCGTCTATACAAAAACCTCTGGTAGTACCTGGAAGAAAATTAAAGTCATGTAACAGAAACTGCTACATCATGGTGGCGAAAATTTGTAACTACCGAAAAAAATAAGAAAAATGAATAGCTTTGAATTTAATAGAACTTTAAACAATTGGCTTTCTGACAGATGTTTTTATTCAACAGATGATTATTTAAATTTTAAACAGAAATGATTGTATAACCACGCATATAAATTTACGAACATTTATTTTAATTATAATTATTGACATTATTTATAAATCTAATCAATAAATTGATGAACTGTCTTGGCTGTGAGATATAATCTAATAAACGAATTTAATATATTTTCAACTGTTGCCGTTGTTAAAAGAAGATTAAAAGAACACCATCTTTCCATTTCATCATAGCTGTGGATGTATGTATTTATTATTTTGATTGCCTTGATTTGATTGACTGCTGCGCTGCGTGTCGCGGGTTTGATTCCCGCACGGAACAAATATTTGTATGACCTACAAGTAGTTGTTCCGGGTCTGGCTGTTTGTGTATGTGAGTTTAAATGTTTCTAAACGCACCCACAATACAGGAGAAATTCCAAGTGTGGGGTAACGTTTTTAAAGAAATATAAAATAAAAAAGATATAAAAAATATAAATAAATTTCAATAGTGTTAATAGGGATTAACACTATTGACATGTCACTTCAAGGAGACCTGTCATTAGTGTTAATCCCTATGTTTCCACGGTAACAGTTACCACCGGCCATAGACATTTGCAATACCAATATGCCATTGTAGATGCGTTGCCATTTTAAAGCCGAGAGAGCGTAATTGCGTAACACGCTATGAGTAGGAATGTCTTTCATTTTGACAATTTATCATTGCGTTGTTTACTTTTCTGAGCTGCCAAATTTTTGGAACATATGAAACGATGGATTAGCAATATCCTTCGAAATAATTCAGATTGAGATTGTTAGGCAGGGTGCGTGGGACGCAATTAGTGCTGAAGTATCTCATGATTTGATTTGCACATTATATTGTGAGTAGAAAATGTATTTAACTATAAATGAAGATACCTACTATAAAAGAAGTTTTCATTGCTAGGTTATCAAATCATCATCTGCCTTTTCCCAACCATGTTGGGGTCGGCTTCCAGTCTAAACGTATGCAGCTGAACACCAGTATTTTACATGGAGCGACTGCCTATCTGACCTCCACAACCCAGTTACTGGGTAATACGATACCCCTTGGTAAGACTGGTTGTCAGACTTTCGGGCTTCTGACTACCCGTAAAGACTGCCAAAGATCCACGAATGACAGCCGAGACCAACAGCTTAACGTGCTTTCCGAGGGACGGAGGGGTCTCGGTATGTGAAGATGGTCACCCATCTACAGGCCAACCGCGGCAAGCCTAGCTTAACCTGATCGATCGACCTGGGCGGCTGTTATTATTTAGCCACGGGCCACTCCTGCTAGGTAATCAAATACAGAAAGTATTTAGAATAGTGGCAATAAAGAAATTAACGAAAATTTATATTTTTTATGTCTAAAGACGTTTTATTTTGTAGTTCTTTATTTAGTATAAACACAAGGTAGGCTAATTATTCAATCTAGATAACAAAATATATTCAATGAAGAAATTATACAAAGCCCTGAAAAATATACAAGGAGTTATTCATGAAATCAAAGCGTAACGATAGCACAGGCCTTCAAATGAAATGAGACGTAATCAAATTCGCCATCATGAAATAAATGTATTTTTTCCTATGATATTATCTTTAAAGGTTGATCTCAGATAGGAATTTGTGTTTTTCAAATAAGAATTTCTCAGTAGGAACCTGGCGATCGATTCTGTAAAAATCTCACCGTGAAATCATAAGTGAAGTGAGCACTTAATAGTGTTAATCCCTACCATTAGGGAATGACAGAGCTCACTTCCCGCTCACTTCACCTAAGTTCTCACGGTGAGTTTTTACAGAATAGCTCTGCTGTACCCTAATTGCGTAAAACATTTCGAGGGTTTTGGAGAATATTATGGCAAGTAAAGCCGATGTCGCCTATTCTGCCAATGTCAGAATTGAATTGGGAAAGCAAGTGTGCATTATTTTAAATTAAAAGATAAAAACGATAAAAATCTTCGATGATATAGTTGGACATATTGCAGATCTTCTGGAGTTAGCTCGTAAAAGTATATTCCAATTCGTTTGGTTAACAATAGAAGTAGCAGTGGCTCAACTGTCAAACTGAAAGGTAATGCGTCAATTTTCATGTAATGTGTGTTACGCAATGACTCCGCTGAAGTCTTGATTTGTGCCCAGTTTATGGCAATTAACAGTATTTCAATGGGATTTGAAAATGACTGGCAAAATGTAAGTGTACCGTACAATACACCTCTGTCAAACTTCTTGTGAGAAACCGGTATAATGTTATGTATGATTGTGACTAACCCTCCTATTTATAAACCTTGATTAAAGATAAAAAAAACCTTTAAACTTCAAAAATGTGTGGTTAAGCAGACACTAATCATCACAGAGAACATATACAACGTGTAAAGTTAAATGCGCAAAACCTGAAAATAGTTTGATCAGAATAACGAGCAGAATTAATTGAACCACTTTTTAATATAGGTCACATTTTTCAAAAAATCTTCATTAAAAACGTTGCCGTGTCTATTTATTAATAGGTCAAGCAAGCCAATGTCAGCGCGGCGCAGCGGCCCGGTAACGACTCCTCTCTCGATAAAGCGTCGTCGCAGACGCAAGAAACGATCAGAATGGCCAGTAAGACTAAAACAGCACATAAATCCTTTACAATTTTTGTAATTAATTATTTTCTCTCTGAAATAGGTCAATTGACTTAAAAATCAGTTGGGGTGTCTGAGGTTTTGCGCATTTAACGTTACACGTTGTATAGAGACCTTATTGGTGATGTTCTTCAGAAAATTTAGGTGCGTTGTACTCGCAACAGAACTGGCGTTCGTGTAAGACGAGGTGAATGTAAACAAGGCAAAAGTAATATTTAAGGATAGTTGCAGATGGCGTTCTGTAGTTTCTGCTTACCCTTTTTGGAAGAAGGCGTGAGTTTATGTATATGTTCTAAATGCGACCTTTATTAATATGAGGATAAATGTTTTATAAGGTACCTACCTAATATAAATTCCTCGTTTTATTTTGAAGCATAATATTCACCTTTACCCACGAAAGCATGTTATTCGTGAATGTATTTGCTTCCCTTGAGACGGTTAATTAATAGAGTTTCCGTAATATGAAGAGACTAGTCATAATTCTAGCTTGACAGGTCACCCTCCCCAGTGTATGGTACATTCATTAAATATACTATAATTTCGGTTCTATGAACTTGCATTTTGTTACGAGAATATTTTAAAAAGAGTAATTTTTGTTGAGTGTTACTATTCTGAAATTAATGTCGTTTGACAGAAAGCAAGCTCAATATTTATTTTTTTTATCTTAAATGTTCTGCTTTTATTTCTACACCGAATTATAATATCAACTGTGGTAACAGTTAAAGTACAAATAATAAAATACTGTACCAAACTTTTAAATGTCTTTTCATTATGGCAACTGAATGTTTTATTCTACTTTGGCAATACTTAGAAATAACGTTTATAATATTATCGTTATTTCTGGATGGCGCAAGTCACGGCAAAATGTAGTTGCAAACTCAGTCGTTGATGATTTGTGAAAAAGTACGGTTGTGTAATATAAAAAGTATTAGCAAGAATAGAGTGTTTTCTTAATATTAATATCCATCTGGTATCAGGAAACATCAATGGTGTAATAAATCACACACTGCTAAAATAATGTCACACTGTGCAACTCACAGAATATAGAATCGACGAGCCGCATGATTTAGAGACTTATAATTAATTATCTCTTTCTTTCTTACTTTTATCGCCAACAGAGGCAATACTCGTACACACACGCACGTTAACATAAACAGGGACAAATACAAGTGTGCGCTTCCAATTATAGGAGGTTCATTCACTTATTATAATAATAATAATAATAACTCTTTATTTCAGATTACAGGATCCATAGGAAGGTACGACATGTTTGACACGGGCGAAATTATGGACAGACGGCAGTAATTTGTAACCTTACTATCTACTTTATCACACTCGAAAACCATGGAAACTATCTCTCTTCTCCTGAGAGAGAAAGTCGCATGGAGGGGGTATAATGCTTTTTCGTTACGTGTCGATTACTACCTTACTACCCAGTTCAATTCTACCTTTACTATACCACTGCTACATTTTCTTCTACCACTTCTACCTTTTTTTATATGTTTGGAACGAAGGTGTAAGCCTTCGTTCCAAAAATATCTCCAGATCAAATAATAACAGTCCTACTATAAAGTATTCCTACATTAATATAGATAATTATCTACGCATCAATAAACTATCACGCTGTTAATCACACAAAATATGGTTGACACGTTAAGCAGATTCAATTACTACTGAAATTACGTTTGGTGGTAATGTGGTTGGCAGGTTAATAGTTGACAACGTTATTGGAATATATTTTGCCATAACATAACACCAAATAGTTAATTTCCATCGAAATTATTTTTTTTTTCAGTACATAAATCACAGACTTAGTAATAAGCGTGTACTATCGTTGCATGAAATATATTTTTGGTAAATCGTGTGAAATCTTTTCGTGTCTCATCATTTACCTAGCCTTTTCCCAACTGTGTTGAGGTCGGCTTCCAAACTAACTTGACGTAACTGACTACCAGTATTTTACATGGAGCGACTGCCTATCTATCATGGCACTGCTAATTCCTTGCACATGAATGGACTTGTCCTATTGTATTCATCAGATAATGAACATTAATACTGTAGTAGACTTTGAATGATTACCTAGTATAAACCGACCTCTTTGCGGAAGACAGCGTGTCGCTGGGACAGGAACATGCATCGATATTCTGCAATGATTACATACCTGCATACGTAATCAGCTGGTGTTGTTCCAACATCTGGGTCTCTGTTCTTAATACCTCATCATCGAGATGCAAACCTAATTAATACATGATTATCGTGATTGGCATTCACAGATAAAGTAATAAAACGGCTACATTAAATCCAAACTGAAATCTGATCGTAATCATTCTCGCCTCTACTGCTATTGTTTTAAGCACAGAATAAAAACACAACCCTCCTGTACACAACGCGGGCCCAGAGCGTGTTGGTAGATTTTTTTTTAATAAGACAAGCCAGTTTCCTAGCGACGTTTTTAGAGAAGAGTTTGTGAAACAAATTGAACAATTTGAAATGAACCTTTGACTTCGTTTTCATTTCGCTTTAATTTATTATTACAAAAAACAAAAACAAAAAAAAATCCTTCCGCTTTTTTCATCTTTCATCAAATTCTATCAATTATATCTTGCAGGAAAGTAAATGCAAGTATTTCCATTCCATTTAAAATCAATGGAGGCTTTGTGAACCCATTATTACAATGCCATTATTGCACGTCATAATAGGGCAATTGGAAGCACTTTAATAAATTAACAATGTTCTTAGTAAGCTCTTTGTAATCCTTTCAATGACACTGATATTCTCGCAATAAGGTATTCTCATTTTACTTTTACTCATTTAAAATAAAATATGTACTTAACCAAGAAAAATATCAGTACTTTTACAACCAATATTAACCTACATATTTTATGGCACAACATGTATTTCGATATCTTGCCAGACAAAATTAATTAATATTAAATCATTATCTGCCTAGCCTTTTCCCAACTATGTTGGGGTCGGCTTCCAGTCTAACCGGGTGCAGCTGAATAACAGTATTTTACATGGAGCGACTGCCCATTTGACCTCCACAACCCAATTACTGGGTAATACGGTACCCCTAGGTAAGACTGGTTGTCAGACATTCGGGCTTCTAACTACTCGTTACGACTGTCAAAGATCTACGAATGACAGCCGGGACCAGCGGCTTAACGTGCTTTTCGAGGCATGGAGGGGTCTCGGTATGTAAAGATGGTCACCCATCCACAGACCAACCACGGCAAGCGTAGCTTAACCTGATCGATCGACCTATGCGACTGTTATTATTTAGACACGGGCCCCTCGATTAATGAATATTAAATGAATAATTTTAAAAAGGAATGAAATAAAGAATGGATTACAAAAAAGCACCGAAACTTATAAAATGTATGACAATTTCGAAACCGTCACGGTATTTAGCTTAACATCACCATTTGCATATTACACCGACACGTGAAATCCGAACAGACCGGCATTTACACCGACGCCGCGTCGCCGCACTTTTGTTTGTCTGATTTGTAACATCATTCGTCCATGGTTTTATTTCTGGTAACATATATTATACTACATACTTTAGTAACTAACAGTATTTCTGTCGTTTTACGATTTTTTGATAACTTTTAACTGAGGAATACAAATTGCGGTTTGAAGAATAAAAGTAAAAAGAAGATATATAATAATAAATACGACGGTGACGATTGAACGTTTTGGCCCACAGTGAGATTAATCATTATAACCAGCAGGGTACAAACAAAACTATATTTCTTAATTTTAAGCAAATTAAAAAACAATTTCCAGATTTAAAGCGGTGGGGTCAATTTAAACTTTGATAGCGTGTTTTGTTTTGATAGCGTGAAAAAAAAAAAACGCGAAAAGCGAAAAAACGCGAAAACGCGAACGCGAGCGTGAAAATACTGGTATTCAGCTGCATCCGGTTAGACTGGAAGCCGACCCCAACATAGTTGGGAAAAGGTTAGGTTATAATTAAAAAGAAGTTTTTTTTTATTGACTGATTACTCCTTTGGTGTAGATAATCTGTTGCTGCTGTAAATCAAATAAACTAAGGCACTGTTTGCTGGAATCAAAGCCACAAAACGAAATCAACTTAATCTGTCGTCTTAAAAATGTATTCTAATGCTGAATTCGGTGACCATGAAGATGTCAGTGTAAGTATACCATCATTTACACCGACACCGCTCTGTTATTCAGTTGTGTTGAAGAGAGAGAACAAGTTTTCTCACATTTACAAGTAACGTTTGATTGGACGTTATTTAACATTACTGACATTGTTCGAACAAGATTGTTCAATAAAAGATAATCTGGAGGCTGGACAAGATGACTCATAGACAGTGATATCTACCTGCGTGTAGTAGACGTTAATTAAAGTAGACAGCATCTGTAGGTACTGGACAATTAAAACACCATTAGTAATTGGATTATCGATTTACACGTTGGATTCAAAAGAGCACAAAAATTAACAAACCTTACCGATTTTAAAAGCCACGCGCTTTATTCAGTGACGGTGAAGACGTCGGTCTAAGCATACCAACGCCGTCATTTACACCAACACCGCACTTTTGTTGAGTTGCATGGAAGAAGGAGAAAAGGTTTATTTGCGTTTAAAAGCTACGTTAGATTTGATTAAACACCACTGTATTAAAATTAACAGGACATGATTACCTAACTATTATATTCGAGTGAATCGTGAAGAATGCAGTGACTCATAGATTTTGATTGGTATTTTCATATGCTAGGTAGGAATTACTAGAAGAAGACAGCACTGTAGATACTGGATAATACAATTTACTATTACTTCCCACGTTAGACTCAAAACAGGAAAAAAAAATAACCAACCTTACATAAAATATGATTTTAAAAACCACGGGCTATATTCAGCGCCGGTGAAGATGTCGGTGTAAGTAGACCGACAACGTCATTTACACCGACACCGCAATTTTATTCAGTCGCATTGAAGCGAGAGAACAAGTTTACTCGCGTTAACAAGCTGCGTTAGATCGGACGTGATTTCGCGCACGCCAACTGATTTATTTGTGTTCCACTTCGGCTTCATTTTGTTGGCGCCCAACCCCCTTTTTTCAGGTTATGTTATTGCTGACGCTTTGTTTTTTAGTGTATGGTTAGTTTTCATTTTTGTGTGATTGAGTAGGGAAGTAATGTTGGTGTTTATTTTTTAACATTAGGTAGTTGCTTGTAGAAGTAGTTACGTCAATCAAGCAATATTAGGTGCAGATTTTCTAGAGTATCATAATCTGTTGGTACTTCTAGATTTAAGCTGATAGATAAGGACCAACGGCAAAATTGTGTTTTGTAATGAACATTCCGTAAGCAGTGGAAAGTAACCATCCATTTCATGAGTTTCCAGAATCTTTTAGAGAATTTCCAAACATCACCAAGCCCGTATCATTCGCGAATCTGGACAAACAACGTGTATCACCACATCGAGACAACGGGTAAGCCGGTACATGCACCAGTCAGTGGATACGAAACAGGGCACTATGAAAAAAAGACAGAAAAATTTCACCAAAAATCAACCCTAATCAAGTCTTTGGGACCCGGTGGGATGTGGAAGTAGTAGGTTGGAGGAACACCATGGGACATGTCAAGGCTATTGACCTTAATCCCTGGGTCATTGACCTTGAGGTCAAGGTCAAAATTAGGAAAGTCAAGATCCGCGATCCTCCTGAGGGCACTGACCTTAACATCAGGGTCATTGAACATGAGGTCAAGGTCGGAATTCCGAAAGTCAAGATCCGCGATTCTCAGGAGCAGCAAAATGTCAATATTCATGCTTAGTGACTTTGAAGTCAAGGTCAAGCGATCCTGGAGGTTATGATACCTTGGAGGTCAAGGTCGAGTGACCTCGAAGGTCATGGTCAAGTGTCCTTGGGAGTGTCGTTGGGATTCCAGTGCTCAGGGTCTTACCTCGTTCACTAGACCCCGCCATCCCCTACGAACCTAAACTGTCCGAGGCGGGGTGGTGAAATTTATGGTTATATTTAAGCGTGTGGTACCAGTGGTCTCGAACCTACCGATTTTTCGGTATTTCTACCGATATGGGCTCACATAATTTATAAATATTATATTTATAAATCAGTCTGTAAGTTAAATAAACGTATTTGATTGAATATTGTATTTTTTTGTCAAATACCTACCGATCTACCGATCTCACTCTATGACGGTCGAGATCACTGTATGGTACAGACCATGAAACTGGGTCCAAGATCGTAAGCGAGAATAAATAATCAAATGTCCCATAAAAAAAAAATCGAAATGTATGGTATATGCACACATTTTGTTTGATACATACTGCACACGTTGCAGTACCTACAATAAAATAGATTCTAGTTTGATTTAAGAATAGGTAATGAACCATACTCATTATGGTCCCTTATTCTGAAATCAAAGTACCTACTATTATTTATTTATTTATCCTCCTACTGGAACGCCATACAGCAATTACACCAACGGAGCAAAAAACTACTTCATGTGCATCGAACGGGCGGCGATGGAACACGCACGCTCACGCAGTGTCAACTCCATAGTGCCGATACTCCATCCAAATTGCGCACATTCTTTGCGATTTTTGAGACACAATTAATTTTTAAAAATAAATGAATTAAAAATTGTAAAAACGAAAAATTTTGATGTGTCGTCCTGATTGACAATGAATAGATTAGCAATTTTAAATAATGTCAACGACTCTGTAACAGAAGTTTTTTTCATTTATTCATTTGTACACAATTAATTCCTTAAATGTTGACATTACAATATATAAGCAGTAACAGTGAAAATTAAATTATTACGTTATGACTACAAAATATGCGTTTACGTGCCCTTCAAAAAGTAGATGCCAACACAAACAAGAACTTAAGTCACAATACAAGTTTTTTTTTTCTTCAAATCCTTAGACGGTAAAGCTACCCTTATACTTATCCGCGTAATTACAAATATATTTAAGCCTAACCCATCTTCCCAATTTATCCCTCTCTTTTTATTATTCGGCTGTAATTCCACCCTGAACATTTTAATAGGTCACTGACCTTATTTCTTAAGGTGGAAATGTAGAACATTATCGTTTATTTCCAGTTCTCTGGAAAATTTCATTTCTTCCAGTCCGATGTACATATACGATGTACATATATTCTTGCTATATTTATGTGATATTTCTCTTTTTACGATAAGAGAGTAAATATATTCTACCACGAGTCATTTAATTTTATCTATGTCTAGTACCTACTTACTATACATTCTTTCCAGAAGAACGAACTATATTTCGTTCGTAACTCTGTTATAATTTAGAGAATAGTGATGATGACAGTTTTTTTTGTTTGAAACTCAAAAAAAAATAGTACTACAAAATGTCTAAAGGCTTTAAAAAATTGTGAAGTTGTAAACATTTTAAAATAACTGCTACACAAGGACGGCACTACCATAGAAGCGAAGTCACGACTATGTAACTTCAAATTAGCGCCACACATTGTCAGTGCCGCGCGACAAGGACGGACATAACCCTCACCAAAAACTTTTAAATCGTGTAACTTCTCAAATATTCCATCAGTTTTACAGATTTTTTCGATTATCTCGTTTTACTATGCGCTCTGTGTAATTACACTATTAGTTCGAAAACTTCTAATATTAGTCGTCAGTTCCTATTCTGTACTTATCGAGTTAATATAATAATATAATATAATATTCCACAAATTTCACACAACGCCATCTAGTCCCAAACCAAGCAGAGCTTGTGCTATGAGTACTAGACAACTGATAAACGTACATATATATTTTTAAATACATACATATTATAGATAAATTACACCCAGACAAAGAACAAATGATCGTGCTCATCACACAAACATTTGTCCTAGGTGGGATTCGAACCCACGACCTTGGGCATAGCAATCAGGACCACTGACCACTAGACTAACAGGCCTGTCACCTGTCCTGAGTTCTTCAGTTTCTGTTTTTCTCTATCTCTATTCGACTTTATTTTCCATAAATTCTTGGCACCGCACCGACATCCGAAACTGTTTCATACGGGAGCCAACTTTAGCAACCACTTGTACACAAGTAATACCTACAGGGTGGCAGGGTCACCGACGTGCAACCTGTTACCGTGAATTCAGTAGGTACATGATTCTGGGAAATACTGCGTTGAAATTTTTTGTCGATTATTTAAAAAAACCGGCCATGTGCGTGACCGACCACGCATAATGAAGGGTTCCGTAGCTGGAATGAATTTATCCCAAGAACAAATTTAACATTGTAGTTGAAAATCATGTTCTCCCATACATTCCAACTGCAAAAGTAAGTTGGTACGCACAATATTTAGTGATTTACAATGTTATTTTAATATCATGGACTTCTTATAGGTTTTTCCACAATCTATAAATAGAAAACTAATTTCTGTATTTTTTTTCACAATTTTAGGTTCAGTAGTTTAGGAGATAAAGGGGGGGAATGGTCAATTTTCGTCTATTTTCTTGAATAACTTGGAAAATATTTATTTTCAAATTACGAAAAAAATATATTTGAGATCCTCACAACAAGCCCTTTCATTTGATATGTCACACGATGCAGTTTGCGATTATTATTTTTTGTAATTTTCCATCTTGTCCCCAAAAGTGACCCCCATATTTTATACAGATTTCGTCTACTCACGTCACACCTCTGCGTTCGGGTCACAGAAATCGATATGTGTACCAAATTTCATCTTACTCGGTCCAGTAGATTCGGAAATAATTGACTGTGACGGACGGACAGACGGACACAGGAGTGATCCTATAAGGGTTCCGTTTTTTTATTCGGACGTACGGAACCCTAAAAATAGCTGTCCCATGCTTTTGGACTGCGGTGGTATTGCACTTTTCAGCAGCAGATCTTTTTTTTTTTATAACAGACGAAAATTTTCTACCCTATAGTCTAGGATCATGTGCTGAATTCATGGTTGTTGTCCCTGAAAACCTGTACAAGGGGTAGGTTCTACTTCAACATTTGTTTCTTCACTAATGAAAAATGTCAGATCTGTTCTCATTTTAAGGGAACAGATTTTTCAATTCCGGAATTTAAATAATTCAAATACCACACCCTCGTTACGCAAAAAAGTGTCCCAAAATACCAAAATAACATTCATAATGCTCTTTCAAACCACTTATGCCCAAACGGCTATCATAAAAACCATATGAAGGATATGTGAGATTTCATAAATCGTCACTACCATTGTGGTCTGTTTCAACTGAATCGCTTATGATAAATGTATTGCCATCCTCTAGGACAATAGACGCTTTGTGGCTATGATTAATGACAGTTTTAAAAAGCCCGATTTTGGTCCACCCCTAAATGGCAATAAAAAAATATGTCCCCGCCAGATTTCTTTCTACCGGACTGATAACAGATTGCGCTTGTGAACTGATTAATTGATATAAAACGCGTGGTTTTAAAATATGTGGGGAATGGTCGGTGTTTCGAAAGACTCGGTGGTGCCGTACTTATTTGTTTTACGTGGTAATACTGTGTTATATACTCGTGTAAAATTGTTGTGTCGTTGGTATTTACTGTCGCTTTATTGCTTCACTGAGGCTTCTCAATTAATGGATTTTTTGAGGACATTGTTATTCATATTTTACCTATGTACCTGATAAAATTGATAAAATTAATACGAAGTAAATCATTTTGATCCCTTAACATCTGAAGCTTATCGTCTTGAATTTAATTACAAAACGGCCTTACACCAAGAAGAAGACTGTGGGACAGGTCGTAATTCATAAAAACAATAAAGCATCTGGGAGATCCTAGGTATTATATAGATATAGGCTAAGAACCATCTGCATCCAATAAAATGTAGTTAATACAGGGCGCTACAAAACAACCCCGTTTAAATTCTCTGAAAGAAGTAGTTAATGTCTGACACGGTACAATTATGTCATTGTAAGTCGTTCTACTTTAGCTGCACCAGGCATACGGCCTTGAACTCATAACTGTGACCTTCGATGATGCTAAGCTAAATGCAACCCTATGAGTAAATAAATACGGTAAAAGTTAGTTTGTGAGGTAATGTTTCTTTTTGTATACTAAGTATTTTTGTCCATGTTTGCATGTTAATGTTCTAAGCAAACGTACGATAAAAACTGAAAACGAACCCTAGATCTCATTTTGATTCTAGTTGTTGAAGTTTGTCTTGTTAGTTACAAAATGTTTTTTTTTTTTATTATTTTCGAGCTTGTGCCGCGGTATTTAGTGGCATCTTCACACGCTAGTTTGCTAAAATATGGTGCAACGTGGTTCAAAACGGGCTTGAATAAACAAGTGTTAATAGTGACAAATGAAATGATTACTTTTCAGAATCAAATACTTTTCTAAAAAAAAAAATGCCTAAAACTCCACTGGCGTAGTCCCATAAATAACAATAAGTACTGGGTTTTGTAATAACTGGAATGATAGACTGGGGACTGATGTGATAGCGCGATGAACAACGTTGCGGTTTTATAAAGGAAGAGTAGTGACAATTTTTTTTTTTAAAGTATTCTAAGGTGGTTACGTTATTTTGAGAGGATGAATGAACAAAAGGTATTTACAAGGCAGATATGTGTGGAAACGCCCTAGAAGGAGAATATAATATAATGACCTTATTAGTGATGTTCGTTAGAAAGTTCAGGCGCGTAGTACTCTCAACAGGCGTACGTACATGCACGTACGAGTCCGTAGCAGGTGGAGTATCTGGTTTCTGCCTACCCTCATGGGAAAAAAAGCGTGAGTTTGTGTGTATATTATGACGTTCCATTTGTAGCCCAGTCAAAGCATAATCATCCTTCTATTAAAACTAAAAGAACTCCCACTAAAACACCAGTCAGTCCATTGATTGAACGGCCCATAGCGGAAGTTTCTGAAGACCAACAGGACAAAGTTTTTAGATGGCCCAACGTGGCCCAACGACGCGGCGACGAGACGGAAAATTAACGGTAGGGAATTTTATTATTTACTTACCAACTTTGAAAGTAAGCCCAAATGCTTTTAGCTATAGTGGGGACTTCGGGAAGGATTTTATTCTGTTTATTGTTTCTGGACTTTGTTTTGCGAGGCCGTTCTGTTTTTGGAGATTTCGACCATGTTTTGTTATGATATGGCGGAAAATGTTTGTTTCATACGTCATAAGTAATTTATTCCTTTGTTTCATTCGTTTTATTGTGCGCAGTTACTAAAAAAAGGGAGCATTGAAAATTACCTTCTCTTGTTAAATTGTACGAATTCTCAATATACCTGTTACGAGGAGTTTAAAATCTAAAAGTTCATATACCAAAATGTTTTTACCTTCACAAAGAGCCAAACATCGTTTAAACAAGGAATTACTTACATTTATTTCCCTTTTAGAGTACGTCTTCTTACCCTTTTATTCTTTACAACAGTATTACAATCGTCCCTAGAATAATAGGAAAACGTTGCATTAAATATTCAAATAAATCTCTCACAAAGTTAAATGTATTGTGCCGGAGTACCAAAGTCACTTCCCGAAGGAGAAAGTTCCAAAGTTGGATTCGCACTTTCTACAATATAATCCATTGGTAGTTCGTGTAATAGCCGCTGTGAAATTGACTTAGTTCAACTAGACAAGTAAATCTAGAAGTCAGATATCATAATTATTCTCTTGAAACAATATGCGCTAGTTATTCCAGACCTTTCTGAAATAATATTTTCGTTTCATAATAATTTGCAAACAAGAATTGCTCCCACTAATCATAAAGTTTTCCTGTCATATCTATTTATCTACATCCATTCCACCCAACAAAATAAAACATTTTAACTTTACTTGCAAAAAAGATTTCTCTGACATATTAAGGTTAGAAAGTTAAAAGCAGAGAGCAAATTATTTTTGCTAAAAAAATTACGTAGAAAAACTTACCTTGATTTACAAAAATGAGCTCAGAATTTTAAGATCCACGATACACATAACTACTGAGATTTTCTTGTTCATTTACATAAGCTTGCGTAATAATCGTATCGCAATGTAAACGATAAAATATCTAAATCCACTACCAGAAATCCAGCTTTACGTTTATCCGACTGACGGAACCCATAAAAAGAGGGTTCTGAACAATTATTTTTACATCAGCACCGGAACCATTCCGGACACGATAAAGAATCTCCCGGAAAAAGATATTTATTCGACCAAGCTAACGTGTTCCTCAACAGATTTTTTGGGTATATATTTTGGACTTTAGCTTTCCAGAAATAAGGTTTCGTATCTTTGTATCTGTTAAGGCCCACATTCAATGTAACATTGTTGTGGAATGTCAGGAACTTTCGGGTGTGAGCGCAATAAAACACCTTAAATCGAAGCGGGAAATCACTGACTAATTGTTAGTCTTGTTCCGATAAAATTAACTACTTTCGTGCGAAAGGTTAGTGAAGTTTCGAACTAGGTGTCGAGTTTTAGTGGTGTTTGCGTCAGCTAACGTTTAGCGGTCAGGTGGAAAGTTCTGGAAGTTTTTTGAGGCCGTCTCTTGTTTCTGGGTCCCTCCGTTACCAAAAAAGTTAGATTGAATGAGCGGACACCAGACCTGTCTAATATTAAGTTTTGTCCTTATCCATTTTACTGAAGGACTTATCTGAAATTAGATTCTATTCAGTGAACGGATTTGGAGATAGCTTTATTATAGCGCTGAATATCATCGGTATTGATAAAAAAGTCAAAGGTTCTAAATAAAAGGATTGGACATTCAGTCTGAATACCTCTTATCATCTTGGTTATTAAAAACCATTTCGTCTCCAAAGACAGACGAATTTCACACAAACCGAACAAACAACATAAAGCAAAGCACACAAAAGACATGAAACGCCTACATACATATTCAAATCCACTACTATCACACAAACAGCTTTCAACGAAGACATGGCTGCCATACTTGCCATTGATTTATGAAATTGCTAGCCGTCAGTCACTCCAATTATGTGAGAGCATACCGTGAGCAATACATCAATCTTATAGACAAGGGAACAAACACTGCTCACGGTGATATTGCATGCATTAATGCGCTTGGAGATAGTGGTGTTATGCGAAAAGTTAAATGAGTATAGTTTATTGGTTGTGGAACTCTTCGATGCATCATTAACATAATGCTTGTTTATGTTGTCGATCGTGCAGTTCTGTTTAGTGTTAGTCTTTTGTTGTTTTACTCGTATATGGATTTATAAGCGCTGTTGTAATTTGTGGGAGTTTTATGTAAAACGTTTTTCTTAGTCATGTTTTTGCTTCATATGTTTTATGGTTTTTAATTCTCGGTACAGACGCCAGCAAATCAAGCTATTACAATCTGTCAAATTTCTAAGTTGATTGGGTAAATTTGGAAGTTTCGGGTAGCTTGATGTGCTGGCGTCTAATGTACAGACGAGGTTTTGTTTCTAGAATGTGATATGGTCGTAGATCATTATTTGTTTATATTTTGTCGAAACTCAAGGAATGTCTTGTTATTATTTTCTGTAATGGATTCAACTTTCAAATATGTATGAATAAAAAATGTTCTGATTTTTTATACATACATAATCTCTTGACTAGTCTGACAACCAGTCTTACCAAAGGGTATCATATTACACAATAACTGGGTTGTGGAGGTCAAACAGGCAGTCGCTCCATATAAAATACTGGTATTCAGCTGCATCCGGTCAAACTGGAAGCCAACCCCAATATTCTACTCTCTCATCTTATGGTTTCGCCCGAGGCTCTGGAATGGTTCTCTTCTTATCTTGTGGGTTCGCGTTGATGAGAGCTCGTCAAATTGACGTGACTTGGATGCTGGTGTTCCACAAGGCGGTATTCTTTCTCCATCTTTAGTCTCCATCGTCATTCATTTTATAACTCACTGTCTTCAATGTTCGTATCATCCATATGCTCATGATCTTCAATTGTATACAGCTGAGCGGGTAGGAGGTTTATCGGACGCTATAGCAGATGTAAACCGAGAATTAGATGCTATCAAATGTGGTCTGATAGTTTCCGAGTGTCAGTTAACCCCTCGAACTGTCAGACCATTGTAATTGGGTAGTTGCATGATATTGAATACTATATATTCTAGTAGATAATATATCCACACGTGTAATACAATAATAGAATTCGACAACAAATTTGAAATCGGTCGAAAAATAAAAAACTTATAACTTATAGAAACTTTTTGTCTATCTCTTTCTCGCAAAACGAAGTTTTGCATGTAATTTATATGGCGATACTGAACTATGACGTCACAATTCAGTATTTCCCTCTCTGTCTAATTGAGAGTTTTGAACGCTCATATCTTTTCAATTTTTAAAAATATTAAAAAACTGTTTATACCAAGCTATTAGTGAGGTAAAAAAGCTTCAATTTAAATAATAAAAAAAATTAGTCAACTCGCGGATTGAAAGCACACGCATGTTGGGTAGGGTGACGCATAGCTCTCTTCCTCTTCTTATTTTTAATGATACCTCATACCCATTACACCTGCTGTAAAAGATCTCGGTTTGCATCTTGACCCGACACTTAGCTGGCAACGCCAAGTCTCTAGTGTCAGTCAAAAGGTCAACGGTACTCAGCGATCCCTGTATCGTCTGAGAAACTTTTTTCCCGGTAAGACCAAAACCATGTTTGTGCAGACTTTGATTTTCCCTATAATCGGCTATGGTGACGTGTGCTACTTTGACTTGAATGCGGTTTTGGTGGATAAGCTCGACAGATTGCTCAAAAATGGGATCCGGTTCATATTCAACCACAGGAAATATGACCATGTGTCGAGCCATGTGTCGGTCTGAGCTCAAATGAATGTCTGTTCGCCAAAGAAGAAGTTTGGGTGCTTTGACTACGCTTTTCTCCCTTCTCAGCTCTCCCGCTCTTCCTTCATATCTCGTGTCTCACTTCCAATATCTATGTTCTTTTCACATTAATAATCTGCGTTCTTCTAACAATCTTCTCCTACTCTGTCCTTCTCATACTTCTAACTTTATTCATTCTTCCTTTCATATTCAGTATATTCTTCTTTGGAATGCGTTTCCTCTTGATATCAGGACGGCCAACAGTTGGTATGCATTTAAGCGGAATTGCAGAGTTATTTGCAAAACAAATAGCGTAAGGTCACCTCAACACCTCTCTCCCTTGAACCTAAATATTATAATATATATACAACGTGTAACGTTAAATGCGCAAAACCTCAGACACCCCAACTGATTTTTAATTAAATTGACTTATTTCAGAGAGAAAATAAGTCAATAAAAAATTGTAAAGGTTTTATGTGCTGTTTTAGTTTTACTGGCCATTCTGATCGTTTCTTGCGTCTGCGACGACGCTTTATCGAGGGAGGAGTCGTCACCGGGCCGCTGCGCCGCGCTTACATTGGCTTGCTTGACCTATTAATAAATAGACACGGCAACGTTTTTAATGAATTTTTTTTGAAAAATGTGACCTATATTAAAAAGTGGTTCAATTAATTCTGCTCGTTATTCTGATCAAACTATTTTCAGGTTTTGCGCATTTAACGTTACACGTTGTATTATTATAACAAATAGTATGTATGTGCATATAACCTATTTATGTATTTGTGTACCTAGTTTTAATAAGTTTTTTTTATCATTGTTCCTCTCAAATAAAGCACCTGCCATCTAATCTTTTCACCACTCTTGCTTGACTGGTAGAGAATGCCTAAGGCATTAAGTCCGCCTTTGTACCTTTTTGTGTGAAAATCCTACTCATATTATAATCGCGAAAGTTTGTGAGGATGGATGGATGGAAGTTTGTTATTCTTTCACCCAAAAACTACTGAACGGATTTAAACAAAATTTGGCAAACATATAGTTTATAACCAGGAATAACACATAGAATAGTTTTTATTTCGATATTCTGTTTATGCGGGTAAAACCGCAGGGCGATGTGTCGTCTGAATAAAAAGTGCTCGGTGCTACGGTATCTAAAGCGGCGTAGCACCCCTTATATTCTGAATTATTGTGTACGTCCGAATTCATCCTTTATGTCTTATGTTATAAGAATTTCTATTTGTGTACGATTCTCTAGTTTTAAATAAATAAACCCCAACATAGTTAGGAAAATGCTAGGCAGATAATGATGACATAATCTCATGACCCATGATTCCACACAAAAACAACAGAACGCCACGTACTGCGATTCTGATATATTCTTTTTGCTTCTTCTACGTTTTCCGACTCTTTATATGGATTTTTATCTGAAATAAATAATTTGGATTTGAATTTATTTCAATCACAGAAATAATCTAAAACCAGATCTAAATCCGGATCACCTGCAGTGACTTCTGCAGTGAAAATTTAACAAAATAATGAGAACAATATTTTCTAGGGCGCTCGCTGCAAAATTATCGGGCTCAGTTCGCAGGCAAAGTGTGATATTACCAGTTAGGGGCGGTTCAAACCGATTACAGCGACAAGTGCACGTGCACCAACCGTATCACGCTATTATGAAATATTGTGATTAGTATGTACCAGTGGTTTGTGTTATGTTTTTAGGAGCTTCTAATTGTTGTTGTTGGGTTCTTGTTGTTGCTGTTAATGTTGAATTAATGTTTCGCATTTATGAAAAAATTGCAGACGGCATTTTTTTTTTTTGTTTTAGGAGTCGTTTTGTCTATCTTGTTTCATCGGCATCTATTTGTCCTTCCCTGTTCATTATCTATACATCATTTTAATATACTTTTTCTGATTCTATTTGTAAACACCACATTGTTTGTATTTACGTTCTTCTCTGAGTATTTTCAGATTTTAATAACCTCCCTCTTCCTCAAACCCGAATGCACTTCAATTTCTCTTAACTTGTGCATTTTATGCGCTATTGGAAATCGTACCGTTGATCACCAACCGTTTAATATTTAACTGGATAAAGTATTAAACTGACGAAAATCAACGAAATAATGAATGTAATCCCCATTGCAATAATTTAAGCTTATTTTTATACAAAGCACGGAGCATCCAATCTCCCCAGGTACATTTAATAAAATTAATATCATTACGTGTAAAACTTCATTTACATAATGAAAATACAGTTTCGCAGAATTATTAATATTTTTATTTTAATGAAGGAATTATGGTGTTGATGAAGTATAGACGTGGGAAAAGGTGTGGTTATTCTTTTGCTAAAAATTTAAATTGATAGTAGGGTAGGTAGTAAAATCAATACAAGAAATGAAAAACTCTGTCTTCTATATTTATTATAACCCGTCGTCTAGGCTGTTAGAGAAGCATAATAAGTTCGGTAGCAATAGAAAAAGTAATTGTATCTTATTAGTGACAGTTGAGCTCATAAGGGTGAACATAGATGGGTTTATTAATTATAAACGATGAATAAAGTTAAGTGACGTTCAAACGTCAAAAATGTTTGGTTAAACAGTCGCTAATCTGTCAATCACTTCTTAAAGCAACGTTAATGAATAAAGTGGAGATTATCAGACCGCAACTATATATTGAAATTGATATTGAAGTTGTTTATTGAAATAATTGATTTACGTAAATATTTACAAAATAGGGCCTTACACTAGAGGTAGGTAAGAAATAATTGGATTCTACCTGAACTAGGAATAAACCTGTATCTCAGGTATCTCACTCAAGTGCTTATACATAAGTATTATCTAAAATTCCTACAAATAGTAAATAATTTATTGAATTTAATTGAGCAAAATACTACTACTGCTACTTTTTTGCATCATCGTAAGTTTTTGCAAGCATATTGTATTATGATTTTTGCAATGTTACATTTTTAATAAGGTCGCGTTTACTTTGTCATACAGAAAAATTTGCCGTGTCAACAAAATGTTAAGATTGCATGTTTACTTATAACAGTAGTCTATCCGTCCGTTTGGGCTGTCTGTCAGTTCGATGCTCAAAGGAATTCTTCTAATTGAGGTATTCCACTCAGAGCACAGAATTGATTTCAACAGCACTGTAATCTGTATCACTAAAAAAAAAATTACGTAGGTGCTGTTCGTGGACTGAAAATAATATTGATATACTGTTCTACCGAACCGTACCTATCAGAATTTTGTTTCATTGCGATTAGTGCAAGTACTCAGATGAACTTCGGTCAAGTGCCGTTGAAATCAGTGCTCTGAGTGGAATACAAGAGGTATTCCACTCAATTACGTATGCCTTGTAGTAAAATTCATGACAAAGCAATAGCTGTGCATTGATTTATAAGCAGACTAGTAAAGGATAGTATTCTAATCATCTTTGTTTCAACCAAAATGTAATTAATAATAATAATAATAATAATATTCCACAACTTTCACACAACGCCATCTAGTCCCAAACTAAGCAAAGCTTGTGCTATGAGTACTAGACAACTGATAAACATACATATATATTTCTAAATACATACATATTATAGATAAATTACACCCAGACAAAGAACAAATGATCATGCTCATCACACAAACATTTGTCCTAGGTGGGAATCGAACCCACGACCTTGGGCATAGCAGTCAGGGCCACTGACCACTAGACCAACAGGCCTGTCAAAATTTTAATATTATTCTACGTTTCCCTAGATGATCCATGTTGAGTTTTTATTTTTTTGTGTCTAAAAGCCGTTTTTTGCATCGGCTGTGCCATCATATTATGCAAAGGTGATTGGATCAGACGTATGACGGTAATGTATGAAAATATTCAATCCAACGTTCTGTAGTTCGTGTTTGTTTAGGACCTTATAGCGCTGTAGTAGAATATAATTGTTTATGTACGTCTAATTCAATTTGTTAAAAACATATCGTGTTTGTGTTCCGTAATAAATTTTGTTCAAGTCGTTTTTTTTTTGTAGATTTTTTGACTAAGCATAAATTCCTCTTGTTAAAGACAATTTACCGAGTTTTTTTTTACATTAATTTGGAATACGATTAAACTAAAATTCCTTCACTCAAATTCAGGATGGTTATTTTATTTCAAGGAAATGTCAAAAACCAAATCAGCTAAAATAATTGGCGACCCGATACTGTTTGTACTCGATAGGCTTGCGAAATGGCCTCTAATTGTGCATTATTGCGGTCTGTAAGTCCAATACATTATCTATACACGTGCTATCTGTGGCAACACAACTTCGCTACATGTGTCTCGCTGTAGTAACACTTAGTGTGCATACACACGAGCGACACTACAACCGTCGACGCGTGCCGGCGATTGGCATCCACAACATGCCGCTTGTGTTTTTGTGTACGGTGCTCACGGTTACAGTTGCCTCTCGTCTGTCGTTGACGCGTGTCGCTCGTGTGTACGCACACTTCGAGATTTGTAAGTCTGATTGCAGCGTCTAGCAGCAAGACGATGCTACGGATTTGAAAACATGGCAATTGATCGTATCTAATTTGAGGTTTGCAATACAAACACGTCAACCTTCCTCGGCGCTCACAGAGCTCAAGGCTGACGCTGATCTGTCGCATGGGACTGTGGTTGGGTGTACGCATGCACCGTGCACCTAGTCGCTGCGACATGCAGCAAGAGCGTGCGACTCCCCTAGCCTGTCGTTGTGACTCTGCAACTCGACGCCAAGTGTAAGAAGCTTTGAACAAAATATATGCAAATTCCACCACTGCTGCTCCCAAAACTGTGAAGGAAAACATTGTGAGGAAACCGGCATGTCTTCGAACCAAAAATTCGAGGTTATATGACATCTACCAACCCGTACTGGGCCCGCGTGGTAGATTACAGCCCTGGGGCCTGTATCTCAGCAGTGGGAAAATTATAGGCTGATTATGCTGTATGAAAATTGTCGACTGCAGCGTGTCGTTGCGTCTATTCATCGAGCTGTCGCAGTCACATGTCGCATAGTGTGCGAGGTAACTTAGGTATTAGCGTTATGTCTTAGTTGGTATTAATGTCTTCATCTTTCATCGCTCCTGTGGCATGGACATTGTGTCTGAGTGTCAGTTCTGACTGTTACAGATAGCTGTTCCAATATTGTTCTGTTATTACGAGTCTCGTAGGTACGTATTATAAGGATTATGATTTGTTAGAACTGTAGAGCTTCTGTAAAGGCATAGGTATAAACAGTAATTAAAGTTACCTATTAATTTGACTTTTAGAAATCAAAATAATTTCAAAAATTGGTCAAGTTCGAGTCGGTACACGAAGCGTTTCGTAGAACGCAAAAACACCGAAATAAACACGTTTCTTGTATGAAGTTCCCTTTAATTTGTAATGTATTTTTACTATTGGTTGTTGCAGGAAATAAACGCTCTTTGAAAATTTCAACTGTCTAAATACATATTACGGTTCATGAGATACATGCCCGCTGACAGACAGACGGACGGGCGGACAGCGGAGGCGGTTTGGGTACCGTCCCTCAAAAGTAAATCGGACGTGTATAATTTTATCATTGAAATAAAAATAACCTAATTTATGTAAAATTGTATTAACCCACCAATGGAGTTCGATTGAGTTTTACATGGAATTAAGTTGTTTTTTTAAGTTCATCTCAACTTTCGTTGCCTCGCCACGTTCGGAATTCACGCCTAATTTAACTTTAAAAAACTGTTCGATACATAAAGGCAAACATTGAACACGAACAAAGTTATTGTTTTAAAAGTTCTAAACGAACTCTGAACACGCTTAAGCCCTCTAGCCACCCAGAAATTGGATACCTACTTGCAAGTTAGGGCCCCAATTCACCCGCAGGGCACCTCAAACTAATAAAGGAAACATTTAATTAATGTAATTCAAAGTTTGGTCAGTCGTAAAGTTATTAAATCAAAAGGGCAGTACTTGATGAACATGAGATTAGCCTTCTGCACATGTTAACTGTAACATATCGGGTAGGGCAACCATGTACTGTACACATTTAATTTTATTTCAGTTTAATTTTGTGCGCTATGTGATAACGAAGATACAACAGAACCAATAGACAACTTGTAACGTTAAATGCGCAAAACCCTGAAAATAGTTTGATCAGAATAACGAGCAGAATTAATTGAACCACTTTTTAATATAGGTCTCATTTTTCAAAAAATCTTCATTAAAAACGTTGCCGTGTCTATTTATTAATAGGGCAAGCAAGCTAATGTCAGCGCGGCGCATCGGCCCGGTGACGACTCCTCCCTCGATAAAGCGTCGTCGCAGACGCAAGAAACGATCAGAATGGCCAGTAAAACTAAAACAGCACATAAAACCTTTGCAATTTTTTTAATGACTTATTTTCTCTGTTTAATAGGTCAATTGAAGTAAAAATCTGATGGGGTGTCTGAGGTTTTGCGCATTTAACGTTACACGTTGGATATGTTAATTATAACTATAAAGAAAAATAAAAGAAACAAAACCGATCTACGAGCACGCAACTAGGGGTAATTTCTGTAATTTTAAGAATATTCACAGCCTGGTCTCAGTTTCAATCTGTCAAAATACCTCCAGTTTAGGTACAGCCGCCAAATTTCTTTAATCGATTTCCAACTTTATCGCAAAAGTATTAGGTCCAAAGTTGATTGGGAAATTTTGACAGTTTCGGGTAGCATGATGTGCTGGCGTCTGTACCTAAATTTTTGATTAGTTTTTGACATTGATTGTGGCTGAAATGAGATTGCGACTAGATTTTAATTTTTAACATTACACTAGATTTTAATTTCATTTTTAACTACGGAAATTTGTCTTTAGAAAAAGTCGGCAGCTGCAGGTTTTTTTTTTCTCTTTATTTATTATAAGGGAATTTTATACAATTGTACATGCCAGTCCCATCGGACCTTATAACGTAATAAAACCAATAATAAACAGAAATATCGGACCTTATAACGTAAAACATAATAATACATATTTAACTAAACTATAAGCAGCTCCGGAGTTAGATGTCGACAAAATATGGTAGAACATACAAACATCGTTTATATTTATATAATGACGAACGGAAGTAGTTGTTGTTAGTTATATTTTTTCGAAAAACTAGACGTTTGGTTTGGATATTTCTGTTTCTGCGCCCAACTCGTGGTTATTCCTACCTTTGCTACCAAATCACATACACAAATACACAATACACAAAAATAAATATCACAGCAAAGAATAACGAAACTGTAACCGCCATATTAAACAAAGAGTCATGGTGGCCAAATACAGACACCTGATTGGCCGAATCGAATATTGCTGTTTTTGGCATAATTACTCAAGTGGATAATGCTGTTTTTGCTACAAACCTAAGATTTTAACGGCAATTTTATATGGCATATTGCTTATTTTTTTTATTGCATTCAAAGTTGCTATCATGAAAAAATTGGATGATGCCGCCTTTGGATCTATATGACTCAAATATCTACGTGCTTTCTGCCTCTCTTTTCCATTCTATCAAACAAGGTATAAATAATTTTCTGCCAGCCAGCTTCATGGACACAGTAACAAAATAGCAAGTCACACGTAGGGTCTACATGAAGGAGTATTAAATTCGGTTAATGCCCGGACAAATCGCACAAGTTTACAAGTGGGGTCCAAGAGACCCTGGCAAAAGCACAAATTGTTACCAAGTCACGACACTAGGGAGTTAAATGGACTCCGTGTTTTGATTACGCCGATTTATGGTTTTGTAGGTTATTAAATATTCATTCATGTGCAGATTTAGGTGAAACATTTAATTATTTTTTACACAATCTAGCTACAGATTGATAAATTTAAACATAGTTGTCACAAATAATGGTAATAAATTGTTGATACGTATTAATGTGTAACGGTAACGGCCCCGGCTCAGGCAGTCAGGGGCGTTACCTTCTATGATTTATTTCATCACGACTGCTCTCAAAACGGTGAAGGAAAACACTGTGAGGAAACCAGTATGTCCTAGAATCAAAAGTTACAAGACATGTGACTGTCTACCAACACGATTGGGACCACGTGGTGGATTATGGCACACTCCCTCTCAATAAGAGAGGAGGCCTGTTTCTCAACAGTGGGGACATTATAGACTGATTATGTACTATGTACTACATAACATATATGTATCTGCGGCAGGAGACACGTGCTGCCTTCTTACTGATAATATTTTAATTTCTTGAGACTCGTTTTACGTCACTACAAATTATTTAATTATCTTATTTTTTATTATTTCCATTAATTATTATAATCAACTTATGTCTTAAATGACTCAAAGCTCAAACTCAAAGCATTTATTTCAAGTAAACCAATTACAGGCACTTTTGAATTGTCAAGGGGTCGGTCAGTCAGAAAGATGAAGCTAGTTGCCCATTCCAAAGCGTAGTAGGTACCTGTGGAGAAGAACGGGCAAGAAACTCCACGGACACTCTTTTACTCCCAAAAATACAGATAATTATACTTTAAGTTTACAATTATTATTTTTTTTACAATTTTTGAATTTATGAAGTAGAAGAAGTAGCCTTAAAAAATCCTAATAATTATTATAATATGATGAGATATAATATTCCTGGTAATTTTATATTAGCATTCTCTCATTCGGCATTCTCCGCTCCATAATTCATCAGCATCATCATCTGCCTAGCCTTTTCCCAACTATGTTTGGGTCGGCTTCCAGCCTAATCGGATGCAGCTGAATACCAGTATTTTACATGGAGCGACTGCCTATCTGACCACCACAACCCAGTTACTGGGTAATACGATACCCCTAGGTAAGACTGGTTGTCAGACTTTCGGGCTTCTGACTACCCGTAACGACTGTCAAAGATCTACGAATGACAGTCGGGACCAACGGCTTAACGTGCTTTCCGAGGCACGGAGGGGTCTCGGTATGTAAAGATGTTCACCCATCCACAGACCAACCGCGGCAAGCGTAGCTTACCTTGATCGATCGACCTGTTCGGCTGTTATGGTCTGTGGATGGGTGACCATCTTTACATATCGAGACCCCTCCGTGCCTCGGAAAGCACGTTAAGCCGTTGGTCCCGGCTGTCATTCGTAGATCTTTGACAGTCGTGACGGGTAGTCAGAAGCCCGAAAGTCTGACAACCAGTCTTACCTAGAGGTATCGTATTACCCAGTAACTGGGTTGTGGAGGTCAGATAGGCAGTCGCTCCATGTAAAATACTGGTATTCAGCTGCATCCGGTTAGACTGGAAGCCGAAACCAACGTAGTTGGGAAAAGGCTAGGCAGATGATGATGACGGATACATTCCGCGATTGATGCTGCAGAGTGAATTCATGAGCACAGCAATTTTCACACACCACAGTTTCCTTAAAAAATAAACTGTTAAAAATCCTCTTTTTTCAAGCAAAAAATCGCTCCATAGTGGGATTTAATTTCAAAGCTTCTCCATAATACAGTAGACTCGAAAAACCATTTTCTGGGCCGTCAGTCAGCCCACATCAATGCAGCGAGCGTTCAATTATTCAACTGGAACTACATCGATATTATTGTATACGTATAGGATTGACACGAATCTAAATATTTCGATGGGTGAATGGAAAAATATTTTAATGAATGAAATACACTGGATTATTTTTTCAGGAAGCTCTTTTCCGTTATTATTAAATCTAAAAATAAAACTTGTATAATGTCTGAAGTGATTTTAATTTCAAAGACTTTGAACGAGTTAGTTCTTAAGAAAGTCTATCTTATCAAAGACTTTGTAAGTGGATTTTTAGAATCGAAATCTTTTAGCGTGACATTTTCTAGATATTTTCTATGCCTATCTACAAATCTGACGTGCACATTGCACAATCATTTCAGCTTGGAATAAATGTCTGTAGGCCAAAATATAAATATTTGTTTCATGCTGGGGATCCAAACTGGGCCAACACAAAGTCAAGCACTTTAGCCTCTATGCCAATAGGCTCGACAAACATCGCTTCCACATAGCTTTTGAGGGACCCTTGCGAATCTGTACGATGTTATCAGTGTCCGTGTATAGGTACTGCTAAATTTAATGCAAAATCCGCGGAGGTAAAGTATTTGACATTTTATTTATGTTTTCTTTATTCGATTCTGACATTTTTATATATTTTTTTTTTGACAATTTTTTAATTTACGTACTTATTATTTTGAAATGATCACAGCTTTGTTTTGGGTTTTTACCTGTTTTGAATTTAATAGATATTATCACTACATAGTATAAAACAAAGTCGCTTCCCGCTGTCTGTCCCTATGTATGCTTAAATCTTTAAAACTACGCAACGGATTTTGATGCGGTTTTTTTTAATAGATAGAGTGATTCAAGAGAAAGGTTTATATGTATAATAAATGCATAATATAGTAGCAAAACACTGATCATTTTAGGGGTTTCTAATGTGATGTCGTAAATAAACACATTTTTTTGCGCTTACATTGCAAACGCTGGCTTAACGCTACGAGATAGATCAAAATAATGTACTACAGTATTGTACACCTTAAAAAGGTCTACAAAAAAGTCCGCGATGGCATATGTCTATCTCTTAGGGATAACCCACAATAACCATTTTTATCCTATACTTTTTAAGATAAATAATGGCTCTAAAATTATCAGTGTTTCTCTACTATATTATGCATGTATTATATGCATATAAACCTTCCTCTTGAATCACTCTATCTATTAAAAAAACCGCATTAAAATCCGTTGCTTATTTTTAAAGTTCTAAGCATACATAGAGACAGACAGACAGCGGGAAGCGACTTTGTTTTATACTATGTAGTGATAGTGATCAGCATTGCACCCGTGCGAAGTCGGGGTGGGTCGCTAGTATTTTATAAGTAATTTTAATATAATTTATTGTATGAGTACGAATTTGAAACTATGGACTAGAATTATGTCTGAAATAAATAAATTATTATTATTATTATTATTAAAGTGATCAATACAATAAAGCTGCCTTAAGCGACTTTACAGCAGTGGGCAGAAGTGTGCCTACTTAAATGTATATTAGACATTATAAGTGCTATAAAAAATTGTTAACTGCCGGTCGATTCTGTAATCTCACCGTGAAATCATAAGTTAATAGTGTTAATCCCTACTATTAGGGAATGACAGAGCTCACTTCCTGCTCACTTCACCTAAGTTCTCACGGTGAGATTTTTACAGAATAGCCCTGCTGGACACAAATCTAGGGAGTCCGGGCTACTAACACTTGGCTGACCTGGGGATCGAACCCAAAACACCACGTTTAATAGTCACATTTTCAACCACAAGACCAGCGAGGCATCATGTAATTTGCGCAAAAACACAACGTTCTACATTACCTAATTTAAAAATAAATCTAAAATAAAACACAGCCACGTAACATGCAATAACACTGCATTTTCATTTTTCTTTTCTGCCAGTATTACTAAAAATGACTTCGGGCAAGTGTTCATTACGATAAGCATATCGCATGGCGTCATTACCCCACAACACCCATCGATTACACCGCAGAAAACTATTAAGGACCGTGCAAATTACACAGGCAACGGTTTGACGTAACTGGCTAAATTGCTTTCGAGTGCGGATAGATGGCGCTGTACTAAATTATGATTGAAGGAACAAGCTGAATCGCGCCAACGATATTTGCAATTTAAATTTTCTGCGTGTCACTTTTTTTCTTTATTGGTTGAGGATGGAGTGACAGTTTTTAGATTGCAGGTGTTTAAGTGCTCGTATAGTTATTATCAGTTTAGATTCGCAGTTTTTGGGAGGAAATAGTTATGGGATAGATGAATACCATACTGGCCTTTACACGTACCAAACAAACATTCAGTAGTAACAGAGCCCCCTAAGAAATCTTCTCAGTTTGCTCTCATATTTTTATGAGTATCAATTGGAAAGACTGAAAGGTCACTCTATGGCGTGTCGTTATCACAAACCAAAGAAAATTATCATAATTATGATGATACACATCATCCTCTCTTTGTAGATTTTTACACGTTAATCGAATTAAAACGTAACATCTATTTTTAAACTTATCACCACTGATCCAGTCTCATCTAGCTCACTAAACTAACACGTCCCAAACGTGACTTTAAATCCACTTCCAGAATTACATCCCATTTTACCAGAGAAAAAATATTGCAACGATAACGCTAACTTTGCATTGCAAGAAGTGCAAGCGTTGCCAATTACGAGCCGTCGTCTGCAAGCCTTGAAACCATCCGGAGCTTAACCACAGAATATTTCAGAAGGTCGTCTCCATGCAACGAAAGATAATGTATTCGAATCGATTACTAATCGATATTTTTTTTTCAATTGCGACACATATATGTCTATCTATCTTTTATTTAAATATTAACACACAATAGAAAACTGATTTACATCTGTAAGTGCTCTTTCCCACGGCAAGATCCCGTTTTTTGCAGGTACGGTTTTTTGCAGGATCCCGTTTAGTGGTGTATACGTGTTCACGGTCAGATAGGCAGCCACTCCACGTAAAATACTGGTATTGAACTGCATCCGGTAAGACACAACCACGATAAGAGACAAACCCCAATAAGAGCTCTTTCTCACGGCAAGATCCCGTTTTTTGCAGGTACGTATTTAAATACAAATTCACACAAGCATCCTGCTTTCCGGATACTGCAAATCGGATGTTTGTGTGAATGTGTTACGTACACCACTAAACGGGATCCTGCAAAAACCGTACCTGCAAAAAACGGGATCTTGCCGTGGGTTAAGGGCCCTTATAGCTGGGAAAAGGCATGTCAGGATGAGAGCGAGTGCAGGCGCTCTGGCTACTTGCATTTGTTTGAGATCGCCATACTTACGCGTCTATGTTTGCGTGTGATATGCGTGTAATTGTTCAATGGTGTTTTGGTGAATCATTAGTGAACCCACTAACTAATGTTTCAGCAAAACATCCTTAAACAATTTTTAGTTTAAAACCAACGTTTCGCATAGTATTTATTTCACAAACAACTTATTCCACAAATGTTTTACTTTATAAACACTCGCTTTACAAACATTTATTTGGCAAATGCTTCTCTTTAAAAATGTTTCGGATGATATGTAATATTGTTTTTTTTTTTTTTTTTTTTGTCAAATCACGTTTATACAAAATATCATTCTATAATACATTTTCTAAACCATTCACAAATTGATCATGACGGTATTGTAAGTTAATATGGTAAGGGTCAGTGGGTCGTCTTAGGGGCGGTTTACAAGCAAGAATAATAGACGTAGTCGACGGGGCCCCAATTTCTGTCTACAGTGTTTAAAGAAACTTAACACGAAGGGGATGACGGGGTTCGTTCATTCGCTTTGCTCGCTCATTTGAGCCCCCGTCCTCCCCTTCGAACCTAACCTGTCCGAGTCGGGGTGCCCCAAGTCCCGAGCTCGCTTCGCTCGCTCTTGCATAATAATAAGTCAATATGTAAAACGTTTTTATTCCAAAGATTATTTTATGAGAAAAAATGAAAAAATAAAAAAAAAGAATTGTTTGTAAAAAAGTTTATCGGATAATTATTTTTTTAAGTGAAATATTTGGCGAACTTGTTATTGACAAATCATGTTTTTGCCAATCGTTGCTTGTCAAGTAAAAATTTGTAAATTAATTTTTGGTGAACTGACAGGACACCGTGCGTGTGATTATACAGGGTGTAACGGAAAGGGGGTATCAACCCTGAAGGAGGTGAATGTGCTCATGAAACTCAACAACTTTCCCCAAAGAACATAAGTCGAAATATGAAAAAAAAATTTGGCCCTCCCTTACAAAACTGACTACCAGCTGATTGATTTACTATGGGAGGGCCAAATTTTTTTTTCATATTTCGACCTATGTTCTTTGGGGAAAGTTGTTGAGTTTCATGAGCACATTCACCTCCTTCAGGGTTGATACCCCCTTTCCGTTACACCCTGTATACGCCCGTTTTGTAGAGTTCGCCTTCTATACAGTCTACCATAGTGTGCCTTAACGTCCTCCCGACTAGAAGCCAGATAATGGCCGAAGTGATTTATCGATTAAACGCCACACAAGTTTACTGTTAGCCAAACAAATAGATCTTCGTTGATCCTTAATGTTTATTATGGTTTGGATACAGGAGTTATGATGGTGTAGATTTGGAAGTTAAAAGGGAAGAAGATGAACAGAGTTTTTCTTGTTTACCTGTGCCTCTTTTAGTAAGATATTTTTTTTCTTCCTGGTGAAAAAAAAAAAAAAATTAAACTTTTCGTACACAAAAAGGTACAAAGGCGGACTTAATGCCTTAGGCATTCTCCACCAGTCAACCAAGGGTGGTGAAGAGATTAGATGGCACACTTATGATGGTTCAACAAAAGTTCATAAATTTTCTCAAATGATATTCAGTTTAAATTCAACTCAATTCTTTTGAACTTATTAGTGGTTTGTACCTTAGGTCGTCGTCAGGCTGCCATTGAGACTCAGACTGATTGACATGACATTGTTGGAAGATTAGTACCAAATTTTGAACGTCTTCGACTGCATAACTGAACTGAATAACTGCTTCAACATGTCAAATGCTTATTTTGCATTCCATTTTAATTGCCATAAGAATGATTTCATGACTAGCATTAGCTGTTCCTAAATTGAATTTTCCAACATCGCCGGATCTAAGCCAAGTCCATTAGATATTCGCGTCGACGTAGAAATATGAAAACATAAGACCGGCTTAGTCCTTTTTCTAGAACATGTCAGATTATAGATTACCATACCGACGTAAAAATATAAGGGGTGAGCAAAGACGTTTTCTATTCTAAGTTGGGTCTGAAGTAAAAAGGTTCCCGAATTATAAATTTAGAGGGGGTACTATGGCGTGGGGTGTGACGACTAAGGAAATATTAGTGAATACAAGGTGTAACTTTAAATGCGCAAAATCTCAGACACCCCAACCGATTTTTAATTCAATTGACCTATTTCAGAGAGAAAATAATCATTAAAAAAATTGTAAAGGTTTTATGTGCTGTTTTAGTTTTATTGGCCATTCTGATCGTTTCTTGCGTCTGCGACGACGCTTTATCGAGGGTGGAGTCGTCACTAGGCCGCTGCGTCGCGCTGACATTGGGTTGCTTGACCTATTAATAAATAGATACGGCAACGTTTTTAATAATTTTTTTTTGGAAAAATATGACCAATATTAAAAAGTGGTTCAATTCATTCTGCTCGTTATTCTGATCAAACTATTTTCAGGTTTTGCGCATTTAACGTTACACGTTGTATATAGACCTCATCACAATTTAAAGAGACCACAACGACCCTACAGATTGAACTTGTTTTGTAATGTTAATCTTTAGAATGAAATAGGTGAATTTGAAAAATGGATCGTCATCCGTTAACCCTTAAATGCATCGTGATGGAAATTTCTATTAACGAATCCAATGCCATATTTTCGTTTCCACAGAGCACGGGGATTCCCCAGTTGTTTGAGATATTCAACTTATTTTGTTCCCAGTAGATTCGTTCTGATTACATAAAGATGTAAATTTCCACCAGGCCATTAAAAAAAAGGATTTTATGAATATATTTTTTTAAATATTTTTTCCTTACTATAGAGCTAATGTTACGTCCAAATAAATTTAATTTGCTTAAAAAGTAAAAATCATGCAATTAAGGGTTAACTGGGTTCCGTGCCCAAAGGATGCCAAAGGAATCCTATTACTAAGCCTCCGCTGTTCGTCCGTCTGTCTGTTAACGGGCAGTATCTCATAAACCGTAATAGGTAGACAGTTGAAATTTTTACATGGCGTGTATTTCTATGGCAGTTATGAACACAAATAATAAAAATAAAATATAAAGTTAATAAAAATTAATGGGCGTCTCCATACAACAAACGTGGTTTGTCGGCATCTTTGCCTTGTAGTGTTGAGTCTAACTCACACATGGCCGCTTTTTTTTATTTAAATTTTGAACATTAATTTGGCAAAGCTGAAGATCCAATCACAAAAACTGACGTTAAAAGTGAGTCTAAGTTCAAAATACAATACTGACTCTATGGTTTAAGTTTGGACTAAAGTTAAAACTTGTTCTGTAAAAACGTATCCCTGTCTTTGCTGTCGTGCAGTGGGGTCATAAGACCTCGAGTGTTTTGTTTTTAGTTTGAATTTAGATGTAGTAGTTTTCTTTTGTTTTCAATTTAATCTGCTGTCGAACTTCTTGATTTAGGCCTCTCTCATGTTGTTTGTGAATATCCAATCTTTCTTTTTCGTATCCATTCTTATTTTGATAAGTAGGTACGATCGATTGTTAGTTATTTTTCTTTTTTAATCTGAAAACTTTTATATAGCTTTATAAAGTTATTTTTTTGGCGCGTGTCCAACATCTGAACTTAGCCGACATTGTTTTTGAATACATTTCAGAAAACAATAAAATTGCACAAAGTAAACGTTACCCAACAGCGCCCCTTGTCAACCTCATTCGATCACCTAAAGGCAACAAATTGACAAATCACAGTATTTCTCAAAAGAATTTCTGAGAAATTCTGTGTTTTATCAAATTTATAATTTGATTAATTTATATGAACTTACCCTTCGTCTGTTAGGCAAGCATATTAAATTCGGTAACAATAGAAGAAATAATTATGTCTTAAAAGCCCCTGGATATATATGTAATTACATATATTTACAACAGCTTAAGATACAACTCGAAACATCTTAATAAAAACCGGCCCAGTGCGTGTCGGACCACGCACAATGTAGGGTTCCGTAGTTGGAATGAATTTATCCCAAGAACAAACATAACATTGTAGTTGAAAATCATGTTATTCCATACATAGAAACTGTAAATATAACTGACTGCTGTGGTCGACTATTACTAGTTAACTTGTAAAGCCTACTTAGCTGTGATAGTTTTTCCTTTTAAAACAAAACATCCCCACTTTACGTGTACAGGATAACTCCTGTACACGTAAAGTGGGGAAATTAAAAAAAAAATCTTTTTTAGTGTAACCGCTATAAATAAATTTTTTTCATGATTTTATTTTACCATTTTGTCGCTAAGTAGCTTGTGGCTAAGTAATAACAGCCGCACGGGTCGATCGATCAGGTTAAGCTATGCTTGCCGTGGTTGGTTCGTGGACGGACCATCTACAATACCAAGACCCCTCCTTACCACCTCGGAAAGCACGTTAAGCCCTTGGTCCCGGCTGTCATTCGTGGATCTTTGACAGTTGTTACGGGTCGCCAAAAGCCCGAAAGTCTCATCCAGTCCAACAGAGTGGTATCGTATTACCCAGTAACTGGGCTGTGGAGGTCAGATAGGCATTCGCTCCATCTAAAATGCTGGTATTCAGCTGCATCCGGTTAGACTGGAAGCCGACCCCAATATAGTTGGGAAAAGGCCAGGCAGGTGATGATTTTACCACTTGGTCGGCGTGTTTAATATGTACATCCATGCCAAATTATAGCTTTCTAGTACTAAGAGTCTCTGAGCTAAGCTGCGGACGGACATGGCGAAACTATATGGGTTCCTTGTTGAATACGGAACCCTAAAATCGGTCACAATATTACTATGAATTCCACGCAGAGCAATAAATTACACGGTAATTATGAAACAAATTGGATTACCTATAACAGTCATGAACTTCGAGACGTTCGGTGGTCTTATTCCGTAGAAGTGTCTCGATGTTGGTACGAGAACGTAATGTTACGGATAAAAAAAATACTTATAAACCTCTTTAGTCAAATACTATTGCGATTTGATACAGGAAGGTTTTTAACAGTACTTTATGTACTTATAGAGAACACTAAAACCTATTTTGAGACCTCACGAAAAACTGAAAGAAAAGTTTTATCATGTTTCAAAATGGGTGTTTCGGTAGACACGTGTAGATTTTGACAAGTTTGACTATGCTTGATTGATGGTCTGTTTGCCTGTTTTGTTGTGAAGTCATTGTTTTCATGGAGCGGCTTTCTATCTGATAGACAAAGCTAGCAAATTCTCCACAAAGAATCAATCAAAATCAACATGACATTGACTTTAAAGTATGTGTGACTAATTTAACTCACACACTAAATTATGACTTGTTAATATTTTAGGAAAATCAACTGATTTAACTAGCCCAACTAAGTCTAGGGAATAAGCTGACTACCTGTAACAACTTATTTATCCCATCGATCGCTCACAGAATATTCCTTCCAGTAATAACTCCGGCTTTCCGTTCTGACTAATTTATCATGAGACAATTAATTATGAAAGTGGAGAACATAAGTAGCTCATTACGTGAACTCAAGTGCCTCGGAATTTATCACACGTATACCTTGTAATTACAAATACGACTTCTTTTTGTAAGATACGTAGGGTGTAACATGGGATAGCCTATCTGGGATTATTTGATTTATGCACAGAGAGAAAATTCTTAGAAAAATTACTGTGTTGTCTCTTAATCTGAGTGCATTTGAGTGGTAATGGAAAAATTACCATGGTAGCACAGTAAAAATTCTTATGCTGTACAGTAAAATTTATTGGACAAATAGTGTATTTTTCCAATCTCACTCAGAAAATTTTCTGTTGATGTCACTTGCACTCACTTTACAGTGACGAGCACAGTAATTTTTCTAAGAATTTTCTCTCCGTGTGGTTACAATGTAGTATGCTGCTAAACCGCCAAATTAAAACTAGGCAAATTATATTTATGAATTTTTTATTTCGTTATTAATACTCGTAACAGACCTAATAAACACAAAAACTAATAAAAAAAAATTCTGCTCTCCTACACAGGGGTGTTACTCATTTGAGTATAATGGAGTATTACATATGAAAATTAACATTTATAAATGTTAATTTTCTAAACAATACTATATTCTGCAATAATAATTACATCATGTATCCATATTTGGACACCTCTGTCAGTAATAAAAACTATTTAAATAATATAATAGTAATAGAGTACTACTATCAGTAATAAAAAATATTTAAATAATAGTCTTACCTGTGCAGACGTTGTTAATATGAAGTTACAATCCTCTGTGTGACACAAGTTATGATTCTACCCACTTATGTGTTTGCCATTTCAATAAATCAACAATCTTATTTTAATATGAGCCTTAAGTGGCAACTTTTATTGGTAACTGTCTAGAGTAGGCCTCAAATGTTTACCAGACGGTCGATTCTGTCAAAATCTCACCGTGAAATCATAAGTGAAGTGAACACTTAATAGTGTTAATCCCTAGCGAATGACAGCTCACTCCACGCTCACTTCACCCAAGCTTTCACGGTGAGATGGTTACAGAATCGCACGGCTGTACTCAATTGAGTACGGCAGCGCCAAATGGGTATATTATGGCACTTTTATTTTTCATAACCCAAATACTTGACCGCTAAGAAATTTGACAGATAAGTAGCCAGTAGTAGTAATCTGTAGAAGGACGTAGGCTATATTACATTCTGAATCGTAGACGAAGTCGAGGGAACAGCTAGTATCAAAATAAAAACATTGCAAAACCTTAAATCACACTATCTTCAAGCTTGATGGAAACACGAATTAATTTCAGTCTGTCTATTTTTCCTTGGCTTTATTATCTTAGAGCGTTGTGCCTAGAATCCCACCTGGGACTCAGTCGATCTAGGTAGGTAAGTAATCTAGAAAGCACGAATTCATAGGTACAGAAGATCAGCTACATACAGCGAGCGAAAACACTAGCATTAAATATATTTCTGAATAGCTGGGTCCACACTGGACGATCCAAATTTGGATCGTCGCTTCACGATCCACGATCATGAAGCGTCGGCATTCTTTCGCACGATCTGTTTTAAGAAACCCGCGATCCTGCCGCACGCTCCAGTGCCAATCCCCCTTTTAGCTAGGTTATTTAGAAGGTTTTAAGTTCAGTTGAACACACGCTCGATATTAATATTTACGTAAAAGATCACAAAACCAAAGACTGGAAAGTCGGTCCTGAGCGAGAAATATATGTATTTATAGAAACCGGTTGGAATATGGAGCTCAGCTTTACAAGGAAACATCCGATCCACACACAATTAATGTCCAGGAAAATCACTGTCCTTTCCAAGGTTGCCTGGAACAAGATCTCTGTTTTGTTATGTTTTTTTTTTGTGTATAATAAAGTATATAAAAAGGGGGAGGGGGGCGAGGGGCCCATGGCTAAACAATAACAGCCGCACAGGTCGACCGATCAGGTTAAGCTACGTTTGCTGCGGTTGGTCTGTGGATGGGTGGCCATCATTACATACCGAGACCCCTCCGTGCCTCGGAAAGCACGTTAAGCCGTTGGTCCCGGCTGTCATTCGTGGATCTTTGACAGTCGTTACGGGTAGTCAGGAGCCCGAAAGTCTGACAACCAGTCTTACCAAGGGGTATCGTATTACCCATTAATTGGGCTGTGGAGGTCAGATAGGCAGTCGCTCCATGTAAAATACTGGTATTCAGCTGCATCCGGTTAGACTGGAAGCCGACCACAACATATTTGGGAAAAGGCTAGGCAGATGATGATAATAAAGTATATAAAACGTCCACACAGAGTGCGCCAAATGACTGAGGCGCCTTAGAGCGTTGTAAAAAAACTGCAACGCTCCGGATCAGCCGCTCTACGGAACGCGCGCTCCACCGCGTGTGCTCGTATCGCTCGCAACACGTCCATACCGACCGCGCATATGAATCGCGCTCCTGTCGCGCCCGATATGACCACACTGGATCGTCTGGTATGGACCGACCTAATGCCCACCGCGAGTGCGCTTGCTGTACGTGAACCGTGTCTAAAGCGCCAGGATCTTTAGACGCTCGAATGTCGATGACAGGTTGGCACTGTTGGGAAACATTTATGGCATTGTTTTGTGGAATGTATTAAATAAGCAAGATGGTGGCGTACGCATTTCGACCACGCCGTAATAGATACTTGTACAGCTATAATAATGTGCTCGTGTGTTTTCGCTTGTTGCATGGAGCTGACCTTCTGCACCTATCCTATTATGTATAATGGATTTGTGTCCCGTTGGCGTACGGACGATGGGGTTATTAAGTTTATAAAAATAGATGCTAGGTATTGGCCGTGGTTGAAACTTTGTTCGTACGATTCATTTTATATTTTATTATCAATAACGTATGTAGAAGGATTCGACGAGAATTGAAAAGACAAAGGTTTCGATTGCATTCCAACTATCGATATGAGGAAGTGTGATTTATAAACAGTATTTCTCACCACGTAGGTACGCACGGACGTAAAAATATCGCGGCGTTATTTTATCACACAATGGCTTTTCAACTCTAAGCAGTGCGTTGAAAATTCAGTGCACGAAACAGCGTCTGTGCGTACCTGGGCTTATAAAAAGATTATATTATTTTTGTAGAATTCTTGTAGGCATACAAAAGCTAGGTAAGACAATAATGATCATCAAAATCTTACATTATTTCTTAAAATGACCAAAAACTATAAATAATTTGGCGAAAAGTTGGTGTACTGTAGGTACAGTCACCAGCACATCAAGCTACTACAATCTGTCTTTCTTTAATAGATTTTCAACTTTATCGCCTAAAGTCAAAGCATAACGTTCAAAGTTGATTGGGAAAATTTGACAGTTTCTGGTAGCTTGATGTGCTGGGCGTCTGTACACCTCTGTCTAACCCTTCAGGGATACAGGCATGATGTTATGTCAGGTAATTTAAAAAAGTCTTTCCCATTGTGTGCTGCTGACTTTTTATATTTTAAATTATGTTTCCTTGTGACGTTTTTCTTTACCGTAAGTTAGAATAAGGAACATTTTTATTTGTCGGACTTTACCCTCATCCTCAGTATTTTAATATGTCGCAGCAGGAGGCCGTAGATTAAGAAACTTTTAACATATGTTACAGGATGGCAGTAGTAAGGTCATTCCTTCTGTTTGTCGGTTGTCATTTTTAATAAAGAAGTGTCATTATTTTGACAAGTGCGAGTGGAGTGGGCATAGTGTGAGACGTTCTGCCAGAGAACGAGCGCGTGGGGGATAACCTCGCAACCTCCATCCTTTCCCATCGCGGATATTCGTGATTGTTGTGATTTGAAATGTTCGTGAGATAATTAAGGAGGGTCAACGCTATCTGTTCGTGGTGTTATTTCTGTTTTTCTGAAGATGTACGTTGAGGAAGGCTTACGCGAGGGTAGGTACGTCAAATGTAGGTATTTATTTATTAGACCAAAAGAATAAACTATTTACACAATTTGACTTAGCTACTAATAAAAAGTATGCTTAAGAGTAAATCAGCTACAACTGTGTCTGATTATTAGCATCTGCTGCCAAATTAGGTTTATAGCCTGTGTTTCAGTACGCAGCGCCTCAAGCCCTCGGACTGGATGTGCAATTATAGTATCGTTGGTCCCTAATTAATCATCATCTGTCCAACCTTCTCCCAACTACGTTGAGGTCGGCTTCCAGTCTAACCGGACGCAGCTGAATACCAGTATTTTACATGGAGCGACTGCCTATCTGACCTCCACAACCCAGTAATCTGGGTAATACGATACCCGAAAGAAGAAGCCAGAAGCCCGAAAGTCTGACAACCAGTCTTACCTAGAGACTGGTTGTCAGACTTTCGGGCTTCTGACTACCCATAACGACTGTCAAAGATCTACGAATGACAGCCGGGACAAACGGCTTAACGTGCTATCCGAGGCACGGAGGTGTCTCGGTATGTAAAGATGGTCACCCATCCACAGACCAACCGCGGCAAGCGTAGCTTAACCTGATCGATCGACCTGTGCGGCTGTTATTATTTAGCCACGGACCCCACCACTGCTCTCCTTGGTTCTTAGTTAATAGCTCAACTGTCATTAATGAGACAAAATTACTTTTTCTACTGTTACCTATCTTTAGGAGATTTCGCGACATCGGAGCTGTTAATAAAGCATAATAAAATTGTTTAGGTTGTATCCTTAAATAAAGTCAGCAGATTTGTGCTCGTTAGTGCCTTTATTAATAAGTTAGTCTTTACTTTGTTATTTGCGGTTGTTTTGTCCTCCAGGAAGCAATGGCTTTGGTCTATTGTTTGCCTAACAATAGATTTTTGACATAAAAGTTTTTAATAAAATCTAGGAAGCTGTTTTTTTTCATTGAAAGTGAATTTTTTTTTTCTTTATGAGACGGCAATAAGATTTTATTGTAGAAAATCCAATAACTTAATATTTATTGCTCAACCCGTGAATCGAATACAAGACAATCTGTAGTCGGGTTTTTACTTGATTATTATTATTTTGTTGATTTAGATAGACGAGACAGTGTGTCATTTATTTATTTATTATTACAAAACATTACATTGCATTATAATTAATTAATGCCCCACAAAACCGTTTCCACGGTTTGTCTGTAGGAACGGAACACAAAGCTAGTAACTATTGATTAGAGTGCGGAATCTTAATTAACACATAACCATCATTAGTCATCCCCTGAGAATTCGCAAACTACATTCAAAAGAATATAGTTTACAACAATGTAGCTTATGTTCATTAAATTAATTCGGACATTGTAGAGATATTTTTAGTTTCAATTAAGTGGGATTGGGGTTGTAGTGTAGGTAATATTTATTTAGAAATATTGAAGTAAATAATACAATATCGACGGCTGGTAATAGCACAGTAACCTGCGTGGAATTATTACGAATCCAGCCATTTGACCATTCAGCACAATTTGTATATTTTATTGTTCAAAAATGTGGCAGGAAAATATGAAACTTAATTACATTAAAATATTGAGTGATGCTTAAAAAAATACAACAGGATTTCAGTGAATGTATTTTGCAATTTAAATCCCAATCACGAGAAATTGTATTAATTTATTTAATTAAATGAAGGTAAAAATATAATGAAACTTTAACTTAACATGCTTGTTTAATTTCGTACAATCGCCGCATAAAGGTCGATATCGACGGTGAAGTGCCAATACCTCCTAACTGACAAAGTCAAAAATTTACACAAACTGAAACAAAACGTTCAAAATAGACACGTTTGTTTAGTTGGGAGGTACATATTTACACATTTTAATTTAATGCTGTTGCAACTAAAAATACACTTAGGCGATTTCACTAAAACCTGCGAATAACGCCTTTAAATTAAAAACGAAAAAAAAGTGAATTTCTCAAAAAAAATGTCAGTAAGAAGGTATTGGCACTTCCCCGTCGATATTTTGATGAAAAATGTACTAGTCACCTGCAATTTTTCTCGACCTGTGTAATTGAGGTAGCGATTCGGCTTGTGAGGCGGTTTGGTAAACGGTCAGCCGAACGTCAAAAATTGACCTAGGCTTAATCCTCCATAAGCATTTATGTACTTTCAGACCTTGTTTCAGACCTTCTAAATACGAAACCCTAAACAAAAGACGACATAAAATGAGCTGATTTGATGTCAAAAAAATACAACATATTCAGAAGAAATTTAATGGGTACTTTCAGTACCTAAAAAGTATCAATTTAAGTTATTTCAAAGAAATTAAATTTGTCTGGAGTATTCAACCTTTGATTGTTATTCTTTTACCTAAGCTAAAAGCGTCAGTTCTCACCTGAGGCAACTGTCAAGGTAAATGGGCAAGTTTTGGTCCCAATTTATGCTTTTATTTGTTCGAAAATGTTACTTCTTTATCGTAATCAACGGCGTTTAGATTACATGTAGATTGTAGGTAGCTGTTTTTTGTACCTGAAATGACTCAAGTTTTGATAGAAACATTCCATAACCAATATGCTGCCCTGCTAAGCCGAAAGGCGTTATCTCTGAGATACGCCCGTTAATTTTTTTTACACCATTCATTAGCCAGAATAATTTCGCATCTAATGGTATACGTCAAATAGCGCTATCTTACCTAAAACATTTAAAAAACCAATAAGATGTTTTGAATATTTCAATTTTTCCCAAGAAGATTTGACTGCATGTCGTTTTTATGATGCCAAATAGCCGTATATTGACATAGGCTAGAAACGCTTAATGAAATGTTAATTACAAGTTAATTAAATTTCTGGATCTGGATATTTAATGATGACCCATCCAAAAACCAACCGCGGCAAGCGTAAGCATAATCTTAACCTTCGATGGACCCGTGTGGCTGTTATTATTTAGCCACGAGCCCAATTTTTTTACTATTTTATTGTATATGGTAGACAGATTCAATCCCCCGACTAAGAACAGCACCCCAATTGCGTAACACACTATTACTCTCAATTCAAATCATTTTGAAGTATATTGCTAATCCATTGCTCCTTATGTTCGAAAAATGTGTTTGCTCAACAACGTAAATAACGCAATGAATGTTGTTCAACTGTCAAAATAAAACCCATTGCTAATGTGTTACGTAATAACCCTGCTGGTGTATCATGTAAGACTTATAACATGACACTTGTACGATGTTGTTTGTGATTAGTTAGACTTCGAGAGTATTCCGAAAACTAACTTATAGACTTTCAAGTTTTGCAGAGGAGTTTGACTAAGTGAACTAAGTAAACTGACAATGTAACTTAATGTTAATTAGATTGCTTCTGACTATGTACAGACGCCAGCACGTCAAGCTACCCGAAACTGTCAAATTTTCCCAATCAACATCGAACCTTATGCTTTAGTGATAAAGTTGAAAATCTAATTAAAGAAATTTGGCTGATTCTTGTAGCTTGACGTGCTGGCGTCTGTACATAATATATGTCGGGGACTACCTGAGATGAGGTAGGCATTTGGCTGAAATACAGGGTGGCAGAGACTGTGCGGAACGCAGAGGGTTCTCGCTCGATACATTTTGACTGCGTAGATATTGGAGTTTTCCATGAAACAACTGATTTATTTTTGAAAACTCACGAAAAATTTCTACTCTAGGGGGTCAATGCGCGTCGATGTCCCCTATCGATGTGCGCTAAAAAAGCTCAAAAAAATTAGCTGTCCCATACATTTTGACTGCCTAGGTATTACACATTTCTATGAGACAGCAGATTTTTTTTTTATATATAAATGCCAAAAATTTCTTCGCACCCCTGCGTGGCATGTTTCAGAATCATGTACCTAAGTACTGAATCCATGGTAAAAAGGTTGCGCGTCGAAGTCATCCTAATGTAGGATAAAAGAAACGAGGAGATAATAACTTGTTGTAAATATATTCAGGAGATCATTTTATATAAGAAAAAGCACACACAGAAGTGACAAGGAATCACCGCTGACAAAAGTACTTCAGAACATATTTACAACAAGTTATTATCTCCTCGTTTCTTTTATCCTACATTGGTTATGGGCCCAGACACCCAGTCATCCAGACACCCAATCGCCGAGATCGAAAGAGGGATAAGAATAACGCACATCCAGTGAAAAGTCTGGAGAGTTACGTCAGGAGAGAAAATTTTATTTTTTTTTTATCCAGCAAAGTAATTATTTGTGAAAAAGGAGCGACGATGAGCAGTTTATTTAGGATCGAGCCCCTGAACAAGGAAAATTATGACAGCTGGAGAATCCAGGTCCAGGCGATCCTAATTAAAAATGATGGATGGAAATTTACTAGTGGTAAACTACCGAAACCGTCAGAAATAGGAGAAGCTAAGAATTGGGAAGCAGAGGATGAAAAAGCCAAAGCGGATTTAATTTTGTCCATGTGTGGTTCTGAACTTCGACATATTAGGGGCTGTATCAATCCTGCATTGGTGAAATACATGCCATACTAGGTGATTTTCGAACTAGATCCACCAGAAAATAGTCGATACACTTCATAATTTACGCGTCATACCAGCCGGTCGATTCTGTAAAAATCTCACCCTGAAAACTTACGTGGAGTGAGCTGTCAGTGTCATCCCACTTATCCATATGGATTGACTTAGCAAACATTTACAATCATAATCGAGATTTTAATAATATTTTTTGATTGCTAATTTTATTAATCATTTTATACAATTTCAAAGCTAGTATTTTAATTGCCGAAACATTACATTATTTTGTGGGGTTTTAAAATAAAATAACAGTCAGAATACAATAACAGTCAGAATATCATTTTTATTGTTTTTTGAAATGAAAACTTCTTTAGCGGCGTTGTACACTTTTTTTGTAATGGGTAAAAAATGTTAAACTCGCATCAGGACACGTGACCTGATCGAAAATTCGTAAGACGGATGGAGAGTAGACAGCCGGCGCGGCGTAGGCGAGGAAGTATCCCCCTCTCTTTCTACGGCGCGGTGAAAATGTATGCCTGCGCCTGCTGTTTCGTTTAGGCGGCGCAGGGCGCTTGCGCGAATGTTCGTGTGTGTTTAAACTTTTTAATGTAATATAAATTGTCATGTTTGTGTACGATAGCGCAATAAATAAATATTCAATTCTACCACATAAATGATAGTACTTTTATACTGATAATTAAAGCAATTCGTGCCAAATTATTCCCTAACCATTCCAAAATATCAAAAATGCAAAACGTTAATATTCAAGTTTTCACGTCTGCCGGCACTCCCGGAGTGCAACCCGTCGTTTTTTTTTCCTAGACTAGATTAAAACCCCACAAAGTAGTAATGTTTTGACGATTAAAATACTAGCTTTTAAATTATATAAAATGATCGATAAAATTAGCATAAAAATATTCTTAAAATCTCGATTATGAATACAAATGTATGCTTGGCCCGGTTGCTTGTATGCCCTAGTATCAGGTGGGATGACACCGACGGCTCACTCCACGCTCACTTCACCTAAGTGTTCACGGGTTATAGAATCGCACTGGACGTGCGGCCCAGACCAGAAAAACCCACTAGTTATTTGTCGGTACTAAGCTGCACCAAGTCTAGTGGGTAGGTACTAATTTATCATACTCTTGCACAGTACTGAACGCACTACTAGGCACCTCTGACTACTTTAGCCGAAATTATGAATTCCGTGCTTAGAGAGAAAAAAAAAAAAAAAAAAACTTTCCTTCTCTAAGCACGGAATTCATAATTTCGGCTTAAATTACGGGCGTTTGCTACTTCGTATCACCTAAGAACAAATTATTAGTTCCGGGTCCGAACTAGGAATTAATGTTAACACCTTTGACAGCTGCCTTTACTCCCGATGTGTTTTCCCCTTCCAAAAAAGTTAATTAGTCGGGAGTGGATTTCATTCCGAAGTATAGAGCTACTTTTGAGGTTGGCTTCCAGCCTAACTGGATGCAGCTGAATATCAGTATTTTACATGAAGCGACTGCCTTTTTTTTTTTTTCGCTGAGAAATGACATTACGCATCTCCGCTCGTCGGGGGACGGAACGGAGTATGTGGGACTCCCTGCCAGAGTGGCAGTATACCCACTAAAACTCAGCGGTGTTCCCTCATCGCCTTGATGGGGGGGTCATGGGAATCCGGCTCAGCCTTTGCGTCCACAATCCCCCCGGCGCTGAGCTGACCTCCACAACCCAGCTACTAGGTAACACGATACCCCTAGGTATAAGACTGGTTGTCAGACTTTTGGGCTTTTAAACTGCTCGTAACGACTATCAAAAATCTACGAATGACAGCCAGGAACAACTAAGACACGAAGGGGTCTCGATATGTAGGTAATGGATGGTCACCTTTCCACGAACCGACCGCGGCTCGTATTTTCGTTGACGGACTTATACAGGGTTATTTAGAAAACACCAACAACCTCTTAAGAGGTCATTGTACTCATCATTATGAACAACTTTTACTATGGGACCAAACCGAAAAAAATCAGCTGTTCCCTACATTTTGACGACTCGTACGAACATAAATGTAGGGAACAGCTGATTTTTTTTTCGCAATTTCAGGTTTGGTCCCATAGTAAAAGTTATTCATAATGATGAGTACAATGACCTCTTAAGAGGTTGTTGGTGTTTTACAAATAACCCTGTATAGTAGGCCCTGTTTCAGTGGGAAAACATCGCGCGTTAATAAATCTGAAATCGCCGCGAAGCACGGTGATCATTAAAATTTTATCAATGCTTTTTCCTTTTTTGCATGAGAAGAGGCCCTTGCCTGAATGGCAAGGGCCTCTTCTCAATTCTTCTGGTTGGACAATTACAGCCTGATAATAATTGACAGGATATAATAGATCGTCACGTTTTGTAGGTACGTGAATGCGATTGTGAATGAATTGAATGATTCTTTCCTGCATCATTCGTATTGGTACCGACATGCTTTTGAATGGAAGATCTTTTCACGACAATTATTTTCAAGAATCATCTGGCAACGCCAATTTTGACAAATATTCAAAAATATAATACTATATTTTATAAACTCTTTCGTCCCCATTGTATGGGACTTAAACTAGTGAAATGTGGCGTCAATTAAGCTACCTAAATCTGTCAAATTTTCCCAATCAACTTTGGATCTAATGCTTTAGCGATAAAGATGAAAATCTATTTAAAAAATTTGACAGATTGTAATCGCTTTATGTGCTGTTGTCTGTACATCTCTGCTCAACCCATCCAGGAATACAGGCGCGATGTTATGATGTGTGTAACTTTTATGTATAACAAAAACAAAGTTTTAAAATTTAAGCACGAATATATGACATTTTGTCTTCGTCATAAGATCGACTATTAACCCATTGAATGCCGACTACGTAATATTAAGTAGGTAGTGTTTATAGAAGAGGCCAACTACGTGTTAATACGTAGATGTTCTCTGTTAATTATAGGACGATCTATGCTTTGGCCTCCTGGAACGGTTATTTTTATACTTTTTGGCATCTTACATAGTTGACCATATGTATGGTGGCCACCGATTAAAATTATGATTTGATAGTTCACCTCGGCATTCAATGGGTTAACACAATTATGCCATTATCATCATCATCATCATCATTTCAGTGCGAAATCACCCACTACTGGATATAAGCCTCCCCTTTTTGCTATATTTCCCGGTTCCGTGCGTCCCTCACCCAGGTCTTTCTAGAGACTTTGACGATACCATCAATTCAACGCGCTTTTGGATGGCCCTGGTTTCTTTGGCCTAACCTTGACCACCACAGCTTTGCTCCACTGGCCATCTCCTTGTCTAACTAGATATAATCCTTATTTATTTTAGTTTACCAACGATTGTTTACACTGGTTATGGGTATAAAAAAAACAAGCAAAAACAGATAAACAATAGTATACAATCACTTATAGGTAAACTCCGCATGCAAAACGAAAGTTGTACTGACTATAGAGAAAAAAATAAAAAAATACCTTAATTTATATTGAGTACTAGTATCTAAATTGTAACATGTAATTTAGATACTGAAACAGAGAACAAACAAGGAAAAAAAATGGTAAATTAATCCTTATTTAGGTTTATCAAAGTCTTCGCTTTTAAACTGTATAGTGAGTCAAATTGCAAGTCGATTAGATCGCTACATTCATTAATTATCTTGCTTAACTTCGCGACAGGGGAATACAACAATTGTATACATGTTTTAAATCGTTACGGAAACTTTCAATGCAATCGATACTGAAAAACTATCACAAGACATTTGCTTAGATGTGCATGTGAACAACCGAAAAATCCAACACATTTTTCTTTTAACACCAAGGAACTCCCAATTCACACAGTTTGCCACCCAATCACCGAACCAACATTAAACTACACAGAAAAAACCTTTAAACCTGACAGTTAACAAATTGGTATGAACGATACTGCTTTGTTGTGGCAAGTCGACGTGTTAACAATAAAGACTTTAATTAATCACTGTATAGCAGTTTACCGGTACATTGTCAATTTACATACTGCACAATGTTCCGGAATTAATTTTCAGTTAAGTATTTATAGGTGAAAAGATCGTACATACAAAAGTATTTTTTGCCAATTGATTTTGCCGATAAATGTTCTTTTACCCTTCTTTTAGCTGAAAATGTAAACAATATTTTCGTATTTGATGTCGATGGACATACTCGTAAGAGGCAAACTAATATACAGGGTGCTACAAGACACCTCACGAAGACGTCGCTTCGTCTACGCATTTTCTACATCAAACTAAGTTTTGTGCAAAATAATTGCTGGGAAGCGACTTTTATTTTCGGTGGGAAAATTCGCTGTGTTAACATATCGCGCGCTAAACATTGTGCTTATGGGTGCAAGCAGCGGTACAGAATTTGTAGGGTTATTTAAAGTTAAGTTATAACATTAAAAAAAAGCGTTTAAATAGTTGGAACTCTGACTTTCAATATCCGTAACCAAAAGGTTCCCAGGTATGGTTCAGTGCAAAAAAAAATGATCATTAAAACTTATTTTTCACTTTGTAGTGCTTTTTTGGAAGTCGGCTGTTTTATTTTTATTAATAAAAAAATAATAAAAAATCACTTTTTAGTTATACCTACCCCAAACAAATTTATATAACACTACTAGCTATGTAAATATCAGTGACAGGAAGCTGCATCTGTGTTAATAGGGTACAGACATGATGTTATGTTGTGCGACTGCGTAAACAATACATACATATGTTTTAGCAGCAATCACGGTTGTTTTACTGATATTTTGCGAATCCGTCCATATATGACGGATTTATGCCCGAAAATACATTAAAAAAAAATATACAACGTGTAACGTTAAATGCGCAAAACCTCAGACACCCCAACTGATTTTTAATTCAATTGACCTATTTCAGAGAGAAAATAAGTCATTAAAAAAATTGCAAACGTTTTATGTACTGCTTTAGTTTTACTGGCCATTCTGATCGTTTCTTGCGTCTGCGACGACGCTTTACCGAGGGAGGAGTCGTCACCGGGCCGTTGCGCTGCGCTGACCTTGGCTTGCTTGACCTATTAATAAATAGACACGGCAACGTTTTTAATAAAGATTTTTTGAAAAATGTGACCTATATTAAAAAGTGGTTCAATTAATTCTGCTCGTTATTCCGATCAAACTGTTTTCAGGTTTTGCGCATTTAACGTTACACATTGTATAATTATAAACATCTGAATTGATAACCTCCTCCTTTTTGAAGTCGGTTAGTAACGAGAATAACAAATAACTGTTGGTTTCGTTAAGGGTATTTTGAAAGCCGTTACTTATAGCGAAAAAGATTGACACAATCGAAAATGTAACATTTGAAATTGTTTGAGCCCATCGAAATAAAAACAGCACCCTAATTGCACACTATTATTCACAACCTGAATCATTTTAAAGCATATTGCTAATCCATTGCTCCATATGTTCGAAAAATGTGTCTGCTCAACAACGTAAATAACGAAATGAATGTTGTTGAACTGTCAAAATGAAAGCCATTCCTACTGTTACTGTATTACGCATTTACCCCGCCGGATGAGTAAATAATGTTTGAAACCAGCTAATCAATTACTTGCCAACCCTTAACAAAATCATTTCTTCTCTACTCTCTTCTTTTTCGCGGGATTACAAACAGCTGACGCCCAAACACTTCAACTCCATCTTTATTCCAAAATCAGGACAAGGTCCTTATTAAAAATTAATAAAGCGTTTTAATCACGCGTCCTAATTAAAAACTCTAAACTCACAAGTTGTAGGAAGAAAATTGAAAACCGGTTTTAAAAGTCCTCGCCGATTCGAGTAGTGATAGTTAGTCGGTAAAACTTGCCAACTTTCTACTAAATCACCTCGTTAATCAACCGTTTAAGCTCGGCTTAAACTATAGTTTCAAATTACGCAAAGTTTGATCCACTCTACTATGAAGAAGGATTTTAGTTTGAATGACGTTTTTTATGACGTTAAAAGTATTAAAATTATAGACTTCCCTCTTGCAATTTTATTCTTTTCTCGTTGGCTCCGGCTTTGAATATGAAACTCTGGTTTATAGCCACTCGGGGATGTATCAAGTTTTAGTGTAAAATTTTAAATGTTTGTATCGTGTGTGTCGTAATAAAAATGAGAATACTGAATGTAGTACTCATTTTGAAAATGAGAAGTTAAAAAAGTAAAATGTACTCGGAATTAAATTGTTCTCCATAGAAACTTCTTTTTCCTATTAGTACATTATTTTTGCTGATGAGTGCTTATCGAGTATTTTGGGATATCCCCAAGCGGATGGTCGACTCTTCACGTGACCGGAGGGTCTAGGTCTAAGAATCTTCATTGCCATCCAACGTGGCAACGCTGCTGCACACCTTTTGGGCCCTTTTCCCATTGACAGCGATGCGGATTTTTTTTTTATGCCAAATGAACTCATACCTGTTTTTTCCTTTATATACTGGTACATAATAGGGGAAGTACGGACAAAATGACACGGTGTTTTGTTTTTCAATCATATTTATTTATTTAATGGCATTATAATCAGTCTCAATCGTTTATAGTCATCTTAGGTTCATTGACTATCAGTAACACAGCCTTTTAATTAAGTAGGAACTATAATAAAATATATAATCAGAAAAAATATAACTAATCACAAAAACCATTTTGTCCATATAGTATGGACAAAACGACATATAAGGTAAGGACATAATGACATACAATTTTTTAAGAACAAAGTTCACAAATAAATCCTTTGGTCTTCTTTGTGACATCAGCACATGACGCATGAGTCCAAAGGGAACAAATCATACATCGTAACCAACCTTCGCCGGGCTTAGAACGGGAAAAGAGGTCATTGCAATAAATGCAAGCGCAGTCACTATCGTCGTCATTTGTCTAACATGAGAAATCTTCGCTTCCTGAGCTATCTATATCAGAGCAGTTGTACGCTGCCTCGATGCTCTCAATTTCTTCTCTGATTCTCTTCTCTGAGCGTTTTTGGAAGCAGAAATATTTATTTCATCACAAATTTTTCTTTTCATATGTCTTTTCTTTTCTATCGGTGGATCCTTTGGTCTATTTTTAGCAATAATTTCTTGCATATTTGAAGAAGAAGTTAAAAGCCAATCATCTTTGACAGGTTCAATTTTTCTTTTTCCTTGGCCTCGAATGAACTGCCCCTGTGGTACTGGCGAAATAGTAGCAACTGGATATGTCAGTAATTGCTTCGATGGACCAGGTCTCACACCATCATCGTCTGCTGCTCCAGCTAACTCAACTGTATTAGGCTCCTCTTCACATATTTCCAAACTCAGGTTCGTCACATCAGTAACAACATCTCAGCATTGGTAATATCAGAATTGGTGGTGGCTTGCGTTGTGTTTTTTGAAGAATCTACTTTATCGTCACTATACATACATACAAAATGGACAAAACGACATGGTATGTCGTTTTGTCCATTTTGTATGTATGTCATTTTGTCCAAATTTACCCAAAAATGAATAAAAATCATAATTCCATCAAATAAATAATGATTGCAATAAAGTTAATTGCAATCACTGGGTACTAGCATAGTTCATCGATTTTAATACAAATAATTACAAATAACAACAAATAACTCACCAGAAAATAGGAGAAAACCATATGTAAAATAAACTTTTGAAGGCGAGATACACGTTTGAACTGGTTACTGCGGCGCAACTGTGAGAATGACGCTCAACGTCTGACAGGATTGTAAATATGGGTGCCGTCACGTGATACAGTCACGGAGACGTAGCTAAAACCCGCCAATTGTGAAATAAGGGGACTATTTCATTTTGTCCATACATGTCATTTTGTCCGTATTTCCCCTATATATATTTAAGTGTTACGTTGTATATTGTATTTGAGATTATAACCAAGCTTAATAAAGAGAGTTGTAATAAAATATATTTTTGAACTAAGCAACCAGCTCTAATTTAGTACTTTGAACCAACATATTTATTCTAAAAACAGCCGGTCGATTCTGTAAAAATCTCACCGTGAAGTGAAGTGAGCACTAAATAGTGTCAAGCCCTAGCGAATGACAGCTCACTTCCCGCTCACTGCACCTAAGTTCTCACGGTGAGATTTTTACAGAATAGCACTGCAGAACTCATTAAACAACATCACCAAAAATTAAAAAAAAACCGTTATATGTGAGTACAAACTCCATCAGAAAGGATTGAAGTCTTGTCATAATTTTATTTCCTGCCAAAGGAAAAATAATGCTACTAAAATTAAGATCACAAGAGTGCGGAACCGTGGAAGCGAAGTGAAGTTTTCAGAAATAAAAAAGTTGAAACCAATACAAAAGTTAGTCCCGACACTTCACAATATGGGTTGTTGGCTCCAGACTACCTGTACCACTATTCTGGAAGATAGCGATGATGCACTGAATGAAAATAAGAAGCTAGATAGTTTGGTAAAAATGGTGGAGCCAGTTTTTGTAGAGGTGTGTGTTTTATGGCAAGGCATCCAATTTTAAAAAAATAAGTAGAAACTATACCATTTTTACATATAAAACAAAAACAATCCAATGATACTATTTTAAGAACCCAACAATGATTCTTATAGTATCGTTCAGACAGAGGCTATAAAAGTTGTATAGTATTATAATAAATAAATAATGTTGTCCAGATCAAATTTCGGCTATGGCGACCAGCCTTCGGAGCGCTTCCCTCACTCTCATTGTCTGATGGGAAGGCAATCTGACACGATCGGAGAGAGATCAGGTGCAGGGCCAATAGGGCTTAACGTGCATTTCAAGGCACGGAGGTATCACACCGCCAACTTCCAAACTCCAGGCTGTTACGCTTCATTCAATTCAATTCATTTATTTCAGATATTCATCCATACATGTTTCAATAAAAGTATAAAAAAAAAAAATAATAATATAGTAACAAGAATACACACAGCCACATAAACATTGAATCAGGTCATGGAGCACTGGACAAAACCACACGTACGAGCAGTGCGGTCCTGAACCAGGACCGCACCACCCGTACATGCTTCCCAATGGAAAAACTCAATAACACTTTGCCCGACTCGGAAATCGAACCCAGAACCCCATGCTCAGCAGTCGCGTTTGCGACCACGAGAACAACGGGCATTATATTATTATAGAAAGTCTACAGAACAATTTATTAACTTTTCATTTCAAAAAATCTCACATATTTTTGTAATCAAATAGAATACTAGAATAAACAACAAATACAAATTCAGCTCACAACAAACAATCATTCATAAAGATAAACTGTTGTTCGCATCGCATCGATATTCAGATCCATACATTATTACCACATCAGCGCCTTTGACGGGCGCTCGCTCAACAGAATAGGGACACTAGTTCGGCCAGGAATAAATTGCAAGTTATTTTCCACTCCGTCGCCGGCCATATTGACGTTGACACTTAACGGCACATAAATCTCCCGGTAGAAATAATTAAACAAAATCGTTGGATAGACAGTTTTGAAATATTGAGGCGTTGTTAAGTTCTTTTAGTGTCATGTTTACGTAATATGGGTGTATGTCAGATTGACACGAGAATCCTCTGATGTCGTATTATATAGTACAGACTGCACATAAAGCTACTACAATCTGTCAAATTTATTTAATAGATTTCGTAGACAGAGAAACTAATAGACACAGTGACGATTCCTTTCTCGCTTACACAAGAATGAGAGCGAAAATAACGCTACGAATGTTTTAGACAGAGATGCAATTATCCATATTTTTGTCTCTTACCGTGTAACCGGTTGATTCAAGGTCAGCAACTCAAATTGCGAAACAAACTTTGACAGTTCGTGCCGTCGTTGTGTTTAATGTTCAAGTTTTGCTTAATTTTATGTTAAAAAACGATTCTAATCTAGTGAGAAGACAGAGAAATTATCCGTACATCACATCGACGATTATACAATGGTGCATTGTCGTGTTATTTCGTGTAAAAGCGATAGTGAGAAGAAAATTGCCGGTGTGTCTTTTCCCGCGTAAGTACGACGGTTTTTTCCCAAAATATACTTTCTCAGTGATGATTATTTATGCCATAGCACGACGGAACGATATGTCTCGTTAAAACTCTAAAGATAATAAGATTTTGTCGAGTTTTTATCATTCATAACCTATAATTGTTATAATGTAAGTGTTGCCAGCGTCAGCTAAAAAATGCCCCGAGTCCTATATTAAAAAGTGGTTCAATTAATTCTGCTCGTTATTCTGATCAAACTATTTTCAGGTTTTGCGCATTTAACGTTACACGTTGTAGTGTCTTTTAGGGGTAGCTTCGTTATCTATAAGTATATTATTTTAATTTATTCTTTCTCCTATTACCGATCGAATAAGAATGACACATCTGTTGTTACAGAATGACTGTACTACTTGAGTATTAATAATAAAGCTAAGTTTATCGTTAGTTTTGTTTTAATTAAATCCTGAAAATAATTTACCCTATTCCATCTAACATCCAACAAACAGGGGAATGCAGTTACTATGGCAACATTATACGCACACATTGACAAACTATCTCTGTCTCGATCACGGTTACAGAGTCCCTTCGTCTATTAGTTTCTCTGTCTACGAATAGATTTCCAAGTTTATTTCTAAAGCATAAGGTTCAAGGTTGATTGGGAAAATTTGACAGTTTCGGGTAGCTTGATGTGCTAGCGTCTGTACCTACATATATGTTGCCCGGGAGACGCTACCAGTAGGCCACCGCTGCTTCTATCTCATCCAATATGGTGCTTGTCTAAGTATAACGCTATTATTTTACAAATAATTCACCAACTTTTATTTGACATCATGACTTAAAATTTACGGCACCCAACGGAGTTATGGAATCATGCGACTGCTGTATAGAGTTCTGCAGAATTATAACTTATAAATTCAAGGGGTGTCGTATTAGCCAATAACAGGGTTCTGCATGTCGATTCTTTAAAAATCTCACCGTGAAAACTTGCGTGGAGTGAGCTGTCAGTGTCATCCCACTGATGCTAGGGATTGACTTGGTAAAACTTTACAATCATAATCGAGATTTTAATAAAAAAATTATTCTAATTCTATTGATCATTTTATATAATTTCAAAACCAGTATTTTAGTGGTCAAAACATTACTATTTGGTGGGGTTTTAATCTAGGAAAAAAAGACTGGTCCTTATATAAGGACTAGTCTTGGAAAAAATACAACTTGTAATCGATATCTCTTAATGTTAGGTGTGATTAATAAAATACCTTTAACAACGGCTCAATTTATTTATTCTTAATTATGACGTTAACTTTATAATTAAAAAATAAACCTAATTGAATGGTTTAAAATTTCTTCCTAATGAACTATCTCAATTATTATCCTGCGTAAATAATCGGAATAGAATAGAACAGGGCAATTAAAGAAGAATTAATGATATGTCAACGATAATAATAAATGATTTTATTTCTGTATATAGGTTTGTACAAGCACTTTTGCACGTCAATCATATTTGAGCAATTACCAGTTTAGCCGTTGGTATTACCCACTGCTCAACTTTATGCAGCTGAGCAATCTAAATGAGCAATGGGGAAGAAGCGCAATCATATTTTAAAAACTAGATGATGCTGGCGTTACCATCCCATCTCACTACTCTGAGAAGGAACACCGAACAAACTGAGAGGTCATAGTCTCTTTTGAGGAAATAACCACGTAGATTGATTATGCTGCTCGACTCAAAAACTTAGACGTAAAAACTTGCAAGCTAGATAAACCGCAGAAATTTAATATCAATATCAAACCATGAGCGTCACTATGCATAAATATTGATCCAGCGGAAGTTAAGAGCAATACACACGTTCATAATTAATTATTTATACAGCAAAGTGGCACGGGAATGACGGGAACCGGTCGAAAGGGTTCAGTCGTCCCAAAATTTTCGGTATGACAAATATGTCCAGTGCGTGACGAATTCAATATGAAGGGTTCGTTTGGGGTTCCGTACCTAAATTGATGCGAAATATTTATGGAATCACCCCGACTATCTGTTTTGCCTGTAGGTATTTTCTAGCTCAAACATTTTGATAGAAGCAGATATACATATACATACATGCAGAGTCAAATAAGATTAGGTAGCGATACTCTGCAGATGTGATGTTCATCGATATTTAAACACTATAAAGTAAAAACAAAAAATATTTGATGTTTTTTTTCTGGAGCTCAACGACCTCGGAAGTTTGTTATTTGGAGTATGAGTTGATAAAATCTGTTACCTATACTCGTATTTCGCAAATTCCATTAATGAATATTAAAACAAAATTTTCTTTCCAAGACATCAAAGTGATATATCATTAAAAAAAAGAAACTCGAACTTTGTTCTATTATGATTATTTCGAAGTTAAATTGACTTCTTTTTAAACACAAATTGAAAGAAACTTCCTTCCAAAATCACTTGGCGAAGTTAGAAGTGACGTAACAACAACCACTTCAGAAATAGAGATAAAAATTGATGTAAGGAATCTTTCGATCGTCAAAAGAAAACATAGAAGAGCAAACAATAACCGAATAACTAAAGTAGAAAGAAGTTACGTCCTGTAGCAGGGATGGTATGGTGAACCTATGGCACGCGACAGTAAATAAGGCTATGAGCTACGATTTCGTTATCGTTGCTTTAAAAATTAATTTGATCTCATTTCATCTTATTGTTTACCGCTTGATCGCTTCGAGCAACCACAGTTGCAAAGAAAAAACCCTTAGTTTTGCTTTGTGCAACTGTGGTTGCAGATCGACGAAGTTTTTTCGTTTTAATTTAGTCTCTATACCAAACGTATAGAGTCCTAATGTTAAGTATTTAAACCCAAGACAGATATCTTTCTCATAGATTTGTGCCCATATTCAATCATCTTATAAATTTATTCGGGGAATAATTTTGAAATTTTGAGGGTTCATTTATATAAAAACTGTCAAACGTCAATTTTATTCCTCGAAAAAAGTTATCTGGCGATGGAAAAATCAGTCCAAGTCTGTAAAAGTATAATTTTTTTTTTCAAGTAACTTACTTAAAATAAATGCGGTCGTTGAAGAATATAAAATCATTTTGTTTTGTTTTATCGTGTTTAAATATGAATACCCATAACGTCTGTGGAGTTTCGCTAGCTAGTGTAATTTGACCTAATATATGTTATTTTGGTTTTCAGTTCGCTTCCCTGTTCTCAGGCACATTGGCAATAATATACGTGCATCACTGGCATGTCTAAGTAAAAAGTAAATTTTGTAGTGTATGTGAAAAGGTTTGCCAACCCTGTATATACGAGTACGTAGTGTGACTAGTTTAGATTCACTTCGTGCGTTACAATGCGTGTCAAGTGTGAAACGCTCCTTAAATATCATCCTTTATACCGTGCCGTAATGTGCCGTGTTTATTTCAGTTAGACATGCGAGGTTTAGTTCGGATTTGGCTTTAGATTATGTGAAAAAGCGTGTTTGGTTCAAGTTTGAAAGCACTAACAAACAAAGGAATATTGACTTGTATTACATGAGAAAAAATGATAAACTTAATATTTTGTACGCTTTTGTATGATTCATATATGTTTCAGTTTATTTTTTTAAACTCAGTCAATCATTCAATCACAAGTCATTTATTCAAACTAGGCTGAGAATCAGCACTTTTCGAAAGTCAAAATTGCAAAAGACAGTCCCTCAAAACGCCCGCCCTTCACCACTTCCTAGTGCTTTCGCTGGGAAGAAGAAGTGGCGCAACAAACTCCCCAGCAGCACAGTTGTCTGTTCAGTTAGAAAATACAATACAAGGGATACAAAGTAATTAACATTACAAGACACAGAACACTAAATTAAATTATTTTCCATAAAATGTCAGCTAGCTGCGCCAATATACCAACAAATACAATAAAAAACTAAACGTACTCAAGCAAAACATAAGTAATAAATCAAAATTAAATAAAAGCCTCCAGGTGTAAAGGGCGTGGCCGCTTACATATTTATGCAATGCTGGGTCCGACGCTACCGCAAAATTCGAAGTAAACAATAATGCTACATTAACTTAAACGTAACCTAAGGGTTAGAAAGAGAAATGACGATTTGTACGAATACGGGGCGTGTGAAATACTCGTACGTGACAGTAGCCGTTTACTTCAGTCTGAGCGGCGCCGGCACAGCACATGCGTCACAGGTGTATTTGTTTTATCCCGCTACCCCAGCGGCGCGTGCGCACGAATTTCGCGACTTTGGTGATTTTGTACACAAACATTCAATACTGTGAAATAGTGAGAATGTTGGCGAAAGTTTTTTCCAAAGCCTGGAAAAGTGTGATGGAAACATTTAAATCACTGTTCAAAGATAACCTAAGTTCTTTATGAGCGTAGATAGTAAATAACAATGTCAGCGCGGCGTAGTGGCCCGGTGACGAATCCTCCCTCAATAGAGCGTCGTCGCAGACGCAAGAAACGATCAGAATTGCCAATAAAACTAAAACAGCACATAAAATTTTTAGAAATTTTTAATGATTTTTTTTTTCTTTAGTAGGTTTTTGAATTAAAAATCTGTTGGGGTGTCTGAGGTGTTGCGCATTTAACGTTCCACGTTGTATAGTAGCTAACTAACAATCTATAGTTAATTATTTCGATTCTTAGTCCCTTTTACCACGTTTTGTTAAGTTAGACATGTTAAAATACAAGATGTCAACATATTATAAAGTCGATTGCTCCAAAAATGATGTACAGACGCCAGCACATCATGCTACTACAATATATCAAATTTATTTAATAGATTTTTAACTTTAGCGCTAAAGAATAAGGTTCAAAGTTGATTGGGAAAATTTGACAGTTTCGGGTAGCTTGATGTACTGGCGTCTGTACTTATATTTAGTGTAACTGTCAATTTTATCCATATAAATTCCTAATGTGTAGGAAGGATTAAGCTAATAAATAACATAGAAGTCGACAAGTCAATGTATGCACGCCAGCCATGGAATTTATAAAACTGAAAGCAGAGACGATGAAACCCAAACAAAACTATTTAAAAACCGTTTGTTGTAAATCAAAAACTACACAATATTCCACTTCGAAGTTGGTGAAAGGAAAAAGGAAGGTATCCCGACGTGTCATCTCCGATTTTTTTGTGGCTGATATATGCTATTCTCCATCAAATTTTAAGAGACACGTATTTTTTTTTTTCCCAACGCGCCTTTTTTGTGGGTGAAATAGCCCCCTAAACATTACCACCTTTCGGGGCAGTTTGAGGGTTTTACATACTTCTAGTTAATATTTTTCCAAAAGACCAAATGGATATTAATATATCCATTTGGTCAGAAAAAAAAATACGTGTCTCTTAAAATTTGATGGAGAATAACATATATCAGCCACAAAAAAATCGGAGGTGACACGTCGGGATACCTTCCTTGTTAGTGAAACGCAGCAGATAAAACCGATTTTAGTATTCATAAAAGCTTAATTTCGATTTCTTAACCCTACAGAGCATAATTTTTCTTATCGGCTTAAAAAAATTACACTAGCCTGCAAATATGATGCCATTTCTCGAAAAAATATTTAGAAAAATCATAACTCAATAGAAACGTATGTTTTTGTGTATATATGGCATGAACTTACTTCTACTAATTCGTTCGAACGATTCAATTGTATCATATTTTTGCTATTATTATACGCCGCTCGTTAATCGTATTCAAAGTGCATACATACCGATTTGAAGAAAACATAAATAGTTAAATGATTAATCAGATCTATCCAAAATATCTGGTACTAAATTCGAAACTGAAATACATAACAGTTAATCTTGTCAACACTAGATTACGCTACTTGGATCGATTTTTTAAATATAAGACATTTTTCGGTATGTCCCATATGTGGGACACTATGCTCTGTAGGTCTAATATCAATCGTATGTTTAGCCTGGGAAATTAAAACCCTATACCATTTTGCATAGCCATTGTTATAGCCATTTCATACAACTGTCAATGGATGACAGCTGTTGAGTTTTGAATATGTCGCAGTAAAGATGGTTGAGGCCTTTGATTATTTACATGTCTAGATAGAGAGTTTTAGCGTCTAAACGCCAAAAAAAATATCAGCCAACTGTTGGCTCATAAGCTCGTACCGCCCGCTCAGTGGCGACACTGTCATTGTACGGTAAACACGTGTTCAGTGCCATACAAAAATGACGATTTGCGCTATAAAAGTGTGCAGAAATTACAAAGGACGATTGAAAACAATTAAAAAAGTTACCTATCATCTGTAAGTAAACTTTTAATAACTATATTATAAAGAAATAATTAAATTAATAAAGTGAAATTTTATCAAAAGACGTAACGCCATGTTGACGGTATGTTTACAGGGTTGCATGTTAATTGAATCTAAAATTTCCCATGTGAGCGTTACATAATTTAAAAAAAAATGTTTAATCATGATCCAAAAAGTATATTTCGAGATTTCAAGCCACCATTTAACTGTAGTGCTGGATAATATATAATAATAATAATAAATAAATCCCTGGACATTTCACACAGCACCATTTGTCCCAAGCTAAGCAACCTAATGCTTGTGTTATGGTAACAAGATGGCTGATAAACTACTTATATACAATTTTTACCCAGACTCGGAACAAATACATGTAGGTCATACAAATATTTGTTCCGTGCGGGAATCGAACCCGCGACACGCAGCGCAGCAGTCAATCGCTTAACCACTGCGCCAACCGTGCCGTCAAATATATATACATTTAAATCTAAATTTGGCGGATATTGTTTATTTTATTTAATAATCTAATTTGGGTGTCAATTTCGGGGGTCCTTGGGTGCTGATAACGAAAGTAGTATGTAGATATTCTACGTATTATAAATAAAGTTTTAAATACTATCACAGCACACACAATAAAATTGTAGTTTTCCTTAACCTTTATTAGCAATATCTGTTTCATTTAAATATATTTTACCTAATAATTCATGTACAAACTCGTAATATGTGAAATAATCATAATTTAATAAATTTAAAACAAATTACTAATAGATAAAAAATAAATACATAATTTTTTTTCTCACCTTTTATGGGAAATTATGAAGGGCTGGTATCACTCAGTGCGCTCCCAAGTGATGCGCACGCAGCCACGCGCTTGTAAAGCTACGCTTACTTGTGTGCGTAACACGAACACAAGCGCTGCAAATCTGGCCTGTTGTTTTTGTTGCGCTTGCAGCGCAACACTCTATCTAGACATGTAAATAATCAAAGGTTGAGGCCTTCATATAGTTATATTCCTAGGGACTACTTCTGGTATCTCAATAAGAACTTATGATCCAACGTCATAGTCGCAAAATTCGTTTGAAGACTCTTTTTTCATTTTATTTTAGCGGGTTTTTTTTTTTTAAAGTAATATAATGGGACCTTTTTTTTTAAAACAGTAACCATTTGTGCAAATCAAAGGAAACCATATACTTATAATTTATTTCACTAGATTAGTCTAATAAGATAGTTATATTACTAGATCGTGCTCGTTTGATAGTTCCCTAGGGATATAACGATATCTTGCTCGTATCATAGATCCCTAGGGATATAACTATATTACGGCTTCTACCATCTTACTGCGACAAATACAACGAATTTAAGTCAGTACTCAAACTCGTTCCTCTTTCCCCTTATAAAATAAAAAATCCGCCATCTTCCGTAAACCTATCGAAAACTAGTTGAAGTCATAAGTAAGTAACGTTTACCTGCACCATTTCAAAAGTTATCTCTATTGCTCAACGTGGTGGAATTTATAGTACTAGCATAGATTGCCTGCTTATTTTCTCAGCCGTTGCCCGCGTTTCTGAGCAGAATTACTTATAAAGTTCATAGAAAATGTTTCAAGTTACACTGTGCAGTAGCCGTGTGTTGGATCCTCTGTTTTTATTATTATATGCTTAAGTTTAATATGCTGAGTTTTTTGATGAATGCGCTTGTTAAGATGCGAGATGTTGGAAAATATGTGTGAGGTTAGGTTTTGGTAGACAGTTTTGTTGTTGTTTTTTTTAATTATTAGAGGACTTACAACGAAACAGAATAATAAAATAATAATAATAATAGAAGGACGGTGTTTAGACGGATGTGAAATTGGTTACTACTGGTTTGGCTCGTTTTTGAGGAAAATGATGCTGATTTAACATAAAAGTAAAGTCCTCCAGACCGTATTTCGGCCACGGTGGCCAATCTCAACGGAGACTAGCCTTCGGCGCGGGAGATATTATAGTGCACAAGTGTGCGCGCAGCCGCAGGTGCACTCCCTCTTCCCTCACTCTCATAGTCCGATGGGAAGGCATTCCGACCCGACCGGAGAGAGATCAGGCGCAGGACCAATTGCTTAATGTGCTTTCTTAGGCACGGGGGTATCACCCCGTCAACTTCCAAACTCTGGGCTGTTACTAAAAAAATCCTAATGGAAAAACTCAAGAACACTGCCCGACCCGGGAATCAAACCCGCACAGCACAGTGCAGTCAGCTTACAAAAAAGTACAGTTGTACCAAAAATACATATAGAATGCGCTTCTCTAAAATTCGTTATTTTGCACAAACACAAAAGAGTTATTTAATTAATTCACAACACATTGGTATATATTTTGTTCAGCAGTTTTTATTACACAAAACAACCTGTCTCATTAATTCCCTTTATAAAAATAATTATATTTTCAGCCTTATAAAAACAAGGTTAGGAAAAACTGAACAATATATTCGTTTCCATGCAGCCCTTAAGCAATTCGATCTAAATTCCGGTGTGAATGCAGAACAAAGTCAGAGACGCTGCGTTGTCGGGACCATTACGCACGTACGGGGTCAAAAATCCTCCCTCAAAGGTTCGGTAGAGCGGACACAAGGAAACGCACACGACATATTGATAGTGATCCGTTATTGGAGCTACAGCTAAGTATATGATGTTCTATATTTTGGTATCGTTTCGGAAATTTGTAGGTGTTGAAGCAACTGCTCACTGATAAATAGTCTGTTTGGACCAGTCTTACCAAGAGGTTTCCATAGTAGTTTTATGCATAAAGTTATTGGGTGTTACCCAGTAACTGGGTTGTGGAGGTCTGATAGGCAGCCGTTCCATGTAAAATACTGGTACTCAGTTGCATCAGGTAACACTGGAAACCGACCGCAACATAGTTGGGAAAAGAAAAATAAGTTTAAAAAAAAACAAAAAGTACACACTCAATGTAGTATCTACGATTTTATTTCATAGTTTTCTGGTCAAAGTCCTCTTCTATTAATTGTATGTGTGAGCACGCGTTAATTATATGCTACCCTTATTATTTGAAACGTTGCGGGATTGATACATAGTGGATCAATGGCCATGCGATCATTGTAAATAAAACTAAAAACCCTTAAATTACTTACTATAAAAAAAATACAAAACACATATTAAAGATATTAAGTAAAAGTAAATAAAAAAGTCAAATAAAATTACAAACCACATAATATGTAGAATGTTAAATAAGTAAAAGTATAAAAAATAAGTCAAAATAAAATTATAAAACACTTATATAGAATGTTAAGTAAGTAAAACTATAAAAAATAAATCAAATAAAATTAAAAAACACATATTAAGAATGTTAAGTAAGTAAAAGTATAAAAATAAGTGATTCATAATAAGTGATTTTAATAAGTGATAAGTGATTTATCTGATAAAATATGTATTTTCTTGAACAATAAAGATTATTATTATTAAAAATAAGTCAAACAAAATTACAAAACACATATTAAGAATGTTAAGTAAGTAAAGTATAAAAATAAGTCAAATAAAATGACAAAACACATATTATGGATGTTAAGTAAATAAAACTATAAAAAATAAGACAAATAAAATTACAAAACACATATTAAGGACATTAGGTAGGTAAGTAAAATTAAAAAAATAACTTAAATTTCTGCGCTAGTATGAACCCCCGATTTAATTGAAGCTTCTAGAGTTTAGAGGTTGAGTCTCTAGAGATTTCCATTGGTGGTCATTGTAATACAGAATTGTCATTGTTAACCATTTTGTTACTCTTCATAAAACTGAATATTGTTGTTGTTGTGAATTTTCTCCCGTAATTCTGACCAAAGATCTGCCCATTAATTGGGTCGGTGAACGACGACAAAATACTGATCAGGACGCTTCAAAATTCATTTATTCAAAGTGGACTTAAGTGGGTGTCACTGTATCAAGGGATAGTCACCCAAAATTGACTTCACCGTTTCTTATTGTAAACAGAGAGAGAGGAAAAGCAACTTACCTTCTTTGGGCATATGCTGCCGCTAAATCTAAACGCTCGTAGAAGTTTTTGTTTTTAAAGTTCACTGGTAGGTATATAATGCCTTACGTTATGTAAATCGAAAAAAAATATCATAAATACTCGTTTCGCATATCATAATTTACTTAGTTTTAAACTTCATTAGTATCTATGGGTGATACTTCAAATACCTAAATCAAATCAAAATATTTTATTTCACATAAATCCATGGGCACTAATGAAACGTCAGAAGCTAGGTGCACGGTTCCAATTGATCGTTTCTTATGGAGAAGAGCTGGCAAGTGTTACTCTTTTATTTTTTACTACTCTTTTATTTTTTTTTTACTCTTTTATTTTTTTTTACAATGTTACAGTACAATGTAGGCCTGTTAACAAGCACAAAACATAACTTATTATGCTTGTAGCCAAAATTGTAACAAAATGCTATGGGATAATAGTATTTTTGATTGAAACCTATCGTTATAATTGACGTTACGCTCACATCACGCGTTCGTGCTAGGCCCTCTGCTGTAAATAAAAATACGCACACTTTTAAATATTAAGGAACCTTTAAAACATGAATACAATTAATTTATGTTCAAGGTTGACCGAGGAATACTTAAGTAAACACGGCCCAGTCAATACCACGAAAGAATTAATGGAATAAAACTTTTCTTTTCACGTAAATACGGCCACAAACGCACAATATTGATTCTGTTAAACCAATCCGGAAGGTAAGCGCTGCACGCAATGTCGGATGTCACTTTCTGACACAGAAATTGCATGTTTATTGATATCATTTCAGTTTAAGTAGTTGAATGATTTTTTTACATTCCCTGTAAGTATTTTTTGTAAAGAATATGTATGAATTTACGTTATTCTTACGAAGCATGAGCGGCTTATCATCACCGATGTGTCTTTAAAAAATATGTATTTGTAAGTACTTAAATGCTCAGCGGGATAGATGGACTTACAATCTTGAACATACGGTAAGGTAACGGATTTATAGCGCAACTTAAAAGAGGCCGATTTCCAGCAGCATGTGAGAAAATAAGTACACAGATTGAACAGCTAAGCATAATAGGATAGTTCTACCACTATTTACTGTACGTGCATGAAACAGAATTTAAGCATTGCAGCACTCAATGAACCTGCCTGGTACAGCCTGTAGTACCTTCATAAAATATGATGATTCCAAAAAAAGGTGCCTATCCATTGTTCAAATAAAGAGCACGTATTTGCACTAAAAGTCAACACGACGTTCAAACACGGCTCGAAACGAACACTAAAGCTAAAGTGTTGCACATATTTGCATTGCATGTATCGCGAAATAAATAACTTAACAAAGGGAAATATTTAATTTATCCTCTAAAAACTTATTTACATTCTAAACGTGAACACTTTTTTAAATGAATGAACCTCTAAAAACTGTTTGCGATTCTAATGTTGCTCACTTTTTTAAATGATTAGGCATCTTTTTAATTTTTTGGCCTTCTCTCACAGTCGGTCGCAGAAACTCACCTAGGGTACCTACCCCGACGGCTCAGGTTAGGTTGGAGCTGTGACTAAACGCAACCAACATTAGGATGTTGAGTCGGTCCCAATTACTTGACTATTTACTATTTTTAGAACCCCAAAATAGGAATTATTTGAGGTTCACAAAAAGAGGCACAATCATAATATTAGAGTGTTCAATAATATTTTTAGGAGCACAAAATGGGAATATTAGAGGTTTAATTAAATACATGCCCTTAATAATAATAATGATTTATTTCAAGTTTCAAAGACTCATTAATTTAAATAATCAAATATATATCATAAGTCACATTAAATATTCAAAGAATTAGGTAAATATAGAAATTATTCAAAAAAACAACAAATAGGTACATTTTTCTTTTTTTGTTATTTTTCAAAACATTTTCAAGACTTATAAAAAAACATTAACATACCTCATAAACCATCGCGGATTTAACAGAGGTATGCCAGACACGGCAACTCGGTGCCACAATAATATTTAGGTATTCTACATTTAACAAACTTATCGCAATAGTACAGTGAATTTTGTGAATATTGGTACTAAAAAGACACTTCCTAGGCCGTACCACAGTCCAGAAAGTATCTCTTTAGCACCTTTGAGCAATTCTTCACATTTATTTCGTCGCAGATTTCTGACGGCAAGTAATTCATAATAGACGGTAGCATGCATTTCCACGTCCTTGTTCCATAGACATTATTAGATTTCGGTACCTTAAATGTGGGTAGGCATGACAAATGACGCAACGACTTTAGCCTTTCGTATTTTTGAATTGTACCAAGATTCTGGTAATTCTCGCTTAGAACGCGTACTTTACCTTGTCAAAGACATTAAACATGTTGCGTTGTTGCCACATTACCCGCGTTGAATGTGTAACCTACAGAAGTGATTAATGTAGGCACAATCGACCCTCTCTGCGAGCGCGGCCAACATATTGTTGGAGCTCCCCCGCACTCGTCGAACCAGCGAGGTGCCTCTCTTGCGCATTGTCGTATGCAACGTGTAACGTTAAATGTACAAAACCTGAAAATAGTTTGATCAGAATAACGAGCAGAATTCATTGAACCACTTTTTAATATAGGTCACATTTTTCAAAAAATCTTCATTAAAAACGTTGCGTGTCTATTTATTAATAGGCTAAGCCATCGCAGCGCAGCGGCCCGGTGACGACTCCTCTTTCGATAGAGCATCGTCGAAGACGCATGAAACGATCAGAATGGCCAGTAAAACTAAAACAGCACATAAAACCTCTACGATTTGTTTAATGATTTATTTTCTCTCTGAAATAGGTCAATTGAATTAAAAAACAGTTGGGGTGTCTGAGGTTTTGCGCATTTAACGTTACACGATGTATAAACAATCTACGCGCGCCTCCACAAAACTTTCCTTAACAAAAAATGTGCATTTTCAATACAAAAAAAAAATAGCGCAATGAATATTCATCAATACATTGTCAGTTTTGAATTCGGAGATTACAATATGATATTTTCGACGCAGGTACATTTTTTCTGTTTACAAAGTATTTTAACATCGATTTCGGAACATTCATATTCGCAGAATAATTCTTTATGAAAAAAATATGAGCAAAAACTGAACTGAAAAAAATCTGAATAACAAGCAGATATACGAATTCATGAGAATATTTATTTTTTGTTGTTTCGTGATCATCCGCCTAGCCTCTTACTAAAAAATCCGAGAGTGACTTCCAATCTACACTTATATACACTTATATCTTCCAATATACACGGCTCTAAAAATTAGTTAATAAACTAGGCTAGGCTAGGCTTCAAGGCTAGAAATCGATACATCATTGACCACCTGGTTACGTACTGCTGTTTCTTCCCTTTCGAGGCATGCTTCCCTGATCTATGCTAATGTCATTCAGTCCTTATCCATACTATTTTGCAGGTCAACTGTTCGTCTATCTGTCTAACATAAAATCCTTCAGCCTTTCGGCCAAAACTAGGCTCAACTCTTGCCGTCATAATACGCTAATGACAGCTACGTAAGTGTGTCCATACATCACAGCGGGCCCTATCAGTATACGCTGCGCGCTGCGTTACGGTATTTTTTTTTTTTTCTAATATCACAGCGCCATGCTTTTTTCACTATTTAGTTAGTTTTAATCTTAAATAAACTTTTTTTTTTCTTTAATTATTTTCATGATTTTATTAGATTAAGTGCTGATTTTTCTATCGCTACATAATTTGATCCGAAGAATAATTTTGAATTTTTGACAGTTCTTCCATACAAAATCTGTCAGACGTCAATTTTATTCTATGAATAAAAACTATCTGGCAATTGAAAAATCAGCCCATAGTGTTCTTTTTTAATGTTTGCATGTGCGTGTCCCAAATAAATAATAATTATGTTTCTTTCTTCCTAATTTATGAGAGAAAGTTATCTGTCATAATAACCACACATGCCAGAAGGATTTATGATCACAGCATATAACTCAATATAATAGATTTTATAAAAAGCACTTAATAACATCAAGAGCTTGTTGAACTACCGGTAAACTGTTAACAATAAAAAAATATCGAGCACGTCAAATTAAGAAACTCTCGTTAACTGTGAGCAGTCGAGCAGAAAATTGTATTAGTATCGAAGGACGCGTTATTTTTAGGGTACCGTTGCGAAACGGAAGGGAAGCTCTTCGAACTACTTAAGAAAGTATGAAACAGGAAGACATACAAATTAAGAGTTTCTAAAGTAGACCGGTACGACGAATGATATTTTTATTTCGCACCCCATTTTGTTGCGAAATTTTGGGATAACGCGTTTCCTGTAATTTAAGACGCAATTGTGTGGCGTAATGCCGAAAAAAAATCTTGTAACACATTTTCCCCCATTTTTTTTATACTGCCTCGTTGGTTCACTGGTTGCTAGTACTACTGGTGAGAATGTGGTCCTGGGTTCGATTCCCGGGTTGGGCAAGGTGTTATTGGGTTTTCCATCAGGAATTTCTCAATAGCATCCCGGAGTCTGCATCCATGTCCACTTGATGGCAATAGTCTCGAACCCTATTATATGAGAATTAAAAACTGTAGGTACACTTCTGGCTAACCCTTTAGGGATGACAGGCGTAATGTTACACATAACATAAAAAAAAACACATAATGTTATGTGTATGATACACATATCATACACATAAAATTATATTGTGTTTTTTTAGGCGTTTGTGTTTTTAATTTATGCGTCATGTTAAGTGCAAATAAAATGTATTTTATTCCTTTCTTTCTCTAACAATTTTATGAAAATATTCTACAATATGCGTTATATAATATAATTCTCGAATTGTTTTTACAGTGACATCGCTGCAGCCAGCGGGATAGTTCTGGAACGATGGCCGCGCGATGTTGTAGACTTTTGTGTTATGAAGTAAAACTGCTGTAACTTTCGAGGAATCATAAATGCAACACAAGTAAGTCCTGTTTCTTTGAGACTTCCTCTTCCTCTTCGCTTGAGGCATAACTTAGAAGATAGTACATAAAAGTAGAAAGAAACTTTCGAAGTCTTCATATCTCTTTCATTCATTAAATATGTGTAGTGTGTGGGATCTCCAGGAAAACTTCAGGGTAGCAAAAACAACAGTTGATTTAAAAAAAAATGCACTTTTTACATCTCAACACGTCTTTCATATTTCTCCTGATTCGCCATCTTCCCATTTTACTTCTTTTCACTCGTTCAATCATTCATTCAATCGCTCGTTCAAAAACATGCTTGTATATAATAGTTTAGAAACGCTTAGGTATACAGCCTACTAACTACAAATGTTAAATTAATCCTACATAATATACATGTGAAATGAATATTAAAAAAAAAAATAGTAGTACACCAGTATCGGGAATGCGGTCCAAACTTCTGGCGGTCAGGGCTCCAGAGAGAGGAACCTGCTAACAATAAAGTCAAAGTTTATTTTAAACAGGCTCATAAAATTCACTTTTGAATGTTAAATACGAGCCGCGTCCAGAAGTATTCGTAGTGTTCATATTATTATAAGCATTGATGATAATACCGATGTACTCGTAGCTAAATAACAAAAGCCGCACAGGTCGATCGATCAGATTAAGCTACACTTGCCACAGTTGGTCTATGGATGGGTGACCATCTTTACATACCAAGACCCCTCCGTGCTTCGGAAAGCACGGTAAGCGGTTGGTCCCGGCTGTCATTCGTGAATCTTTGACTGTCGTTACAAGTAGTCAGAAGCCCGAAAGTCTGAAAACCAGTCTTACCATATCGTATTTACCCAGTAACTGGGTTGTGGAGGTCAGATAGGCAGTCGCTCCATGTAAAATACTGGTATTCAGCTGCATCCGTTTAGAATGGAAGCCGACCCCAACATAGTTGGGAAAAGGCAAGGCAGATAATGATTGTGCAAGTAATACAAAAATCGCTTTTACACGTCATATTTTTTTTTATAATCAAGAAGGCTACTGTCGGTATTTCAAACATCTTTAAAATAAAATATAATTATTTACAGACGCCAGCACATCAAACTACCCAAAACTGTCAAATTTTCCCAATCAACTTTGAACCTAATGTTTTAATGATAAAGTTGAAAATCTATTAAAGAAATTTGACAGATTGTCATTCTTGATATGCTGGCGTCTGTATAATATGCCAGCACAACATATCTTATGATGATGAATAATACGATATACGAACGTTGTAACTTAATCCACTTTACTACCAAATCTAGAAGCTACCTGTACTGTTAGCCGCAAACATGACAAGACAACCATAAGTAAATCAAGACCCAATACATAATCAAATATTTAGAAGCTTTCCCCAAATAGTGCCTTCATAGAGTAAATAGCACAGTAACAGGCCGAACAATCTCCCTGAATATTACACACGCACCTTAATTAACATTTGACGAACACATTCGGAACATGAGAAGGGTATTATTAATGAATATCATACAAATTATTCAAACAGACACTTCCAAAGATGGCTGACTTATGAATTTCCGTCGAAAGTCGGAGAAAGGAGAAAGGTAACGATAAAATCCCCCGTAACACATAGATTATGTCCGTTCTATATTTTTATTTTCTATATTTTCATATTTGCTAGGTTTTATTGAATTTTGCTGAGATGTCAGTTTTTAGTTCACTGGGTATTTGATAAAACGAATGTGAGCATCTGTAAAAAAAAAAAACGAAACAAGCGTAGTGTGGGGGCGTCCCCACACTACGCTTGCCGATACGCGGTCTCCACTCCAGGATTCGCCTGCTCCACCGGCCATCGGTCCTTCGACAATCATGGCTAGCTCACTGCCACTTCAGCTTACTTACTCTGCAAGTATAACTCCGGTTCTTTTCCGGATAATTTCATTCCTAATTTTATCCTTCAAAGAAACACCGAGTATAGCTCGCTCCATAGCACGCTGAGTGACCTTGAATTTGTGGACCAGCCCGACCGTCAGTGTCCACGTTTCTGAATATATATCATGACGGGCAGGACGCACTGGTTGAAGATCTTAGTCTTCAAACACAGCGGGATAGGTGAAGAGAAGACATGACGGAGTTTTCCTACATTTCAACGCAGGGAGGTTTAGAATTATGTGCAGAATCCATAGTTACAGATAGCTCCTCGATCATCATATCATTTTTATATTATCATATCTTGTTTAAACTAGATGACGTCGGCGTTACCTATCTGACTAATCTGAGAAGAAAAACCGAAAAAAACTCAGAGGTCACAGTCTTTTTCAAAGTCCAGACATAATCTTGCTCAGATCATGTGAAGACCATGTAGATTGGTGTTTGAAATGGTATTTTGAGTAAAGAACCACACAGATTGAGCGGACCTGTCCCTAGCACTATTTATTTTTATTACAGCAGTACATATTGTATGGCTTTCTACTAATTACTGTACTCCTGCGTAAAAATTAATAATTTGACTGACTTAAAAAATATCTTATTTAGATCATTACTGATGCAGTGACCACCAATCATTTTAACTTAGCTAGCATGTAATTAAAGAAAAAAATACATATATAATATATATATATAATATATATTATTTGTAATTACAGAATTGTTTTAATTTTAGTTGTGGATCTCTAAGAGGTTGCCGTTGGTTGAGGTTGCAGTTGACTCTTAAAAACAAAAAACAAAACTATTGCATTTGGGACTCGCAAAGGAAATATAAGCATAATGCTGCGATATTTAAAATTAAATACCACCGCGCTGATATTAAGGTTGCTGTTGCAAATAGAGCAAGTTTCACAATAAAAGATACGAAATGTCAACGTAAACAGAACCCTTCTCAGATTTCTATACTTCGTACCATCCCACTTTCCGTATCATTGGCGAAGCGACAGCCTTTACAAGCTATACGCTCCCCCGTTACAAATACTTGTTACTTAACAATAATTCGTTCTGAGATAAATAGGTATATTTTTTTAAATTATATATCTCGGATTTGATCACTGTATCACCTGAAGGTCAATTCCCGTAGTTAAAAACGTTTAAAGTTAGTAAAATTTGAGCGATGATCAATGTCAAACACTTGGAAATAATATTGGTTTAATTAGAGGATTTTTTGGCATCTTACGCCTGAGATTAGAATGCAAACGTTCTTAAAAATACGGAAATAACTCTTGATGCTTAGCGATGTTGAGCGAAGTAACTTATCCAATCCACTCGAAACTTAAAAGAACCCGGGTAATAGTTAGAGGATATACAGAATTTGACAGTGGGTCTTCCTCCTTCTCTTCGATTTTTCGAAATAGCCTCCACAAGTGACGATACCTTAATTTACAGTCAAGATAGATTTATATACTATTTTTTTATGACATCCAACGACTCATTCACATAAACATACACAGAGCTTAGTCTTACTTTATAAAGTACTACAGTGGACTTCAGTGCTATTCTGCTCGTTTGCTTAATTGATTTGCTAGGTAATTAAACTGATAAAAATAACAATAATTATAATTAAATAAGATAATAATAATAAAATCAAATAAATTTGTAATTATAAAATCAAGTAAATTAATATTAATACAATCAATAATAATCTGTATTTATTTAACAAAGAAATAGTTACAGAACAAAACATGAATGACGGAATTCAAACAAGAACCCATTGTCAGCTGTCTTACATAGATCATAGAGATAGATACTTAGATAAAATAGTCTTTATTATGCACACCTTCTAAGGTCAAAAATTTAAAAAGTTTAAAAATTTCTAAATTTATATCTACAATTTCTAAATTGTAGATATAAATTTAGAAATTTTACGTAGGGTGCCACAATAAGTGGTCTTATCGTCAAGTAAATTCATTGTTAAACAAATTGCGTCAATTTGCAGTGTTATAGCTATTTTGCACAACTGTCAAAGAATGACAGCTGGAGTTTGTAGTCTTGTTGCTTAACAATTACTTCCCTCAGTTCTCGTTCAACGCGCTCTGGGCAGGCAGTCCCGACCACCTTGCTGTCTGGCTATTATTTTTACCACGGGCATCAGCTATTTTCACGTTAGGTATTCGTGTCGAAACGAAAATAAAGAAGAAACCTTCACGCGTGGCTGCGCTTTCGCGTTTTATTAACGTCCACATATTCACCTATTTACCTTCTAAACCGACAGTTGTAATTAATTTATTTTTCTCTTACAATTATTCAATAGACTTGTAATAATACAGTCCACTATCTTTTCATTTCGCTTCACCACGACCTATTATCGCGATCAGTTACAATTATAATATTTGAGCAAGATCTTCGCGAAGTGAGTCCCGAAAAAGAAAAAGCACACTTCTAGCCTATTTGAAAATGAAACATAAACAGTGTTTCTGCCTCAGAAGCATTTCAAGCAACGCTTTCCGGTTTACTGTCTCCGTTAAATAACTCGTCCTGAAGCAATATGGCTCAGTTACAAACTAAGTTTGCGTAGATCGGTTCAAGCTGGATCAACTAAGTAAATCTTAAGGATCCAGTTATTTGAAGTCAGTTCAGTTACTCAGTGGTTGGCTATTCAACTGTCATAACTATTTATTGTTAATGATACGTGATCATTATTAATGGTGTTTAAATTGGTTAGAAAAACACTATTACACGTCAAAAATAAATTATTCAATTCAATTCAATTCAATTTATTTATTGCAGATAATAAAAATCCATAATATTACATAAAACCAATATAGAACATAAAAAAGAATAAAATTTAAAAATACAATAATTTAAAAATATTATAAAAATTAATCGTGAATGTCAAAACAAATTATGTTTTATTTATTTGGGATCTCCAACAAAGGATTACGAGTACATAAAATATAAATCACAATAATAAAAAAACGTTCTTTTCCGTGTTACCCTTCAATTGTTTTAAAACTAGATGAGTTTGGTGTTTCATAGTCGAGTACTCTGAGAAGAATAATTCAAACAAAATCAGTGGTCACAGCCTATTTTAAAGTTAAATATATCATTACGTTACGGTACGGTTTTCGGATTTATTTCTTTACTTGTGCGACAAATTTTATAATTCTAGGTCAACGGGAAGTACCCTATAGGTTTTGATTCCCTTGCGAGTGTCAAAATATGCGGCATAAACGGAACATAAACGCCCGTATCTTTTGATTGCGTAAACATAAGACTTTGATTTTTTTCATTATTTCAAGGGATTGCAACCTTGTAAATGATTTGTATTTGATATTAATTTCAACTTGACAACTTCATGTGTTCCTGAGAAAAAGGGTCTTGACAGACGGACAACGAAGTGATCTTACAAGGGTTCCGTTGTTCCTTTTGAGATATGGAACCTACGCGGTCAAAATGTATAGATTAGCAATTTTTTTTTTAATAACTGTCGTCAACCATTAAAAAATAATGTTCGCAGTCTTAAAAAGTTGACGAAACAAAACCTATAATTGTTTGCGATTGAATTTTGATCCAAAATATGCACCTATTTAAGTCAGATGGAAAAATTGATTCGAACTGTTGCGAATAAAAGTTCCCATCTAAAAACAAATTCTGTAAGAATGATTTGAAAGACCCGGTCACATATAAGCGTAGGCCTATTAAGTATTTAGGTGATGATTCCTATTACTCCCATACTCTCCAAACCCAACAGCTTCTTCCATGTGTCCAAGTCTTGATATCGTTGAAATATTGAGCCCATAAGCTGCTGTACATTGTAGGTTACCAAGCTGGAAGACAAGGCTTAAGGCCTGTCACTGGCTAAGATTTAACACATTGTGGGCTGCCCTCAGTGTCGTGTTCCTCCGTATCAGTGTTCGGAAATTGTGTGCAGTTTTGGAAAATATCTTTGACGTATTTAGTTCAAAGAAGATAGCATCCAGATCGTGTCGTGTTACCAAGTAACTGGGTTCAGAAGGTCATATAGGCAGACGCTTCATGTAAAATACTGGTACTCGGCTGCATCGAATTAGACTGGAAGCTGATCCCAATATAGATGGGAAAAGGCTCGGCAAATTGAAAGCTGCACGTAGATATTTCAATAAAGTGATATCTTATCAAGCAAATGATATGCATTATAAACGTTTGTTGCTTTACATTGAGGTCTTACCCTAAAAAAAAAAAACAAACTTCAATTCGGGAATCACTACATTTGGCAAACTCTGCAACACAACATGAGCTGAAGTAGCTGTCATGATACAGGATGTTTAACCTGTAAACAAATGAAACGAAAGAAAATTTAATTGTTTATTGTGCAAGTACGACAAAAATCGCTAATACACGTCATATTTTTTTATAATCCAACAGGTTGCTGTCGGCATTTGAAACATCTTGAAAATAAAATAAATTATGTACAGACGCCAGGACATCAAGCTACTACAATCTGTCAAATTTCTTCTATAGATTTTAAACTTTATTGCTAAAGCATAAGGTGCAAAGTTGATTGGGAAATTTGACAGTCTCGGGTAGCTTGATGTGCTGGCGTCTGTACTTACTACCTGTCTTGCCAGTTAGGATCCGTGCGTTAATCACTTTTGCACACCATTCATCATCATCATCATCATCATCGTTTCAGCCCGGAATCACCCACTCCTGGATATAGGGCTTCCCTTTCGTCTGCCATACTTCCCGGTTCTATGTGTCTCTCACCCAGGTTTTTCCCGCGACTTTGACGATATCTTCAACCCAGCGCACTTTAAATAAATACGTAGGTAGTTAATGCTTTAGTGGTAGTATATAAAGAAATAACAGAAAGATTTCAACCGAAAGGGTCGTACATACTCCTTACAGAAAACATTACATTACTATTATCAAGCAAGTTTTGAAAACAAAGTTTTGAGAACACAGATTCTTTTGTTATGGAGGAGCACCGTGAATTTAAGTTCCTAGAAAAACTTTCAGAGTGACTATTATACTCGTTTCAACAAAGAAACTTTTGCACTACGACTTTAAAAAAATATTAGAAAAAATGTGAGTCTAATGTAGGGTTGGCAACCATACTCTAAAATAGAGTATTGTACTCTTTTTCTTGTAGACGTACTTTATAGTTTGTAACACTAATATAGTACGCTAAAACACTCTTTTTACTTAACCTGTTTTTTTGGCATAATGTTCACTCTACTTTTTACAGAAAAAGTTGGCAACCCCAGTCTAACGTGTTCTATAGAAAACTACTAGAACACGAGTTTGTTACGTCAGGATGTTTTCATTCTTCATTTTTATTCTAAAAGTAGAAACTACACACATCAAAAGTGTCTAGGGATCAAGTACGTTTTAGAGTATCGCCGCAATTGAAGATTACTATTTTAATTTTTTAGATCATTATTGATTCTTTTTAGTTAATAAATACAATTTGAATAAAGAATTTTCTTTAAATTTTGATTAAAGATAAAAAATAAAATCAACTGTCAATCAGGATTCCTATCAAAGTGCGTAATAGCGTTTTTACAAAACAATTACAATTTCTGCATTGGAACCGAAAAAATTGCATCTATATGGTGCGACGGCATAATTTGAGACGAGAAGAGATGATGAGAGTGGTCGGAATGTTGCAAGCTGCTTACAGGCAACTACGTTATCTCTAGACACTATTCATGTATGTAGTACAAACATTACATAGTTGAATGCTCTCTGAGCATTAAACTATGCAATGTTTGTACTTCGTCATTGTTTTACTTACCGAACATTGCATTCGGGACCTTTGTGAAACTTTTGAACTTAGATAATTTAGCAAGAACTGGCAGTAAGCATTGAAATTCTACGCTTTTATATTTTAGAAAAATCCAAAGTTCTAGATTAAAATCGAGAAATTAAATTCGTAAATTTCATTCGGAGAAACAGTCACTAATGACTACCGAAGTTATCTATCACCTATCATCATCATCATCTGCCTGCCTTTTCCCAACTATGTTGGGGTCGGCTTCCAGTCTAACCGGATGCATCTGAATACCAGTATTTTATCTATCACCCATCATGTGCTGTCAAATAATATAATTATATGTTTGCGTTTTCTCTAAAATTAAATAAAAACATTGGCAAGGGTAAAATGCATGGGTTATTATATCGTACCTAATGTGTACGCAACAGTTTAATTATTTTATAATTTTTAATGCGTGGTAAAAGCGTTTTTGTAAGTTTTTTTTTTTTTTAACTACATATTTTTATTTATTTCAAAATCAAAATCATAATTCATTTATTCAAACTAGACTGAGAAGCAGCATTTTTAGAACGTCAAAATTACAAAAGACAGTCCCCCAAAACGCCCGCCCTTCACTACTTCCTAGTGCTTTCGTTGGGGAGAAGAAGTGGCGCAACAAACTCCCCAGCAGCACAGCTGTCTTAAACACGTATACCACTAAACGGGATCCTGGAAAAAACCGTACCTGCAAAAACGGGATCTTGCCATGGAAAAGGACCCTTATCCAGCTGTTACCACCCTTCGATCATCGTTCGATCATCATTCCACTTAGCCTGAGGGTGGCCTAACTTTCAAAGTTGATATTATTTATCATTTCTCGCTAAATGAGGGTACCCAAAAGAAAACAGAACATCAATCACCATCTTAAAACATTCTTCAAAACATCTTCACCCCACCATATTGTTTCGTTGATCCCATTGTAACAGGCTGAAACGTTTGAACCTAAAATCTAATTATCTCCAATAAGATATTATAAAGTCATTCAATTTTGGAAATCGTTTAAACTTTCCACTAGAGATCTAACACCATTGAAAATGAAATGTTTTATTCATAAGTGCTTAAAAATTTTAGCTCCACGATAAAAATGGTATCATGATTTATGGCCCTGGTGTTTTGCCATGGGGTATTTTATGTCGCAGTGATGCAGAGCTTATGGTAATGAGTGTGTCATTAATTCAGTCTATGGGGGTGGTAAAAGCTTTTAAATTTTAGTGTGAAATGTGTTTTGTACTTACCATAATAGTGACTGTAGTTTTAAATACTTGGTCGAAACAAAATGAACTGTAAATAATTTATAATTTATTTCAGAAAAAAGATATTTACGGTTCACTTAAACAGTTTTTCAAGTAAAAACAGAATATTTCAGAAACAAGTCTATCGTTTGTGTCTGTACTAATGAAAAATCATTGTATCACAAACGCGCGCTTACGTCATCCGAGTGAAGTCTCAAGTTAACGCTTGCAGGATCAGAATTTAGTAGTTTTGTCATCAAACTCTTCGCAACAGTCCAACACAAAATTATTGTGCTCCGTAATATTAATGGGTTCCTGTGATTTTCATGAAAACTCAGGAATAAAGTTCTTTTGAGGTTATTAAATTGTGTTTTCCTAGTGTAAGTCCTTTACCTAGTATGTTTGGCGGCAATTCTTTTCATGGGTATCGCAGTAGATGCAAAAAAATTAAATCATACCATTACGCTATAATCCGCTAAGGGCTATTACTACTTTGCCAGACCTGGGAATCGAACCCATGAGTTCAGCAGTAGCGCTGGGGTTTTAATATCATATTCCGAAATTAAAGTCTGTCTACACATAACATAAATCGTTTGAATACTCCGTTGAGCTCAAGCCTTTGCCAGAGCCATACACATGGACACACCCCCTGTTTCACACACACAAACACAACAACAAAGAGATCCCCAAACCGACTGTTTTCATATTTCAATCCGGCCACATAAATAGATATAAGTGCCTATAAAATGGTGTGTGCCGATAAAATACATGCCCAAATCCCCTGCAGAATCAAAACGGTTTAATATCGGAGTCATTGTGCACATTTGGCTCGACCGACATTACGCGATGCCATTCCCTGTAGTACTGTAATAGCGGCATACTTAAAATCATTGGCATCTAAGCGTATTTGATGTATGGCTGTTTAAATCGTTTGATCAGTTTTGATCATGAAAATTTTTATTATTTGTCGGAGATGTTGAGGCATTTTTATCCGAAATTCCATCGGTGTCCGCCATGTTGCACGTGGTTGGGTAGAATCAGTGCGCACACCCGGCGCGGTCGAGCTCTGGATGCCCAATCTGTCATGTCACTAACACACTAGTCTCACCTTGGCATCTGACAGATGTCAAACGCCACACGCGACAAGACATTGACAACCTCGACTCGAACTACTGACTCAATGACAACTGTTATCGATTTGATTAAACGAGTAGTCTTATACGCTAATAGATGGCGCTACTAGTACGCAAACAAACCTTTTACTTACTCCTCCGACATATTTATAGGGTTTTTTCGGCCCTGGTTGGAGGCCTTAATTTATTGAGGCAACCACAGACAAGCCCGGTTAAGCAGCCGATAACCTCTTAGGTTGACGTGCGAGATTCCATATATAATTGAAAAAAAAAACTAGCAGTCTAAAAACTTTTGTTAAGTGCGACAGTTATTAACGAAAAATTGTTAATCGGTTGACGGGCACTGAGCGAGATACATTAGAAGCTTTACTGTTATTACGTCTGGGGGCCTTTATTGTACCGCAAAGTGTTGAATAATTATGCCGGTATTAGGTAGATATCCATAAGTGATTTTGAGTTTAATTGATAACTAATTTCTTTGTGGAAAACGTTTTGTGTGATTGAGGTACCTGTATAATTATTAACTGTTTTTTGTAATCAGAAATTATTCAATTAGTAGGTGCAAAAGTATCATTATTCTTTACCATGCCTGGCTAGCCAACCATAGAAAAGAATAGAAGCAGGACTTTAACTACAATTATAAGAATAACAGAAAATACCAAAAACTTCGTAATTAAACTTTAACACAGCAGCCCTTCAATCTAACAAAAGATAATTAACAAAACTTTCAAAACACTATTTAATAAAAGTTAATTCCATTAGAAATACAATTAGTGAAGTTAGTTCTAACATTCCAACTTTCAGTTTAGACAAGTTTTTGTTTGTATGTTTAAATGCAATTGGTAGTGTGATGCCATTTATGATTCAGAAGCCAAAGGCACAGAATAGATAAGTACAGAAAGGTCCATACAATGAGCAAGAACGCACGCACACATAGACACGCTTCACGTACAGCGAGCGCAAGCCGTCACACTCGCGACCATAGAGCATCATTGTCTGGCGACTGAAAATAGTGACAATCGTTTGAGATCTTCATACATACGAGTTTATGGCCTTGCCCATTAGGACAAGGCCATAAACGCGTAGCTATGCGATCCTTGGCATTGCATACATTCATCGCGCTATTTTTTTTTTGCACACTTGAAGGTCCTTTTTACACGGCACGGATTTACGGTACGGTGTCGCCGAAGAAAAAACGTGTCTGTCAACCGGCTTTTATAGTGATCCATACAACACTGACGATCGCGTCAACATAATTATGGCGTATAAATCGAGCCATAGAAAAAACGTGTCTGCATAAAAGCTTCCATAGTGACCCAGAGTAAGAAGAAACCGAAGTTGGTCATGGCAAGAAAAACGTGTGCGTACCTAGAAATGGCATCCGTTGTTGCGCCAACGAGCAGTGGATGGAAACTTCTTTCCACATAAGTTTGTCTATCGCGTTATCGTGCGACAGCGATGATTGCTTTCTACACAAAGCTGATATGAGTTCACCCGTTTTATGAAATCGACCTTCTGTGCTAATATCTATCTTGTGCCAATGGGATACTGTTTAAATGAATTATCCAATTAGTTTAAAATCCGCGACGCATTGTGTTGGGCTTAGATCGAGTGTGGTCTAGGCTAAAAGAGCGGTCTTTGCTGTTGAAAATCTATTGGTATTTGTTATTATTTTATTTATTTATTTAATGTTTTATTTTTTGTACATTTGGCATATTTCGTTTGTTTTGGGAATATGGCATCTCTTGGATTTACCACCATTATGGCACTTTACAAACAACTTGATTCAATTTTATTGTTAAGTACAGAATCGTTAGGTATTCTTGACAAGGTGAAGTTAATGGCAAAAGGGAACCGTGTTAGGCATTTTGTATTATAGTTGATTACTTTACATAAATGATCATTTTACTTTTTGGGTTTTCAATGTCTTTATTTTCATAGAAATTAAGCTGAATTTACTTAAATGTCTATAAATATATTATGTCGAAAATATGTCAGTCATTCGTTGGAATTTTCGGGACGCCAGTGCTACCAGGTGGCGCTCGACATTCGCGCACATTGCGCACGACGTTCGTGCGAGACGAGGAAAGCGAGCAGCGGTGTGGGGTATCTCTTGGTCATTAGACATCGTACGGACAACATGTGCTCAGAAACTGTCTCGCGTTCCGTATCGTTGTTGTGTCGTGTACGTACAGCGTGTAATTCACTATTGTGATTAACTTGTTTGTAAATTTTAATATGATTTGAATTGAAAACGGTTTTTCTATTGCGCAATAATCAACACCACCCATAGTACGCCAGAGCAGTTAAAACATGGCTGACGATAACAAGAGTCACGTACAGACGCCAGCACATCAAGCTACTACAATCTGTCAGATTTCTTTAATAGATTTTCAACTTTATCGCTAAAGTATAAGGTTCAAAGTTGATTGGGAAAATCTGCCAGTTTTGGGTAGATTGATGTGCTGGCATCTGTACCTTCTCCGTCATATATATACGTATATTTAGCCTATAATGTTCCTCCTGCTAGGACACAAGTTTCCTCAGTGTGAGGTGCCATAATCCACCACGCGGGCCCCGTGCGGGTTGGCCAAATAAAACAAGAGAAGTAATTTGTGAAGCTTTTAATGCTCAAAACCTAACCAGCAACAGAACAACAATAAAGAGTTACTACACAAACAGTACCAATTTATCCACATCTAATATTAACGAAAATTGTAAGCATTAATTATTCAGAAGTCAGTAGGGTAGAGTTTAAATGAATTAACCAATTAGTATAGAATCCGCGTGGCATTATGTTGGCTTCAAATACAGTAGTGTCTTTTACCGTTGAATATGTGAGTGTGATCATGAAAGTCGTTGGTAATTCATTGTTTGCTTGCCTTTTCTGACATTTTTAGTGTCCATTCGTTACTAAATGCATGAATAGTTCGGTTTTTTATTAGCCTACATTGTCCATACATTTTATTAGCCTACATTCTCCCACTGCTGGACAAAGGGCTCTCCTTTTTGGAACGAAGTTGTTTAACGTGGCTTGCGGTAGGAGTTGACTGGTAGAAATCGTCACGTAGCGATTGTAAGTCTCCCTCTATATGATTTAAATGTTTAATGCTACGAGTGTGTGTGCGAGCGAGTATCGCGTAAGGATTTTCGTTCCTGATGGGGGCCCGCCGACCGCGCACTTTTTTTTTCTAACAAACCTCTATTTTGTGCGATCTCTGGCCATATGGGCCCCGCAACCATTATTATTCATGTGATGAAGGCCGTCTCTCTTAAATACTGAAAGAAAATGAGCGCAATTGCACGACATATGTCTAAACGGCTAGTGTCAGACACAAACGACAGCACTGCGTCTAGTTGCAGCGACAAGACGTACATTTTGCGTGTGCACTTACGGCCGAACCCAATTACCTATTTATCACCAGTTTTGGTATACCGGAGGTATAAAAGCCTATCTATCTCTGGTTTTAACGTCCCAATAATCTTTATCAGTAGCGATCTGTATGATTATATTATACTGGTAGTTATAATTTGTACTGGCTACCATCAATAGTGATCTGTCAATAGGTTATTGGGTTCGGCTGTTAGACGATGAAGCTCATCGGGTTCCTGACAAAAGACTTCCCTGTCATGCAACTTGCGATGAACGCATTCCCCATGTAATAGTCGTAAAGAAATCATCAAAGTCCATCTGTAAAGTGTAAATAATTATGTATGTCAGTTTTACATTAAACCTATTCATAAACGCATGTTCTTCATAAAACATTTTCCGCTAAAAATGATGACGCTATACAAAACATTTCAACATTTAATAAGCAATTCGATAATGCCGTTGAAATGAAGCTGTATCGGTAATCTAGTTCAACAATGCGACAGGTCAACAAAGCATAACGTAAAACAATGACGGTTTCGTAGAAAACTGACATGACACCGGAATATATGTATAGTGGACACTGATGTTCAGTTACTGACAAGGGTTAAATGTGTGAGGTTTTCGAACTGATAATTATATAGGAAGAGGCTTACCTGTTCTTGTGCATTCTGCATTCCATGTCAAAAGTTAATTCAGAACACGGGACAAGCTTTTATGTGCTTGAGTATAAGAACTACTATAAAAACAACGACGAACGTCATTAGCTCAATAGATCACAATAAATATGGTGATTAGGGCAAGCTTTAAAAAAAATTGGATTTGCTTACAGTTAATCACAAAGTCAGATAAGTAGATGAGTGGAAGGTTCCTTCTACCAGGTAAATATTACTGGAAAATCCTGTCAAAAAACCGTAACTTAGTGCGCTCTCCAAGCGTAGTAACTCAATATAATATTCGGTACAAATCATCATAGTGGTAACTATTGTCCTTAGCTTAACCCAACTTCTGCAACAGACTTTTACGAATCGGAAAAGACTGACCCCTTCATATACATGCAAAAACACTCTAATTATTCTTCGAGTTGTCTACGGCACCTATCAAAATTTCAATAAACTTCATACGGACAATGTCCCGGACCCCACTCCACATAGTTTTGGGCGAATAAACAATGACCCTGTGAGTGTATATATAACATGTTTACATTGTATAAGTAAAGTAAATACGTTGGGTTTCAATATTAATTATTCATTTGTGTGTTTATTGATTAGAATCTTGATTTGATGCATATCTTGTGTAGGTCTTACATGGTACGGTCTTAAACTGTATAAACAGACTAGCTTCTGTCCGCAATTTCATCTGAATGAAATTTCGGCCCCCGACTCATCGCGTCGCATCATATCATCCTCCCGCGCTAATACATGCCAAAGCGTGGCAGGGTTCTCTGCCCTTTCGCCGAAAATTGTTTGCCAGATTTTCACTTGCCAACTAACGTTTCGCAGAATTTTATTTCACCGAATGGTCATTTGCCAACTTATCATATAATTTTATTTTATTTTTCAACCTCACAGTTACCAACTGTACGTTTGGTCTGCTTTTCATAATGACACTTTTTAAAATGCCAACTTTCAAGTAGCAGAATGTTTTAGTTTGTGTAATATTCATTAAGTTGTTTATTATTTCCTTTTACAAAAGCGATTCGCTTCTGGCACATCGCCGGCCGCTACCGCGGCACGCTCGCTTCGCTAGCTCGGCTCGTGCGTTGTTTGTCATACTCTAACCTAACCTAATCTATGGTAACCTAAGATTGCTGTTGCTAAGTTGTTACACTGACAAAACGTCATTTGTGTAATAGTTATGTGGCCAAGTGAAATGTTTGACAAATGATAAATGTTCCAAACGTTTTGTGTCATTATAATAATCAGCTTAACAATAATTCTACCAAATGAAACGTACGAAATGAAAAATTTGCTAATCGTTAGTTGTCAAAGTGAAATATCGGTTGACAAGTGATAATCTGCCAAACAATTTTCGGCGAAAAGGCAGGATACCGCGTGGCAGTGGTATAGCATAATCAAAATACAGTGTTCCAACTGCTGGGCGCAGGTCTCCTGTTAGTGGGAGGAAGTGGGCCGTAATTCACCACGCAGGCCCAGTGCGGGTTGGTAGATGACATATGTCTTCGAATTTTTGCTGTAGGGCATGTCGGTTTCCTCGCGGTGTTTTCCTTCACCGTTTTGAGAGCAATGTTGATGAATAATTTAGACAAAGTAAAGCGCTTGTCTGGGTGCGAACCTACAACCACGACTCATAAGTCACGACCGTTACCACTGGGCCATCACTGCTCCTGACAGTTGTATTCTATAGATATTTTTGTTTCCCGTAAAAAGTTAATTTTCAATAATTCTTGGAGTGAGCGAAAAGGATTATTTTTAATTTCACACGTTTTGATTATTTTTCTCAATAAAAAAAAAAGTATTAATATATAATATTATAATTCATTCCCAGTCCAGAAAGAGGTGGCGTAGGAAAAGTGTTGAATGGAGTTGGGGAGGACTTTGCCCAGCAATGGATCAGTTTATAGGCTAAGTGAAAAAAGAAATCGTTTCGTAGCTTACAAAAAAACCTTGTGATTGTATGTTATAATACACAATCGGCCATACATTTCACCGATAACAACTCAGCTTATAAAACCAAGACTTCATATAACCTACCACAATTCGACCATACAATAAATTAACTCAAGAAATCGACTAAAGCGCATAAATTTTAATTCTAATTACATAATTATAGCAACCGCGATAAAACCATAAACTTCACGTGTTCCCATTCACAATATAATTGCCTACATTAGCGATATACATATATTTAAAAACATTTGCTGGCATTAGTAGCTTTTTCTAGTTATTGTTGTAATTGATGGAAAGCATTCGCTTGCATGTGCACGAAGTGCCTTGCGTTTGTTACTAGTTTTACAGTTGTGAATTTCAATATAGATTTTTATATTTTAAAGGGTTTTTATTTTGTGAATTAAAAGGCCACAATAAAATTAACAGGTTACCGGAGAGGTTAATTGTTTTATTACCAACAACTAGATATCTGTTCTAGGTATATGTTCGCCGATGATATCTCTATATTAACATCATGTGATAATAATATAAATTTAAACCGAAAATTGAGCTCTATACTTGACACTGCAACACACTGGATGAACGAACACAACCTTGAAATTAACTACAATAAGACAAAAATAATAACCTTCCACCCCCGACAAAAAACACCTATAAGTGTAAGTTTCAAATACAACGGATTAAAATTAGAAGTAGTAAATAAATTCACCCTTTTAGGCCTAGACATAGATTCACACACAGATTGGAAATCACATATTCAAAAAGTAAGAACGAAATTATCCAAGTTTTCATACGCTCTCCGAGAAATCAAGAAAACAACAAACCTCAAAACAGCACTAGTGACATATTACGCATACGCATTTGCATGGCTCAAGTATGGAGTTAGCCTATGGGGAAATAGTACAGACGCGCCTACATTATTCACTCTACAGAAAAAAATGATTAGAATTTTAATAAATATCAAAGATACAGACTCCTGTAAACCCCACTTTAAAGACCTAAAAATATTAACCCTGCCCTGCCTCTACATACTTGAGACTTGTAAATTTGTACGAAAATATCCGCAATTCTATACCAAAAGAGGAGATATCCAAACAAAAATTGCACTTAGACATGAAAGCAGATTAAACATACCCACTTCACGATTAAAAATGCACTCTTCTAGTACATTTGTTATGTCCATTAAAATATACAATAAGTTACCGGAATACATCAAAAATATAAATAAAAATAATATCTTTATCAATAAATTAAAACAATTTCTGATAATCAAAAGCTACTATACTATTGATGAATATTTTAGCGATAAATGTTAACAACAATAAGTACACAATTAATAATAACATTCTACAAAACTCGAAAATACGATTTTATTGTAAACATTTAGCTCATTTTAATTTACATAAAATTAAATAATACAATTTTAATGATACTATTTTAGTTTAATATTAATTTATTTTTTCTTAACAATAAGCGCTGTTGCGGACGCCGAACTCCCCGTAGCAATAATGAACAAAGTAGGATTATGATACTAAAATGTTTGTGATTGGTCGCGGAGTCAGGCCTCCGACAGGTTTGGACAAGTCGAAACCTGTCGGAGAGCGGACACGGACTAAAGTGATCGGATTGGTGGGTGGCCAAGAATTTTAATAAAGTACACTAAGGGCCACCCACTACTTCCACCCATGAACCGGTGTATATTAGACGGACAGATTTAGATTAAGTTCAGTTCAATAAGTTCAATCAGATCATCGATAGCAGACAACAAGAATAAATCCAGAATAGAAACCAAGACTTTTATTTGAAGAACCATACAGTCCACACCCTACAGTCTGGTCCTCCGAACTCGGATCAAGGAAAAAAGGAACCTTTCGTAAGTTGAACCGATAATAACTTACCTGTGTATCCTGCTGTGTATTCTGCTGTGTATTCTACTGTGTACCGTCAACCGAGCGAGATGGTAGTCACCCGTAGCCAAGGGGACTTGGCAGAATTGGAAGAACAGCGTCGGGCCTTAGAACGAAGGGACGAAGAACTGCTAGTATCAGTACGTCGCCGGGAAGCGGAACGAATAGAACGAGAGCGACTAAGACGACTGTCTCTCGACCCGCCGGCGTCACCTCAAGTTGAAAGTATGACCGGACCTACTACCGCCGTGGACATCGCAACAGCGGGACCATCGTCTGAACAACGACGAATAAGATCACCGCCGCGCTCAGTGAGATCGAACACGAGTGCGACTACACGGTTACGATTGGTTGAACTTGAGGCGGCCGAGAAACTAGCAAGCATTCGACGAAAGGAGCTGGAAATCGAAGCAGATCTGGTGAAGAAGAGATTGGCTGCTGAGGTCTCTGTAATACAAGATGACCAGGAAAGCGTCCATGAAGATCTACTTCAGGAAGAACACCAGCACCGGAAGGTGGACCAATGGCTACGAACCCACCCCCTCAACACACGGGGGGAGGGGGGCACGAACACAGAAGCCAAAGAAGACCCAAAGCAGCAACGCTTTGAGGCACCAAGAGGAAGATCGCCAACGCCAACGAGAACCAGAAACAGCATTGACCAATTAGCTGCGACCCTGGAGAAGATGGCCAGGCCACGACTTCGACACACAGATCTACCAACTTTCTCTGGTGCGGCCAACGAGTGGTTGCCATTCAAGGCATCGTACTATGACACGACCAACATGTACAACGTGTCACCAGCAGAGAACCTTCAGAGACTTAGAAGTTGCCTCAAAGGCGAAGCACGAGACACAGTAGCGGCTCTTCTGCACGCGGCCACAGAACCGGACGCTGTCATGAAGACGTTGGAGCAGTGCTTTGGCCGACCAGAGGTGATCATAGACAAAGCTCTGGATGACCTGAAAAAGATGCCAAAACCTAGTGCTAGTGCCAGTGACCTAAATAGTTTCGCGATTAAAATCCAAAATACGATATGTGTGTTAAAGACAATCGATCGCAAGGGGTACCTCTATAATCCCTTGCTAACCCGGGAAGTGCTTGAAAAGTTAAGTCCACATCTCCGATCTCGATGGTGCGACTACGCCAGTGACAACGAAGGGTCAGCAGAGCCCGAAATAGTGACACTATCTCGTTTCTTAATGCGTGAGGCGGACAGGGCGTTACGCTATACATACGCCCCAACAACGAGTACCGCAACTCACAAGAACGAAACCAGGCCTGCCATAACCCTGAAGAAGAAGAAGCCTAACGCAGTGTACGTCACGGTTGAAGGAACCGAAGAAGATCAGTGCCCCAGTTGCAAACAGAATCACGTACTGACCCAGTGTCCGAAATATAAAGCACTGACCGTGGATCAACGCTGGGAACTAGTGAAGGACAATAAGGTATGTTTCAAGTGCGCCCAGAAGAAACACAGGCGTGCCATGTGTAAAGCGAAACCGTGCGGTGTGAACCAGTGCCGCCGACCTCACCATGCCACGCTACACCAAGAAAGGAGAGAGTCGCCCGAAATAAAGTCAGCGACTGAACATAAGTCTGAAGAACCCACTCAGGAGGAGGCAGTCATGTCGGTGGCTACCCTAACAGCCGCCGGCCCGAAGACTGTCCTCCTCAAAATGTGCCCCGTGATCATCACAGGTCCACGGGGGGAGGTGAAGACTCACGCACTCTTCGACGAAGGAGCCACCGTCACTCTCATTGACGAAGACCTGGCTGTGAGTATCGGGGCAGAAGGAACGTCACAACCACTGCATATCCATGGAGCGAACATGTCCTCACAAGAACGAGACAGCAAGATCGTCATGGTGCAAGTGAGAGGGGTCAGCGAGATCAGCGCACCACATAAGCTTCAGGCCAGAACAATGAAAAACCTGAGGCTTCACCAGCAGTCGATCCCAGACACTCTGCTGGAATACGAACACCTACGTGACCTCCCAACAGACGAGGTGTGTTATGCGCCAACACGCCCCGGAATCCTAGTGGGGACAGACCACTGGGAGTGCATCGTGTCGAGAAAACTCCGAGTCGGCGGCCCCAACCAGCCAGCTGCATCCCTAACGCAGCTCGGCTGGGTAGTACATGGGACCGCACCACGAAGCATCTTCATGAACGAAGACAACGTGTTGCATCTCTATGAATACGAGAAGCAGCAGCAGCACGACCACCAGCGACTGCATGACCTAGTGGAAACTCACTTCAAAATAGAAGCACTAGGTATTGCAAGAGAACCACGCGTGAGTGACGCTAACCAACGAGCGATAGCAATCGTCGAAAGAACCACTAAGAAGATCGACGGTGGCTACGAAGTCGGATTGCCATGGCGGCACGATGACATCACCATGCCACCCAGCTACGGTGCAGCGCTCCGCCGATTGAAGAAAATCGAACAGAAGATGGATGCATCACCCGACTTCGCCGAACAATACAACGCTCAAATAAACAACCTGCTGGAAAAGGGGTACGCAGTGCCGTGCGACGGCACAGAACAGTCAAGTGCCGTCTGCTGGTACCTGCCTCACTTTGCCGTACAGAACCCAAACAAACCCGGCAAACAGAGGCTGGTGTTTGACGCAGCGGCGAGAAGCCACGGAGTGTGCCTGAACGATAAATTACTGGAAGGCCCGGACCTACTGCTATCGCTGCCGGGAATCATATTCCGTTTCCGAGAGAAAGCGATAGCAGTAACGGCAGACATCCAAGAAATGTTCTTACGCGTCAAAATAAGAACTGAAGATCAACCGGCCCAACAGTTCCTGTGGAGAGGCACCAACAGAACAGAGCCCCCGCGCCACTACAAAATGACGAGCATGATATTTGGCGCAGCAAGCTCTCCATACATGGCCCATTATGTCCGCAACCACAATGCAGACATACACGGAAATGAATACCCACACGCGTTAGAGGCTATTAAAAACAGCCACTATATGGATGACCTGGTGGCGAGCTATGATAACCAGGAAGAAGCCCTGAAGGCAATACAAGAAACAAGACAGGTGCATGCGGTCGCCGGGTTCACTCTGCGTGGATGGAGCACGAATCATGAGACAGTGCTACGCGACGTGCCCCGAGAGCTGCACGCTACCACTCCCACACAACTGGGAGGAGAGAAGCCCACGAATAAGATACTCGGGCTGTACTGGAACGCCGAACGGGACGAACTCGGGTTCAACACGTCAATGAACCGGGTCCCCGCTCCGGTACGAGAACGGAAGCGCCCACCGACCAAAAGAGAAGCACTCAGCGCAGTAATGTCCATCTACGACCCTCTAGGACTGCTGAGCCACTTCACGATAAGAGCAAAGATTATACTGCAAAGTCTGTGGCGCCTCAAAATAACGTGGGACGAGCCGATACCGGAAGAGGACAACGAACATTTCGCGACCTGGCTCGCTCAACTCACCGACGTCGCCCAGCTTCGACTGCCCAGAAGCTACACGTCAAAGAAGTACGAGGACATAGAACTACATGTCCTATGTGATGCGAGTGAACAAGCCTACGCAGCCGTGGCCTACTGGAGAATAGTGAACTGCGATGACACCGTAAGCATAGTGCTAGACGCCGCCAAAGCAAAGGTGGCGCCACGACAGACACAAACTATTCCTAGGCTGGAACTACAAGCGGCGGTCTTAGGGGCCAGACTCGCTGACACCATCCGCAAGGAACACCGCATCGAGGTCAGCAAAACTGTGTACTGGACAGACTCTTCCACCGTCGTGCACTGGATAAAACATGACATGCGACGATACACGCCGTTCGTCGCGCACCGACTGGGAGAAATCGCCGAGCTCACCTCAAAGGAAGAATGGCGTTGGCTACCAACCAATCACAACATAGCCGACGACGCCACCCGACTTACCAACGCGCCGATCCACATAACCGATCGATGGTTCCAGGGGCCTAGCTTCTTATACTCACCCGAGGAGCAATGGCCCGGGAATATGCCACCCGATGAAGACGATGAACAAGGAGTCCTGCACATTACCGAGACTCCGCGAGACAGCTGGCTACCTGACCCTGCCCGCTTCTCCAAGTACGAGACCCTAGTAAGAGCAGTGGCAAGAGCCTTGGCGTTCATCGACATATGTCGACGCGCCGCTACAAGACTGGAACACAGACATATCCAGCGCGCTGAGAAAGAACTCCTGCAACGAACGCAACAGGAAAGTTTCGGCGAAGAAATGAGACGGATGCAGTCAGCCCGTCCTATCCCAAAGACGAGCAGACTGTACAAACTCGATCCAGTATTGGAAGACGGCCTCCTGCGGGTACGAGGCCGCATTGAAGCATCAGCGGCAACACAAGAAGCAAAACGGCCAATCATACTAGATGGCCGCCACCGAGTGACGAGGCTTCTGGTACAACGGGAACACTGCGCTGCGGGTCACGCCAACCGAGAGCGCGTGACTAACGACCTGCGGCAACGGTACTGGGTCATACATCTGCGACCCACCGTGCGCGCGATCGAGAGAAGCTGTGTCTTCTGCAAGAAGCAGAAGGGGACACCACAAACGCCGGCCACGGGAGACTTGCCACACGCCCGCCTAGACCCCTTCCACCGCCCGTTCACTAACTGCGGGGTGGACTACTTCGGGCCTATGACAGTCAAGGTGGGTCGTCGCCGTGAAAAAAGGTGGGGTGCATTATTCACCTGCCTCACCTCCCGGGCCGTGCACATAGAGCTCGTCACATCCCTTTCAACGAACTCTGCAATAATGGCGTTGAGAAGAATGGCTGCGCGCAGGGGTTGGCCGCGTATCATGTACTCCGACAACGCGACCAACTTCCGCGGGGCCGACCAAGAGCTCCGCAGTGCCTACGCCGAGTGGCTACCCGACCTGAACAACGAGGGGCTGCGTCATCGAATGGAGTGGCGGTTTATACCTCCTGGTGCGCCCAACCACGGCGGCGCGTGGGAAAGAATGGTACGTTCCATCAAGGCGGCCCTCAAGGTCACCCTACGAGAGAAGGCACCGACTGAAGAGGTCCTCGGCACGCTACTCACTGAAGCAGAATTCTCAATAAACGCACGACCCCTAACCCATGTCAGTGTGGACCCGAACGATCCCGAGGCCCTGACTCCCAACCACTTCCTGTTGGGGTCATCAGACGGCCTGCCTACGACGGGGCCGTGCAAGGAAAACGACCGACGAACATGGCGAGCTAGCCAAGCGCTCGCCGACCACTTCTGGCGGCGCTGGCTGCGGGAATATCTGCCCACATTGATACCCCGCGGCGAGCCGAAGAACAACGCGAGGCCGCTACAAGTTGGCGACGTGGTCCTGGTGGTCGACAACACACTGCCCCGGAACACCTGGCCGATGGGGATTGTGGAGCGCACGCACCCTGCAACTGACGGCAGCGTCCGGGTGGTCGAAGTACGGACCAGAACTGGAATCTTCCGACGCCCGGTGAGCAAACTCGTCGTCCTGGAGAAGAAAGAGGAGGCTTCGCGAGCTACGCCGGGAGGAGAAATGTTGCGGACGCCGAACTCCCCGTAGCAATAATGAACAAAGTAGGATTATGATACTAAAATGTTTGTGATTGGTCGCGGAGTCAGGCCTCCGACAGGTTTGGACAAGTCGAAACCTGTCGGAGAGCGGACACGGACTAAAGTGATCGGATTGGTGGGTGGCCAAGAATTTTAATAAAGTACACTAAGGGCCACCCACTACTTCCACCCATGAACCGGTGTATATTAGACGGACAGATTTAGATTAAGTTCAGTTCAATAAGTTCAATCAGATCATCGATAGCAGACAACAAGAATAAATCCAGAATAGAAACCAAGACTTTTATTTGAAGAACCATACAGTCCACACCCTACAAAGCGCCTTCATCCTCTCTCCTATTAAATATTAGCTTTGCTGTGCCCGACAGGGTCCATAATTGATTCGATGTTAAACATTCAACCATTATGTACACATTATGGAATGCAATAAAGTATTGAATATTGAGTATTGAGTAGATTATACATTTAATTATACTTCGTTAGAGGTGCCCGTGGTTAAATAATAACAGCCGCACAGGTCGATCGATCAGGTTAAGCTACGCTTGCCGCGGTTGGCTTGTGCCCCCCTCTAATTAACTGACCGGAGAAGTTTTTTTTTTTTGTCTAAGTAGTACCCGTAAAAACACGTTATAAAAATGTTGCTAACACTTTAGGAACTTTGGTGTATTGTTTCATGTATAAAGGCTATCTTAATCTATAATCTGACCTATAGCTTAATATAATTTTACGAATTTAATTTAACAATATTATGACAGATATCCATTTCATGACGAAGCGGTCGGTCATTGCCCTTTCAATGTCACACAAGACATCAATGCAGAGTAGTTATACCACAGAAGGTCATCTCTATACAACGGGCGAAACCAGGCGCATGCACACTTCGACAGGACATACGAGTACACGATCAACGCAAAACTATTAATTTTTAAGTGGTTGTAATTTAACTCTTATCTCAGTAAGATAAGGTATAAATTAGAATTATTGCCGAAAGTTTTATCAAACTCACGCAAATCACTAATTAAAATAAGGTTAGAATTACATTGCAAAGACTTAGCAATGGTTTTACGCCATTCAAATTTAATCGTGAATGTGCTGTGCTTAGACGAGTATGTACGGCGATCTCAGCCGAATACCAGCACGCACACGAAGCGCAAAGCACGAAGCGCGCGGTGTGCAAGCGTTTTCGTGCGTTGTAAAGACGGTCGGCTCTATTCGACCGTCTGTTTTATCCTGTGATACTTAATACTTAAGAAATTAAAGAACATTACTTATTGATGTATTTCTTTCAGACGTTACATCGAGAGTTTATAAAAAAATTAAACTAGCTTTTGCCCGCGAACCCGTCTGTGACCCAGGATGGAAAGTGGCCTAAGTTCTTTTTCAGGTTATGGTCTACCCATGTGCCAGGCTTAGGATTGAAGACCAGCAAATTAATAACTGTTTGCGTCTTTAATCGAATGTCCAAAATATTGTTCGCAAAAATTGATTTTTGGTACTTTCAACTCAAATAGCAACCAGGGGGTTAGTTGAAGATCTATGTTGTAATAGTTAAAACGTGTTCGGGATGTTATATCCAATTAAAAGTTGCTATTTTTAATTGTAAAAATGGCAGCGCGGGGGGGGGGGGGGTAATTATAGACTCAGTTAAAAAATGGGTCAGTATTTTTTTTTCCTACTAAGAACTTTTTTGTAACATTGTAAAATTTTATTTCAGATGAAAATCTGGAATGCTGAAAATCGCTTTCATGATTTTATAATATAGCATGTTTTTTTACTGTCTCCAAATTTTTACAGGATTTTCTACCCATGAATATGAACAAATTTCACTGTGGAACCAAGTCTGAGAACACGAAAAAAAGAAAAAAAAAATCTGCTGTATGAAACAGCAGATTTTGTTTTTTACATTTTGGTCAAGTAGGTATTAAAAAACTGATTTTTTTCCATGATTTCAGAGTTGGACCCATAGTGAAAGATGTTCATAGTCACGCGTAGAACACCCTGAAAAAAATTGGAGTCTGTAAAAAAAACATCCAGTATAGATTATCGTGGCATTCTAAGTCGGAGGTAATTAAACATTTAAGTACCTACAAAATTTACCTACTTAGGTAAAATAAGTACATACATAAGCTCCAGGTGACGTTCTGTAGTTAACTACAGAACGTCACCTGCTACGACTATCCTTACATACTCGTACTCCTTTTGCCTCCTTCACGTTCATGCATCTGATCATACACGCACGCCGGTTACGAGTACTAGGCACCTGACCTTTGTGAAGAACATCACCAACAAAAGGCCACTATGATAAATGTCCTCCTAGGGTGTCCCCTCCTGACGTTTTCACTCACATCTGCCTTGTCAATACCTTTTACACCGTGATAGAGTTTTTACTAGTACGGAGGTCAGTGTGAATTACTCTCTAACAACCACATTTCGACGCGGAGGGGCCCGTGGCTAAATAATAACAGCCGCACAGGTCGATCGATCAGGTTAAGCTACGCTTGCCGCGGTTGGTCTGTGGATGGGTGACCATCTTTACATACCGAGAACCCTCCGTGCCTCGAAAAGCATGTTAAGCCGTTGGTCCCGGCTATCATTCGTAGATCTTTGACAGTCGTTACGGGCAGTCAGAAGCTCGAAAATCTGACAACCAGTCTTACCTAGGGGTATCGTATTATCCAGTAACTAGGTTGTGGAGATCAGATAGGCAGTCACTCCATGTAAAATACTGGTATTCAGCTGCATCCGGTTAGACTGGAAGCCGACCCCGAGATAGTTGGGAAAAGGCTAGGCAGATGATGATGATGAACCACATTTCGACACACGACATGAGATCTACTTTATTGTTTTGTTTTAATATCTTTATTTTCTTTATACGTATAAATTGTTATTCTTAAGTTTGTCTTGTTTGTTTTTTTGTTTTTTGTAAGTCGCCTTTCGTTCATCCTCTCAACATGAACAAAGCATCTAAGCATACAAGATACAAGCGACTCTTAGTTTGTGGCTCACCGAATCCGTCACATTGTATTTTGCTTTTTGATGAATAATCTTTATTATTAAACTTTATTATTATTATATACTCTTTCGATTTTTGTCACTTCATCTTCTCTTAACCCGCACCGTTGCCTTATCACATTATTCCTCAGCCTGTCATGTCACACCACATCTTCACACGCTTCGCAAGAAGTGCGTTTATTCCAGTTTCATGATTCTTTTGCCACACCCAACAATCACTTCCATACATAAACGTAGGCACCAGCCCACCATTGTGAACATATGAGGTAAAATATTTATAAATGTCTGCTTAATTAAGTATGATATCCGTCACATTGACTTGACGTTTACTACTCACCCATAATACCCTTTAATAGGTTATATAAGAAACATTTAGAATATTTAACACGTATAACTTTCACATCGCGACTTACGACTTACGGTCGTAAGTTCGAACCCAGACAGACACTTTACTTTGTGTAAATTATTTCATCGCCGTTGCTCTCAAAACGGCGAAGGAAAACACAGTGAGGCAACCGGCATGTTCTAGAAACATAAATTCGAAGACATGTGACATCTACCAACCCGCACTGGGCCCGCGTGATCCACTCCCTCTCGAAGAGAGTTAGCCTGGGCTCCAGCAGTGTGAGCATTATTGCCTGATTATGAATAACTTTCTCCCCAAAGAATAAAAATTAATGAGGGATCTTACTGATTTTCAACCGATTTTGCTGAAAGAAATATTTCAGTGTAAATTCGTACTTTATAATTATAATCAGTATTTGCATGACATTCTGTCGTGTTATCGAAACCGAAAAACTTTGTTTCATTTATTTATTACACTTTATAGTGTCTCGTACACGAAGGGTCGAACTAATTACTAAGGCTCCGCTGTCCGTCCGCCCGTCCGTCTGGCATAGGGCTGTATCTTTTGTAGCGTAATACACACACTTACAGACATTTGAAATATTCACAGAGTGTGTAGTACAATGACCGCTATAATAGCAAATAAAATAAAGTTAAAAATTAAATGGGTGTGTCCACAAGAGACATGTTTTTTTTTATTTTACTCAATTTATTAAAAAAATTTTGGGCACTTTTCCCATCGACAGTGATACGGACGTATTTTCAAATATCCAATGAGTTTTCCCCTTTTTTTAATTACTTGTACATAATATTATAGAGGGGCCTGTGGCTAAATAATAACGGCCGCACAGGTCGATCGATCAGGTTAGGCTACGCTTGCCGCGGTTGGTCTGTGGATGGGTGACCATCTTTACATACCGAGACCCCTCCGTGCCTCGGAAAGCACGTTAAGCCGTTGGTCCCGGCTGTCATTCGTAGGTCTTTGACAGTCGTTACGGGTAGTCAGAAGCCCGAAAGTCTGACAACCAGTCTTACCTAGGGGTATCGTATTACCCAGTAACTGGTTTGTGGAGGTCAGATAGGCAGTCGCTCCATGTAAAATACTGGTATTCAGCTGCATCCGGTTAGACTGGAAGCCGACCCCAACATACTTGGGAAAAGGCTAGGATGATGATGATGACATAATATTATATATGCTTGTGTTAGACTGTATAAGTTCTCAAGCATCCACTTGTATAAGTACAAGTAGCAATAAAAAACTAACTTCCACTAACATTATTCACTAAAAAGATTTCCGGTTTCTAAAAATAAAACCAAGCCTTTTCCTGTCTGACAATCAGCCAAGATAAACATATGGAAAATGGAAAAACATTTTATCAGAAATATCTCAAAGATGTTGACTTGAATTTCATATTTCGATTCTTTGAGTTCCACTGCTGCGCTAGTCCTATGGGATGACAGAATGTCTTTATTCTATCATTCCGGAACAAAACTGCGGGTTAAGGATAATATTTATGCTCTTAAAAGTGTTTTCACTTTCACATTCCCTTGTGGTTTTGAAATAAACGAGAAATAATTACGTCTCTCGTTTTGGACGTGGGTGTAGTAAGATCTAGGTCTAAGTATACATTATTCTAGGTGGGTGGTTGTGTTAAGAAGAAGGTTAAAATTGATAACATCATTATAGCCAAGTTGTTAAAATAAATCTATTATTTCTTTAAACAACTGATACTTTTGTTCACTTGCTACGCTTTTCGTAGCACCAAGCTACGAGTGCTACGCCGCTACACATCCGTAGCAACGTAGCACTTTTACGAATTCTGTTTTCGGAGACAGACATAAAAATGAATGCTTTTCATAATACAAAATGCATTATCTTTTAAATATATTAAACTTTCCTTATATTTCGCATCAACCCACAAACATGCTGAACATAAGGATTATAATGTTATTAAAATGTTTTTCCATTCCGGTCTCAGAAAAAATATCTTCCATCGACTTTTAAATATTTTTCAATCTCGACCTATTTTAGACGTTTTAATATAGCACTTTTTTATTATTTAAAGATAAATTCGTTATCTAGTAATCTAGATAACCAAGCCAAGACCGACAGCCACAGCCGCCTGGAACCAGCTTGCAACACTCCGACGGCGGCTCTAATCATCTCTTCTCCTGTCAAATGATGTCGTCGCTCCATATTGATGCAAATTTTTCAGTTCCGATGCCGAAATTGTAATGGTTTTGTAAAAACGCTATTACACACTTTTATGGGAATCCTTATTGACAGTTGATTTTCTATTATTAATCAAAATTTAAGGATTTTTTTTATTCAAATTATGAAATTAACTAAAAAGAGTCAATAACCATCCATAAAAGTTAAATAATGATCCACAATTGCGGCGATACTCTAAAACGTAATTGATCCCTAGACACTTTTGATGTGTGTATTTTGTGTTTCAAACAAACTCAAACAAAAGAAATAGCGTTTTGTTTTTTTTTAATATTTAAATATGGCGTCTGTTGATGTTACTTCCGCTGCTTTCATTATTTGTATTTTTTCAAATAATTTTTGAAACCTTTTTGTTTTATCGTAATCTTTTTAAACTACTAGATACTCGTATTAGTTTCAGCTCAGTAATAAAATATTAACTAAAACACAAACCATGTCAACCATTAAAATTCCTCGAACATCGAAAAATCGTGCAGATAAACGCAGCCAACACCAAAGGACACGACTAGTTAAACAATAAGTTTGCAGCAATACCAGTAACAAGTCAGACTAATTGTCGGTTGGCGTGCAAACTCCTTAGTTAAGTGTACCTTCGTACAAGTTGCTTTGCTTTTTTGCTCTTGTCACTGGTAACGTATCGCTCAGGTTTCGTTTTAAATATGTTACACGATATGGTGTAATACATTTTTGTTTTATTCTGCTTCTAGTGATTTTGTTGTGTCGATATTTTTACTTCTACTCTTTCGGGTTGGTCTTCTTCTTCTAGTATCGATGACTAATATTTTGTCTGAACAAGTATAGACGCCAGCACATCAAGCTACCCGAAACTGTCAAATTTTCCCAATCAACTTTGAACCTTATGCTTTAGTGATAAAGTTGAAAATCTATGAAAGAAATTTTACAGATTGTAGTAGCTTGATGTGCTGGCGTATGTACAGACGCCAGCACATCAAGCTACCCGAAACTGTCAGATTTTCCCAATCAACTTTGAACCTTATGATTTAGTGATAAAGTTGAAAATCTATTAAAGAAATTTTACAGATTGTAGTAGCTTGATGTGCTGGCGTCTGTACATAAAGACTTAGATACAAGTCTATGTTGTCTATGTTGTTGTAGTTGTATGAAGCAAACGAACGAACTGAAGGTACCTTCAGTTCGTTCGTTTGCTTCATTTAAGTCCTGAAGGGTGCAGGATGACCATGGAGACCTTTACCTTCAAATTCTTTATTCATCGAGGTTCTTTAAATAAATCATTGGTTAGCAAAACCATTCAAAGGTCTGTTTCTTTGAAAAAAGCACAGCCTTATCTATCACATACATTACACTTCAACTTATCAAGTTGAAAATGATTAGCGTTTTATCCAGAAATTAGAAATTACCAGTTTATTTGTATTTTTAATCGTATTTGTAGATGTATTTTATTTGCATCTTTGGTTGTATTTTTAATTGTTTTTAAGATTGTATTTTTTTATTGTATTTTATTTTATTTTATTTTATTTGTGGTAGTAACATCGCATTGACGTTACAGCTGTTAAGGTATTATTCACGTGATTTTTAAATAAATAAATAAATTTTCAGCTATTTTTAAGCGCAATCGAAAAGTTATATTAGATACGGTAACACACGTACTTAATGTTTATTATGTATACACCCAGTCGTGTAGTAGATTTATTGGTAGCAGAGGTTCATGGACCATGTCTCTTGTAAAAGTTCCGTCGTACGCTACTACATGGCGCTGTGTATTACGTCACGTTTCTGAATGGCGGTGTTAAGAGTCTCCGCTACTTAAGGACCTTCGAACGAAATTATTCCCCAACTTGCAGTGAGGTGCATCAGCAGATCCTCGTTCTACGTCCTTGGAAAGGTAACGTAGAACACCTCTGATAGGTGGTTCCTAGTTATAAAATCCCTTATAGTTTTTGGATGAGAGGACTACGTCCCCCCCGCCTTCGTCCAAGCGGACTCGGCTGTGTATGACTGTGAATATTTTGAATCCCTTAAAGTTTAAACTCATCTGCTGAAAAAGCTGTAACTTTGTTGCTGAAAGTGTTTTCTTCGTTTGTATGTGTCTATGCATGGCGTGCCTACTACTGGTTGGCGGCGGCTGAGAGGCGCACGGGCGGCGCGGGCGCTAGCACGTCCGCCCGTTCCGAGCGTCGCCATCGCCTCACTTAAAATCTTACCACGACGAAGACACTGCGCTTCTTTAAAGTATATCGTAATACATCAAATTCTTATTTAGTCCACGCATTTTATTTATTTGCTCCTGGAATTGAGTTGTCGACGTAGAATCGTCAACAGTGTGACCTCGAAAAAACTTCCTACAATACTTTATATAAATTTCTGACATGACTTTTACTTCGAAGAAAAGGTAAAGGCTCCCCGCTCACAGGCGCGAAGCGACGCTGCTACGTGATTCTAATAGAACAATTTCCATTAAATTTCTATAGAAATTGTTCTACTGGAGTCGTGTCGCACCCCTCTGCGGGAGCCTTGACGATGCTTTTGATACACGTGTTCTTACTTACCTATATATAGACAGTTAAGATTAATTAGCTCCTTCCGGGAACTTCTAATAAGGACAAAATTCTAAGTCTCGTAAGTACTCGAATTAAAAGCAGATACAGTTGCTGTGTGTTGTGAGTTGTCGAATATTCTTGTTTCGATTGCTGTACTTGTTAATTGCTATGTCGAAGCACGAGTTTCAGTTATACGAACTTTCGAACAGGAAAAGTCACTTTCGAATTGTGAAAGTGTTGCTTGCTTATTTAAATATTTTTTTTGTCATTCGTTGGTAACTTTAAGATTAGTTCAAACAATCTTTATAGGTAGGTAATTCTTTAAGGTACTTGGTTAAAAAGTTTTTCTTAACCATAAGGGTATCGTATTAGCCAGTAACTGGGTTGTGGAGGTCAGATCGGCAGTCGCTCCCTGTACAATACTGGTATTCAGTTGCATCCGGTTAGACTGGAAGCTGACCCCAACATAGTTGGGAAAAGGCTAGGCAGATGATCATGACTTGAATAAAAGTTTAGTTTTAAGGTCTAATACCTACGATAGATATAGGTACTTGTATTCTAGTATAGAATGCATTATACATACCGGTTGCTAGCGATTTGGGGCACATAAAATGGCGCTGTGTAAGAATTAATCCTTACTGTTAATGACAATAAAATTTTACAATTTTATTTTATTTTAATTTAAAATAAAATGAAGGACACAAATTGGAAAGAGTATGCTTAGATGGTTGGGTTATATTGAAAACATGAATAAAATGTAAGTAACAAAAGATTTATAAGACGCTCTAGAAGGACATATTACGAGTATACCTTATTGGTGATGTTTTTCAGAAAGAATAGTTGTGTATACTCGCAACCGGCGCGCGCGTATGACCGTAAACGAAGCAAAAGGAGTGTGTATGGACCATACAGCTGTGCTTCTGGGGAGTTTGTTGCGCCACTTCTTCTCCCCAGCGAAAACAGTAGGAAGTGGTAAAGGGCGGGCGTTTTGGGGGACTGTTTTTTGCAATTTTGACGTTCGAAAAGTGCTGATTCTCAGCCTAGTTTGAATAAATGACTTTTGTTTTTTTTTTATTGCATACGTTTAGGATGTAAGTGTTTATTTTAATTTGAAGATGCCTTGAATGTGTAGTGTCAATGGTAGAAAGATAATCCGCTTTTTTTCATCGGCTTAGAAATTTTACTTCCATTTGTAATTCTCTTGGTCTTCTAAAAGACATTGAATCTTGTTAAAACCTTTTGATTATTCTATTCTATGTGTCAATATGGTAATGGTGCCGATGTCGATATGCCAATATCAGTGATAAGAGAAACCGAGGGGACCTTTTGACATTAAGATGTTTGTTTGAAATGTTGGTAAACGAGGTATATAGAAAAATACATGGATTGGGCTTCATGCTTATTCTAACGTTAGATAAGATATTTTAAAACCGGATAAAATACATAGGTACCTACTAGATTTCTTGAACGAAAATCAACACAAAAACTTGCTAACAAGTTGTCAAGGGCCCGTAAACTGTTGTGATTGGTTAATCGAATTGTCAACAGCCAATTGGATGTCTCGACTTGCTTTTAATTTTGACGCGTTGATCATTTCCATTCCAGAAACAGTAAATAAAGAGAAAAGATTTGATTTTTTGTATGTTTGTTTGTTACGCTTTCACGCAAAAACAGCTGAACGGATTTGGATGAAATTTGGCACATGGCTAGATCATGACCTAAAAAAGGACATAATTTACTTTTTATTCCGATACTCCCACGGAAACAAGATTTAAGTGGATGAAACCGCGGGGCGCACTAAGTCTTGTATAAAACGGTAACTAAAAAACATGTTCTTAGGCACCATTTTCAACAAAAAACTTTTTAAAAATCATATCCCTATTGGGAATCCAATAATGTAAATCCCATTTCACGTTAATGTAATTTCAGCTTCGATTACTTTATATTCTAAAGAAGTTTCAGCAGGTACCTACGACCAGTCCGCTTCGCTAAAATGTTGATTATTTAAATAGAGAGCCTTTTAAGGTAACCTTTGTTGTCGTTGAAAATGTTAATACTTTGTGTGTTATGTGACAAAATTAGTTTTACGTTTAGTTAAACGTTAAATAATAATAACAATAATAATAAAAACCCTGACTTCTGAGCTAGGTAAAAACCTGTGTTACAGAAGTCAGTGCCCTCTCCCACTTTCTACTTGATACACATTGTCAATAACAAAAAAAATATAAAAAGAAAAATAATAAGATGTAATAAATCCAAAAGTGATGGGTTAGGTTTACTCATGTTGTGTTTATGCATGTAGATAACGTATTTGTGTGTGAGTGAGGGAGTGTGTGTGTGTGTGTGTGTGATGGATGCTAGATGTAGGTGAGGTATGTGGTAGTAGGGAATATTAATCTGTGAGTAATAACATTTCTGTTTGATCGTAGTTTAATTGAAGTAGCCAGTTCTTAATTAGAAATCATATTTAAGACTTGTCTCGTTTAAATGTACCTTGTACTTATTGGAACGAAGTTCTTTAACGCGGCTTGCAGTAGGAGTAAACTGGTAGAAATTGTCACGTCACAAAATGCGTTATGCCCCTACATGCCACTTAAGCTACGGACATGAAGTCAGCGGGCGCGGGGTTGCGGCAGCGACGGCGCGTGGAGCGGCGCGTTTCAATGCATATATCGATATCTTAGTTCACAATTGCACTAACTAAAAAATTTTCAATTTCCACTTTTTTAATGCCAAACACATTTTCATGCTATTTCGTTTCCGCGTATCGAAATATCGTTATTCCGTCTCGTCTTATGAATAGATATATATTTTTTTTTGGTATTTCACTTGGTTTTTGTACTGTTCTTGTCTAAGCTTAAAAAAACGTAAAGCTCTCTCCTCAAAAATGTCAATTTCGTAGTTAGCGCAATTGTGAACTAAAGTATCGATATTTATATGGAACTGGCCTCGAAGGCAGTGGCGCGGAGAGCGGCGTACAAGCGATGCACACCAGTCTAGCGGTGCCCACGCGTCTGCATTGACGTACTGTTGTGCATTTTATTTTTTACTTTAAATGTAATGTTACGAAGAAATTTTTATCAAAAAGTTGTTATCGTCGCTATTCATAACACAACACTACGCCGCTCTAACGCCGTGCGATCTGCCCGCTGGCTTCGAGACCGGGTCTGCGTTGCCGCGCCGCTCCCCGCGTCGCCGCCGCTCCCGCCCCGCAATCGCTGACTTCGTATCCATAGCCTAATAGCTTTCATGGTTTTCGAGGGTGCTAAAACCGATAAATGAAAAACGAAAATCCATGTTGGTGATAAATTTACAAGAGTTTCTAAAAGCTTATACTAAATGGTTCTGTATTAAAAACTTTATCTCTGTCTCTTTCTATTATATACGAGTGTGTATGCGTGCGTAAGAAACCTCGTTCCTGACAGGGGTCCCCCAACCGCACACGCTTTTTTTTTTGTATATTGTTCACTGTTTTTGAACCAGCTGTTCGTAAGCTCATATCAATTAGCCACTGCGCCAACTACACTTTCATAGATAAATCATCCCATACTCCTACATTCTCGTTTGTTTTCCAATGTTTTTCAAATAATAGGACGTTTTCCACCTTATTTTACATTCAAAACGTAACAATTTTCGTCCAAATGGCACGGTAAGCACCTCACTAACCTGTGCGTCTGACGAATTCAGTTTGGAAAGTGCATTGCCAAGCAAAATGCATGTAACTACCAGTAAGGCGACACGGAGAAATGTGGTCCCCACTTTGGCAGTTTGCATGGAAAAGCTGCTCTTGAATTTATGTCTATCTGCCCAGATATTGTAGATCAAGGAATTATTACTGCCTGAATAGATTCTATCTAGGAAATTGGTTTATCTTCTGAAAATATTATGTGAATTATGTCCGAAATACACCTCGTATTGCTGTTGAAGGTAAAGGTTTTGATTTTTAACCGGTTGAATGCCGTATGACAGAAATAATTAAAAAGCCATTGTGCATTGCGTGGATCCACGTTCAAAGGTAGTTAATATTCATATATTTATTTGTATTCCGTAATGTTTTAGAGGTGTTACAATGTCTTAAAGCTAAGGTAAAATTATGGATAGTGCACAGCAAAAAGTATAAAATTAATTCTTATTCAAAGAGGCAACGTTGCCAGTCTTCTGGGCACGTTTCTGGATGACAGCGATGCGGACGAGTACTTCGACACCTAAATATCCTTTTGTTTTTGTATTTATTTATATAGTTAATAGTTAGTCTTTTAAATTAGTACCTAGTGTAAATAGTTAGTTTAGAGGTTTTGAAAATAAATATTAAATATTTTTAAAATAAAAATAAATTTGGGACAGAAATTAAAAAAAAAACTGCCCAAGCGTGAGTCGGATTCGCGCACTAAGGGTTCCGTACCATTATCCATAGAAATGACAAAAAAATCATGTCTGTTTTATGGGAGCCCCCTTAAATATTTATTTTATTCTGTTTTTTAGAATTTTTTGTTATAGCGGCAACAGAAATACATCATCTGTGAAAATTTGAACTGTCTAACTATCACGGTTCATGAGATACAACCTGGCGACAGACGCACGGACGGACAGCGGAGCGGGAGTAATAGAGTTCCTTTTTGGGTACGGAACCCTAATAAGCGTATTTAAAAATATGTTATTAACATAAAATAAGTAAATATAACATTTTATTTTATTGAGATCAGTCTGTTAAAGGTTGTGGTAAAAAATAATTATTTGGTAAAGTCAAATAAAAATATACAACGCCAAATGCGTTAAACGCGAAACGTTAAATGCGAAAAACCTCAGACACCCCAACTGATTTTTAATTCAATTGATCTATTTCACGGAGAAAACAAATCAATAAAAAAATTATAAATGTTTTATGTGCTTTTTTAGTTTTACTGGTCACTCTGATCGTTTCTTGCGTCTGCGACGACGCTTTATCGAGGGAGGAGTCGTCACCAGGCCGCTGCGCCGCGCTGACATTGGGTTGCTTGACCTATAAATAAATAGACACGGCAACGTTTTTAATGAAGATTTTTTTAAAAATGTGACCTATATGAAAAAGAGGTTCATTTAATTCTGCTCGTTATTCTGATCAAACTATTTTCAGGTTTTGCGCATTTAACGTTACACGCTGTATATATTATATTATCTGTGCATGTATCAATGTATCTATACGACTAACTGCGTGTGGTATCTGTTTGTGTTCAATATATTTTTTTGTCACGTATGTATTCGTTTATCGTGTAGTATGCTTTTTTTATTAATATTTGCTTGAGCTTATTTATAAATGTCGTATCGCTGGTTTCATCCTATATTGCATCTTGTAGTTAGTAGTTTCATGCGCGAGGAGAGTAACATTAACATATTTTTATATCTGACAGATCGGTCGGTAAGTTTATCGCCGCGGGTTGTGAAAAAGTTCATCTATTTCCTGACGAAAGTATTATATATAGTTCGAGACGAGATTACTGTTATACTTTATCACCATTACCCGATTGTAAAAAAGGGTTATCTATGTATTCTTTTTCTTTTCTCACAACTTCCCGCTATTTCAGCTTAGGTACGTCAATTAAGACCAGCCGTGCGATTCTGTAACCATCTCACCGTGAAAACTTGGGTGAAGTGAGCGTGGAGTGAGTCGTCAATAGTGTCAATCCCTAGCATCAGCATGACTCACAGCTCACTCTAAGCTCACTTCACCTTAGTTTTCACGGTGAAATTTTTCCAGAATCAACCGGCAGCATCCTAATTGCGTAACAGACTTCCAATCACAATCCGAACGATTTTAAAGGAAATTGCTAATCCATTACGTTACATGTTTGATAAAATGTGTCTGCTCAACAACGTAAATAACGCAATGAATGTTGTTGAACTGTCAAAATGAAAGGTTACCATTGCAAATGCGGCTACTGGTCCCTCGAGGTCTCTGACGTCTGGTAGAGACGCTTATTTAAAAGTTTATTAGATTTTCCAAGTTCCCGGAGTAGGTACAATGCTTTCAATTGAACTCAGACTTTCATACAAACTCTACAAACAAGAATCGCCGAGTCACTTTTATAACAAGCATTAACTTTGCTTAGATGGAGAAGATACCAGGAATTCTTAGGTCTCAGTCAGTCATCTATACAAAAACTTTTAACTAAACACCTACTTATTATCACTTACTTGTTTGTTGTTTTCATCTTGATGTAAGTAATAATAAAGGGCTCGTGGCTAAATAATAACAGCCGCACGGGTCAATCGAAGGTTAAGCTACGCTTGCCGAGCCCGGTCCGTAGATGGGTGACCATCCATTACAGATTGAGACCCCTCCGCACTTCGGAAAGTACATTTAGCTGTTGGTCCCGGCTATCATTCGTAGGTTTTTGACAGTTGCTACGGGTAGCCAGAAACCCAAAAAGTTGACAAGCAATCTTAACGATAGGTATCGTGTTACCCAGTAACTGGGTTGTGGAGGTAAGATAGGAAGTTGCTCCATGTAAAGTACTGGTATTAAGCTGCATCCGGTTAGACTGGAAGCCTGGAAATGGCTAACCAGATCGAAGATCATCATCATCTGCCTAGCCTTTTCCCAACTATGTTGGGGTCGGCTTCCAGTGTAACCGGATGCAGCTAGATACCAGTATTTTACATGAAGCGATTGAAAAAGATCGAAGATAGTAATTATAATACCAGTCTATAGTCCCAATAGCAGTCTATAGTCCAGGGTTGCCCTGCGGCCTCTCTTCTCATACAGACAAGGACGAACATTGATCGCCACGCTTGCTTAAGACGGGTTGGCGAATTCAAACTTACATGAACTATAAGTCCAAGTTTCCTCACGATGTTTTTCCTTCACCGAAGTCAGTAATGTCCAAGACAAACTCAGAAAGTACATATGAATTGAAAAAGTCACATCAGTACTGGCCCGGATTGGAAACCGCAACCTCGTGAATGAGAGGGTTGTGCAGTTAACCACTGGGTCACACTGGTCTATATTACTTAAATCCTAACAAAATTTCTTTTCACACTGTATCAACACTCAATAAACATGTTATTTCCTATACAAACAAGTGCTGACCTACTTGATCGGCCATTTTGGTAAGTTTCACAAGATTTGCGAACTGAATTTGAGCTTAACGTATGATTAATAGCTGCTAACACATTGTTTGAGTCGATCAGAAGTCAAATGGTTGGGCAGGCACTACATTTACATTGTTGGGAGCTGACAGAAATATTGTTTTCTGTACCAGGTAAATACAGAGTAATAAATTACCTCTGGTTGTTGAATGACGAGAGAGAGGCTCGAACGCGTGACGTAAACGTAACGTAAATCCAAACGATTTTTTAACTAAAAATACAACGTCAAAGCGACATCTGCAGTGCGATTCTGTAAGCATCCCACCGTGAAAATTTAGTTGAAGTGAGCGTGGAGTGAGCTGTCAGTGTCATCCCACCTGATACTAGGGATTGACCAAGCATACATTTACAATCATAATAGAGATTTTAATAATATGTTTATGCTAATTCTATTGATCATTTTGTATAATTTTAACGCTAGTATTTTATTTAGTTGTCAAAACATTACTATTTTTTGGGGTTTTAAAATAAAATAGCAAAACAGAAACTCAGTCACAATCTCAATGTAGTTTTTATTCTTTTTTTGTTCCTAGATTGTTCTTGACGAGTCGCCGTGATCACTTCACCCGATTCGCGACATTTCGTAAATCGGGTGAAGTGATCACGCCACACAAACTATAATACGTGGGTTTTGACAACCAAAATAGTAGCTTTAAAGTCTTATAAAATGATCAATAGAATTTGCATGAAAACATATTATTACAATCTCGATTATGATTGTAAATGTTTGCTTGGTTAAACCCTAGCGTCAGTGGGATGACACTGACAGCTCACTTCACGCTAATTTTCCCGGTGAGATTTTTACAGAATTGACCGGCTGTACTGATAATAAAGCTGAAGAGTTTGTTTGTTTGTTAGAACGCTTATCTCTTCCCCAAAGCTTTTCTGGTAAAATAGATAATATTTCATAAAAGTTATTAACACCATCTCATATTTGTCTCCAGTTATTTTGCCAATAGTTCTAGAAGATATTTGTATATTTCTTTTGTACGAGTATGGTATCTTAGTTTTACTTATCAATGATTATTTTTTCTCTGACTGTTAATAACTGAAGGACGTCGTAGTCACCAAATCACTCTCGTTTCTTTAAAACTGAATTAATAAATAGGCAGAGTCGGGGTTTTAAATATAAAAAACCGGTATGCTGCGTGTCGGTCTCGCACACGAGGGACTCGCACACGTTTTTGTATGTTTTACTTTGTTCCTTTAATTTTTTACTTTCTTTTGTTTTTATTATTTGTTATTATAGTGGCAATAAAAATACACACTCTATGAAAATTTCAACTGTCTACCTATTACGGTTCATGACATACAGACAGCTAACAGACAAACGGGCTGACGGAAGGGCGAACGGACGGACGGACAACTGAGGCTTAGTAATAGGGTTCCGTTGGCACCATTTGGGTACAGATCTCTAAAAATGATGAAACAGAGAGTTTTTAACAACGAGAAAGATCTTTTCTGATAAGTTTTTATTGTTTTTCTCTGGCATGGAGTAATATAAAATGTTTCATGTCAAGACAATTGCTATCGAGTCTCATTTCTGTTTTAAATGTGGAAAAATATAGCAAGGGAGAAAATATCAAAACGTTTGTGACATTGACAGAATTGTGGTGATTTTTCCAAAAAGCAACTAATCATTAGATGAATCGTAACTTCGCGTCCTAACCAAAAATGCCCAAAATGATGCGTTTGCAGCACAGTTTGCAAATATATTTGTACACAACAATATTTTTGTAAAATACTGATAAATAATAATAAAACTGGTAAATAATATTAATTTTGTAAAATACGGGTATTCAGCTGCATCCGCTTAGACTGGAAGCCGACCCTAACATAGTCGGGAAAAGGTCATGCAGATGATGACAGTATTTTTGTAAAAATACTTCAAGTTTATTTGCCTTTATTAAAATACAGTCAGGGAAATTATTTAAGAAAGTTGACAACCTATACCAATTTGTCGTGTTATAGCTATTTTAGACAACTGTCGAAGAACGACTGTTGCGATACGAACAATTTCAATTGGCAGTTAATTAAGTTATAAATCAATTTACCCGACTTTGAGTAAACAAACAGAATATGTATACAGGATGTCCCAAAAAAAAATATTTTTTTGAGAATTTTCGAACCTGTTTAGATTTTTAATTTAAAGTTGAAAATTAAGTCACTATTCACCAACCGTACATTTTTAGCTTTACACCATCATTTTCATAACTTTGGTCAAAGTTACGAAGCTGATTATTTTATGCATAAAAGAACAATTTAAGATAATTCGGTTGAAGAAAGAAACAACTTAAAAAGTATTCTACTTTTTATAAAAAAAAATTAAGTTTTTGGTCGAAAATTCTCAAAAAATCAGAAAAAAGAATCATAACACGAAAAGTGTGAAAAATCGCGGAGCATACATGGGGGTGATTCGGGTACCCTAAGGGATGCTCTATCTCTGGACTTCCACTTGACACTATTTTTTGGGACAGCCTGTAGAATTTTTTTTTTTTTAGGAAACCTTACAGATACAGTAAGTAATAAAATTATGCAAAAATAAGGCCAATTACAAGTTTCCACGTATAGTAAGTATATACATAATCATATATAACACAGTATAACATATTTATAATACTAGCGTCTGCCCGCGACTTCATCCGTCACCCCGTCACATCGCATCACCCGCCCGCACTATTCCCTACTTCGTTTTGGCTTAGTATTCTTTCTGACTTTCATCTATTTGCTCGACTCCTAGCATGATATTCCTCAAGAATCGGGCTATCAAATACAAAAATAATGTTTTAAATTCGATAATATTAGTTCCAAAGATTAGCGCGTTCAAACAAACAAACAAACTCTTCAACTTTATTAATACTTTATAGATTATTTTTCTATGCCAGGTTAGCCAGCGCCATTTTAAGTGCCCCACTAAGTTGAAGCACAGTTCGGCAAGTAATTTGGGTGTATTAACCAAGTAGGGTCTAATGAGGCAAGCGGTACCGGAGCTAATTTGTGCCGCAACTTGATTTGTTATTATTACATACTCTTAACTTGCTAACTGGCTATGGTTATAGATATTACTAGCCTTCATCCGTGGTTTCGTCCGCGTGAAGTTCAGAAAAAAAGATCTATAAAACCGTCTCCATGAAAAAATACATTTAGTACCAAATTTCATGGTCATCAAACGGTATTGATCATCAATACCGTTTCACATCTATTAATTTACTGTGATTGTAATGAAATAAAAATAACTGTTGAATAATTTCAGAATTTTGTTTGTCTACTCTTATCTACACATGGCCCCGTGATACTTATGTGCCCAGGGCCTTCAATAGGTTAAAGACGGCCCGTACGAGACTACACAGTAACAGTAGCAGATTAAACAGTAGCAGTAACTGAGTGAGCAGTAAATATGTATTTTTCAATTTCAAACATAATTGGAAGCTTGAAGCAATACCAGCTAATAACATTGCCTGGCGTAATAGAATAGTTGGCTCGCCAACGGCCAGTGTGGAGCAGGGATAGTGATACTCTAAACAGATGTGCTGGTGCGTGCCAATTTTTTAATGTTACCATTCGGACGAGAAATTTCAGCGTACACAATGTGCAAATGAAATAATTCACATTATAAAATTAGTATCTTCAAAATCGTTTACTGAACCGATGTCTGTCATTTTTAATATAGGTAATTTTTAATCCCAAAAATAATTAAAACTATTTAAATTACAGCACACTTCCTCTGTGCAGTCAAAACAAATCAAAACGTACGAAGTACCGACTGCGCTAGACACTAATTATACGTGTGCAACTGTATGTGTTGATCGGACCAAATCCGAAATCGCGAAAAAAAAATAAGCTGTTCCCTACATTTATGTTCGTACGAGTCGTCAAAATGTAGGGAACAGGTGATTTTTTTTTCGCGATTTCATGTTTGGTCCCGCAGTAAAAGTTGTTTGTTGTCATGAGTAGAATCATGTGTTTAAGTATCGGTCACTAATTACCAGTCACCCTATATACATTGTCATTCGTAGATCTTTGACAGTCGTTACGGGTAGTCAGAAGCCCGAAAGTCTGACAACCAGTCTTACCTAGAGGTATCGTAGTACCAGTAACTCGGTTCTGGAGGTCAGATAGGCAGTCGCTCCATATACAATACTGGTATTCAGCTGCATCCGGTTAGACTGGAAGCTGACCCCAACATAGTTGGGAAAAGGCTAGGCAGATGATGATAATCCGGATCGGTCTCCTTCAATCGGTTGACCAGTTTTCAGAAGCCCACCAAAAACACAAACATGTATATTTTCTAAACAAAATGACTTTGTATACTCAATTACTTACAATAGGATTTATATGAAGACTTTAGGGGTTTAACATACAAAACTTCTTAATAAACAAATTAATATTCCCGTCTCATTCTCACATTTATCAACGTCCCCTTTCTTTCTCTAATTACGTTCACAAAATATTGTCGTTAAGTTACAAATCTCTTAACACTACTACTTAAGTTGGAGCCAATATCAGTGTTAATGTGTAGCACATCTGGCGCCCCTCATCCGTCGCTGGCGTGATGATAATCGTGCGAAACTAACGCGGGCCATTCTTTGCCCTTTAAATAATGTGTCTTGTTAAGGGGGAGCTGATTTATTTTATTTATTTATTTAGGGCTCCCCGCATTCTTCTTGAGGACCAAAAATGATCGTACAGTAAAGAAAATCCGTAACGTTCTTCTTTAGTTTTTAGGATAGCTTACAGTGTAGGAGATGGGTTGAATTAAAAGAAATACTATATTTTGTTTCTAGGCTATAGTTTAAAAAAAATAACCTATGTTCTATTCTGTATTTGTCTTTATAAAATTAAGGTGGTGTGACGATCTGATAACGTTTACAGGCCCGACATGGCCAGACATCGCACAAGACGGTTTGGAAGGCAAAAGAGGAGGTTTTTGCCCAGCAGTGGAACACAAATAAGATAACAAAAAAAAAAGATACTAGTTTTATAACTGTTTTTACATCACCGTTTCTGTTTTGAAATATTTTAAATTTACCACGCACTCTGATTGTCATTAATTAAACGTCGCGTCACTGAAATAATTTAGAATGAGCAAAGTAATTACTATCATAGCGGACAATCTGGCCTGATAGTCATATTAAATACATAGTGCAAACAACAGCCGTCCGATTTTGCGTAAATAAATATGTAGTTGGAAAATATCAGGTAAATTTATATTTTCCAAAGTCAAATTAAATAAAGCAGCTTTTAATAAAACATTGCTGAATCAAAATAGTTGTGGCGGTTCAATTAGATACCATTAATAAATATTGCCATCAATTGAACGGAAACAATTTTCATTGATAATTGCTTTTGTACACTCAATCCAAAAAATATCCTGATAACTCAAACAATAATTGAAAAACACCTAAGTAGGTGTATTTACGGATCGTAGCAGCTCTCTAGTTTCTGTTTTACCCCCATGGGAAGAAGGCATGAGTTATGAGTATGTTTGTACAAAGGTACGTTACACAAAAACTATTATTTCCATATAACACCTTTACATTGCAATCTCACTTTCTATGAAAAATAAAACCATTCAATTTACCGTTTACAATCCTTTATTTCCACTTGCCTTCTTTCTTCGAAATGAAAGTCAAAATATTTTCGCTAGCGCAACACCGCTTCTCCTTAAACAATACATTTGTAGTAGCAATATTCGTTGCACGTCGTTTGCAGCCCGCTTGCCTCGAGAGTCTGTGTCACACCTACAAATATAATATTTTGCAAGTGACGCTATTATAGGGGAATATTCTAAACGTCCAATTTCACTGTCAAAGAGACTCTATAAATTAAATGGTATTTTGATATTAAATTTTCTAAGAAGGGGTGTGTGAAAGTCTCAAGTCGCATGGGTTTTATTAACAGGGAACTTGCTGTAGTAATTTGTATTCTACATAAAACAAATACAATTTAATTTTTATTGAAATATTAATATAGGTATAATGAAATCAAAATCCAATCATTTTTATTTCAGGAATATATCCTTATATATGTAGGACGAACCGCCCCGGCTTCGCACGGGTGCAATGCTCATCACTATATAGTATAAAACAAAGTCGCTTCCCGCTGTCTGTCTGTCTCTATGTATGCTTAGATCTTGAAAACTACGCTACGGATTTTGATGCGGTTTTTTTTATAGATAAGAGTGATTCAAGAGGAAGGTTTATATGTATAATACATGCATAATATAGTAGAGAAACACTGATAATTTCAGAGCCATTATTTCTCGTAAAAAGTATAGGATAAAAAATCGTTATTGTGGGTTATCCCTAAGAGATAGACATATACCATCGTGGATTTTTTGTAGACCTTTTTAAGGTGTACAATACTGTAGTACATTTTGATCTATCTCAAATAGTTCAGCCAGCGTTTACAATGTAAGCGAAAAAAAATGTGTTTATTTACGACATCACATTAGAAACCTCTAAAATTATCAGTGTTCCTCTATTATATTATGCATATATTATACATATAAACCTTTCTCTATCTATTAAAAAAAACCGCATCAAAATCCGTTGCGGAGTTTTAAAGATATAAGCATATATAGGGACAGACAGACAGGGAAGGGACTTTGTTTTATACTATGTAGTGATTAATTAAAATATGTATTGTTTAGGCTGTATACTTAAGCGTTTCTAAACTACTAAAAAATATGTTTTAACGAATGATTGGATAAGTGAGGGAACGAGTGAAAGGAAGGAAAAAAGGAAGATGGTGATTTCGATGGAAATGAAAAGATGTGTTTTTAAGAGATCCGACCAATAACAAATTATCCGTTTGTTTAATAAAATACACCTTGTATTTTATTAAACGAACGGATAATTTGTGCTACATTGAATTTTTCCTGGAGATCCCAAACAGTACATATAATTTAGAATTTACGCCAGATTACAAATTATTCATTTTTTTATTTTTATTGGGAAGTGGATTTTAGGATAGAATCTATTTTAATGTTTATTTCTGTAAATTAAAATAATTAGTAAGCAAATAACAACTAATACCTAATTAACACTAAAAAATATACATATATTATATACAAGAATATAACAAAAAAAAAATTATAAAGAAAAAGGCAGGAGCTCATTGGGCATCAAAAAAAGATAATCATCCAGCCTTTTGGGCACTTATCCCATTGACCTGCGGACAAATTATTCATAAATTATAAATTATTATAAAACAATCGTTGATATGACAAAATCAAAATTAAAAGTCATTTATTCAAACTAGCTTGAGAATCAGCACTTTTTACTAAAACCCTGTCATGGCCTTCCGTAAAGTAGTAATCAGCTCTGAAAAGCGTTTTTCGCAACTTCGTGGCGTAGGTTAATATAATAAGCCCAGCCTATTATTGTCTCACTGCATGGCACATGCCTCTTCTCATACAGAGAAGGCACGAGCTTGCTCAAGACGGGTTGGCCATTTCCGACTTATATGAATGTTTTTCCTTCACCGATGTCAGTAACGTCCAAGATAAACTCAGAAAGTGCATATTATGAATTGAATTGGTACATATTCGCCCGTAGGTATGATTTGCTTTAAATGGAATTTATTCGTATCTTTCACACTCAGATAAATGGAACTACCGACAATAATTCTGTACCTTTAGTGAAAAGTGATATAACTCCACTTGTAGCAGTTTTGAGTTCTGTGTACAATCTTGAAGCTTGAATTTTATTTGATTTTTCTATTTAATCAGTTTAACTCTATCTATTGTAGAACGGGAAATAAGTTTCGTGTTGAATAATACAAGTCGCATTCTTGGTCAATTTTGATGATATTTTTTGTGTATACTGATATGTCTTTATTAATATTAAATTGAACTAAAGCTTGTACTTAAAAAAGTACGTGTAAAAAAGGCTATCTCGATTTATAATACTTGACACATTTAATATTAATTACATGAGCTTTGTGCTTGTTAATACAATACAATTTATATTATGTGACACAAAAAATACCCTACAATTATCAATTGTGAATGATAATATAACTCAAATTATATCTCATATGTATAAGCAGCATTAAATATCACCAACGTGTTAAGTGATACAACTAAACCTCTATCAAAGTACACGTGAAATATTTTTAGTAACGTGTTTAGTTCTTAATAATATAAATTTATTTATATCGCTGTAGTTTAGGATTTTTATAAACCAATCGATAGTGATAATTGTGTAAAGTGATCTATGAAGATTCGTCTTCCCACTTCTGTCTCTTTCTGTCACGGCCGTCCCCGCATTGAGAGAGTGAGAACGGCAATGATGGCGGGGGAGGTAATCGCGCTCAAACGTCACGTCAGTCGGCCAGTCTCGTTTAGGCGTGCGTGGCGGGAATACGCGTCCATATTTCGCAAAAATGAGCCGCATGGTAAGTACTTGTATCATTTTACACAAATTCATGATTTAATTTTTAAATAGGATAGAGTAGAGTGACTTATTTTCATTAACTATTAGTAGTTTGATGCACAATGATGTTTTCACAAATGGGGTTACTGATTAGGACAGGAATTATAAACAATGAACAAAGTAGTTAGGTACCTACTTGATCGGCGAGCTTGTCCTTTGCAATAATGGCTGAGCATGCCTCGTGCTACCAACTATTATGCTTACTCCATGACAATTTTTTCTTTAACCTTCTTATATGATTTACCTATTTCCTTTCTACCTACTATTTACCATTTAAGACAAAATAAAGTTCATTCTTTGTTGAGCCGCCCGGGTGGTTGGCTAGCGTGCGATTATATGTTTTAAAGTTTTGCAATTAAGACTCGAGTTTGGTATGATTATCAACTGGATTTTGTTCTTCAATATCTTATTTAGAGTATTTTTCGTAGAGCTATCATTATTTTTTAATGCACTGAATTTAGAGTCGAGTTTGATAAGTATGATTGTCGTCTTGTCGTTTGTTTTTGTCTGTGTCTAGTTTTCCGACGTGTGTGTTGCTGTTATTGCTTTTGGGAGTGCCTAAGGCTGGAAATGTGATGTTTTAATGGGTTTAAAGGGTGTTAATATTGAAAATGAGGTTAAAACCAAAATTCAAGATGGCGGCGCTTTATAAATGTTTTTTTTTTACAGACTGCAGCACAGTTACGTACCTATACAAAAAATGGTAAAGCCGTTCATTCACCAAGAAAATCAAGAACAACAATATTTAGAAGAGCCACAAACTAATATTAAACAACTTGAAAATTCATTCAAAGAACAAACTGAAGAGCTATATACCTACTGACATACAACTATCTGAAAATTCATTCAAAGAACATAGAGAAAAGCCAGATTCTAACACACAACCACCCGAAAATTCTCTAAACTCCAGTTTATAAATAAAAAAGTGAACTGTAACGGACAAAAATTTGTATGGTCAGACGTTAGAGTTATCAGGTACACAAAAGGGCAATATCCAGGTTTTGAATACAAGGAAAATTATATTATCGATGACTTCATATCCATGACTTATGCTAAAAGAAACAAGAATTACAACACCTTTACCATTACCTCTGTCAACAAATGTTATACCGGATCAATCCCTATTTCCGTGCAAAAAAAAAAGAGATTTAGTTTCACTTTTGCCATACATTGACCCATGTGTGCATGATTTTTATCATAACCTGATAACACATGATTCTCCAGATATTGACTTAGTTGATCCAGAGGAATAAACATATGCTGATTTGTTTTCAAAGGTCGCTTAGATTAAGTTTTAAAAGATAATATTACGCGTATTATAATGATTATGTTTTAAGTACAAAGTAATAAGTACTTTTAGAAGACTTTTATAAATTTAGATTGTATTTTTATTTTATTTTCTAGATTAAGTTTCATATGTATGTGATCTCAACTAAAAATGATTAGTTAGCTATCCTAAAACAATTTAAGAAAATAAGTAGTTTTTAACTATTTATGTAACTTCATTTTCGGTGATCTTTTTCTAAGACCCGGCTCGTTGTTTTTGTTATAGTGGTTAAACAGACTGATTAAAGTGAGACTGTTATTGACATAAGTAAAACACTGTTGATTATATTTAAATTATTAAAAATATACTTATTGTATTTGCACTTTTATTCACCCGCTTTTTAAATGATAGTAGACCCCGACAGTACAAGTGGTAAACCAGTACTAGGCACCTACAATACAAATAAAATTAAACTTATATTACTTTACACCTTGAAAGTTTTGTAGTTTATTTGATATAATTAAAGATATATCGAAATACACCACATCTTCTATTGTGTTTAATGTGTGTAAATTGATATAAGTTTAATTTTATCATAGCGCACTAAAAAGACACGGTATCCATGAAATCTTAATGTTTACGAAACAAAATTAGTTCTAGTGTTTTTATTATTTACAACTCTATTGATATCAAAAAGATGTATTAAAAATACTTGTAACATTCAACACCAGTGCATTTTATAATATGTTAAATGATGTATTTGGAATTGTAACATTATACACATAGGAACTTAAATGTGGCTAGTGATATAAGTCTAGTTTTTTTGAAATATCTCAGATTCTAATCATATTTGAACAAAATCAAAGCATATCCTATGTAATAATAACAATTTCCAATTGATAAAAGTCAAAACGTTAAAAAAAAATCTGCGATAAAAAAGTTGTAGCCGTTTAAAAGATGCAAAACTTTTTATTTAAATTTCTCAAAACGAGATTTTGTAACTTGTACCACTTTTCACTAAAGGTACAGAATTTAAACCGTTACGATTTCCAATTTCGCAACTAAAATAACATTATAATAACATGGGTTGATACTCAGTAATTATTAATTTAATGACTCTGATTTGTCTTGATGTATAAATAGAACAGTTGTGATTAGTTTCTTTACCTACTAGTTTTTTTTTTTTTTTTTTTGATGGTGATGTACACACGAGGCAGAACACGAGGATTGTACAGACGCCAGGACATCAAGCTACTACAATCTGTCAAATTTCTTTAATAGATTTTCAATGTTATCGCTTAAGCATAAAGTTCAGAGTTGATTGGGAAAATTTGACAGTTTTGGGTAGCTTAATGTGCTGGCGTCTGTACGTAATCCAGGTGTGCAGAGATGTTCGAGCTTAAAGTAATGCCATAGGTTACAATTGCTCCTAGTATGTGTGATGAGTATAGACGAGGGGCCCGTGGCTAAATAATAAAAGCCGCACAGGTCGATCGATCAGGTTAAGCTACGCTTGCCACGGTTGGCCTGTGGATGGGTGATCTTTGCATACCGAGACCCCTCCGTGCCTCGGAAAGCACCTTAAGCCGTTGGTCCCGGCTGTCATTCGTGGATCCCTTCCACAAGGTAGTTTCGTACGGAGAAAAATGGGCAAAACTCCACAGTTGTTTTTTAAAATTGTTTTATAATATTTTGTATACATTAATTATATAATTTACTATACAAAAGTATTCAAAAAGGATTTAAAAAGAATTTAAAATCATGCAATGACAGATAAGTGAAATCAGTGATAGATACATGGTGCTCTACAGTTGTTCATCATTTTGTACCTTTTCTCATTGAAAGTACTCTACTCCCCACACAAACAACACCACCGCAGCCGTGCATACCTATGCATCTTATTCAGATTTTGATATTAATGCGAGCCCAGGTGTTCTGCATGCTGCGCTAAAATACTTTAAGACTTAATGAGGAATTTATACCGTGTACGTGGAAGTTCGGAATGTTCTCTATTTTAGTGTAACATTGAATGTGGTGTGGTAAACGGTATTTTGGAAGACTGGTTTAATGAACAGTAAACTCGATCCTCATGTTATCTCGTTAATTAATTTATAAACCTAGATTTTTAAACTGTTTCTGGAACAAAAATTACCGATGAGTTTAATCAATATTCAATATTTGTTTATTCACAAAGACACAAATAAGAGAGTAAAATAAGTAAAATAAAACGATGAGTTAAAATAAAACTCAAGTCAAGTGACCCGACTGGCTGCTGGTAAATTCACTAACTGCATAGTTCGTTTTTGGGTTGATTCCAGGAGAGAGTTTCGCCCGGTACGTTACTCTTCAGCATTTTTTCTGTGGGAAATGCGATAGAGAATAGACTCTCAAAGAGAGAATCTCTGCCAGTTGCCAATCTCTTGCACATTCATTTAATGATTGCCCTTTACTTTGAAGATGTCGGAATTAAAGTCGAGATTGGCTCCGGTTAAGCTCCTCAACTAACGGCCTCAATGAGACTACAAGACTAAATGTACAAACAAATACACTAACTATTTAAGGGAAAACTGTTATCAAATAATAAAATAAAATTCAGATATATTATTATTAAAATAGAAATTCAAATTCTTAATATAATTAGAGTCATAGGGCTGCATATATATGTATTTTGTAACCCCATGACCACGATCTAAGCGCTCAAGCGACACGCACCTTGCGACAAAGACTGCGGAGAAAACAAATCAAAGAAGTTCTTTAGAGCATGCCACGAGTCACCGCGAGACACGTGCTCGTGTCGCGTCGAGTCGTATCGCTCGCGACGTGATCGGGGCCATAGGCTATCAAAATGTGTTTAAACGACATTAAAAGCCCCGAAGGTTATGATCCAGTCTACTTTTAGTCTTGAAATTGATCTTGAACTCATAAAATACTGGAATTTCAAATAATTTTAATAATTCAACTCGAAAATAATTAGTTTTACGGCTACCCACCTCGATCGACCCTTTGTTCATATTAAACTTCTAATTATAAATCAGTGGTATTGACGAATATTAATTGAATTAAATAAGCAAATTTGATTTAAGGTATTGGAAAGCTAATTTTAAAATCTATTTTTGCTGCAAAACAATATTGTTTAAACTCGGTTGGAAATGCCTATGAAATCACATGCATTTTTATCATTATTATATACGATTTTTGAGTGATAAAAAGTCGTGAAGAGGGGCACGGTTCGATCGGGCAGGATGAGCTACGCTGCCGCGGTCGGTTCGTGGATGGGTGACCAACTTTACATACCGAGACCCTCCGTGCCTGGGAACGTTACGCCGTTGGTCCCGGCTGTCATTCTTGGATCTTTGACAGTCGTTACTGATCGTCAGAAGCCCGCTAATCGGACAACCTGACTTATCAAGGGGTATCGTGTTACCCAGTAACTGCGTTGTGAAGGTCGTATAAGCAGTCCCTCCATGTAAAGTACTAGTACTCAGCTGCATCCGGTTTGACTGGAAGTCAACCCCAAAATAGTTGGGAAACGGTTAGGCAGATTAATTTCCATGCAATAAATCATTCCTTTTGTTATTTTCTAAAATTTGATGCTCGCAAAGATTTGTAAACAAAAACAAAACAAAAGTTTAATGCTCTTCCGGAATTTTCCTGGTTAAAAACTCTCTAGAATAAGCAATCGTGTCTGTAATTTATACGTTGCTTCGTCGTACAATATTAAACTCTTCTACTCTACGGATAAAATTCAAAACATTTCGGAACAAAAATAGAATACGCGCTTCAATTGTTTCTGGTTATGATTTTCATCAATTACCATGTACTCGTTCTAAATTAAGGAGAATTTGAGAATTGAATTCGATGAAAAAGGTTCCGTATCAACATTTATTTTCTAAACGAATTTAGCAAACCACTTTATAATTACCTGTTTTGGCTAGGTATAAAAAAAACAAACGCAATATTTCTTTGTTCTTAAATTAAAACACATACTTGCTTTTTAGATCACGTGGTTACGCGTAGTCAGAAGCCTTTTTTTTTTTTTTTTTTTTTTCTGAAAGTCTAACAACCAGTCTTACCGAGGGGTATCGTATTACCCAGTAACGGGATTTTGGAGGTCGCCTATCTGACCTCAATCACTCCATGTAAACTCAAACTCGTAGCATTTATTTCAAATAAACCAATTACAGGCACTTTTGAATTGTCAAGGGTCAGTCAGAAAGATGAAGCTAGTTGCCCATTCCAAAGCAAAGTACCTTTGAAGAACAGGCAAGAAACTCCACGGACACTCTTTTAAAATTATACATGTGAGAACGATGCAGGGCGTTAAAAGCGTCCGTAATGAAAAAGTAAAAAAAAAACAATTAAATTATTAAAATACTGGTACTCAGCTGAATCCGGTTAGACTACACGCACTAAGTAGACCACAGCATAGCTGGGAAAAGGCTAGGCAGATGATGGTAAATTACTTTTAAAATTAAGCTGCATCATTTCATACATACTTTGTGACCAAATAACGCCATGATCATGACTGCATAAAGAACATACCTACAGATTGAATTGAGAAACTCTTCCTTTTTTTGAAGTCGGTAAAAAAGTCACGTTGCATCCTTACCAAACCGGAGCTGCAGCAAGTATTCCATATCTTAAAGTTTTCATGTCTTTATATTCATAAATTGCTTGCTTTGTGCACGCTCATAGCGAAGTTTCGAGCAAAACCAGTATACAACACTTGCGGTACCCTAATACAGTACCTTGCTAAGGATGTCGAAAGTGGCTTTACAAAATATAACCGGTCTATATCATCGTTATCCTGAACCAATTTGCCAGGGGAAACGTGCCACGGATTAAATCAAACTGTACGAAAGTTACTCAACAAATTGCACCTTTTTTTTATCAATCCCTTGGATTTCAGAATTGGTCAGCGCTGTGGATATGAATTATACGCGTTCTAAATTGGAAAACGGAATTTGCTGTCGGTTTTGAGTTCTGACTCGGCAATCTTCGTTCGGATTAGAAGCGGCAATTTGAATGTAAAAAAGAGAGCCTACATGGACGTTTAACTGATGGAAAAGATTAATGCAGAAAGCCAATTTTTTCTGAAAGGGTTAGACCAGGAGGGTAGGAGGACAGCCGGGGGTTGCGGAAGTATCGTTCGTTCCCGCGACCCCCGGCGTAGGTGAGAGAGGGAACACCGGGGTGGTTTTTTAGTCAGTAAGAGTCTGACAGACCCCGCCGCCCGCCCCAGGGCGGCGGACATCCATGAGGATTTTCCACCCCGAAACAAAAAAAAAAAAAAAAGGAGGGTAGGAGGAAACCTTTTTTCTTTCTTTCTTTTTGATTCTTATGTTAGCTCAGTGCAGAGCTGACATAACAATCAGCCAGAACAATTGCAAACTGATAATTATTACAATTGTTTATCCCTTATTATGTCTTCGGTATTGTTCGTCAAATTGTTGAGCTCCTTTAGTTTTGAGTTCAGCTGCCCGGTTACTCACAAATGCGTGCACTGAGTGGATAGATCTCTGTGGTTATTTCCTCAAAAGATAATTTCAGATATATTACCACATAATTATGGTATCTTCCATGCTGTAATAAATAAATAAATATCTTCACATGATCTGACCAAGATTATGTCTGGACTTTGAAAAGATATTGTGACTTCTGAGTTTGTTTCGGCCTTTCTGCTCAGTTTAGTCAGATAGAAAACACCGAACTCTACTAGATTAAATTCCGGCCCTGGTCCAGGCCGAGGATTGGAGCGAGAGTGTGTGGGAAGCCGTCACATCCTTCTGCGAAGCAGTAATGCTTGCAAAGGAGGAGGCGGGACGCGTGAGGGAATGGCAATTTTTGCGCCCTCGTGTCCCTAGTCGCCGCAGGAGACGCCCTTGGCGTCGGGAGTCGAGAGCTGATTCCCGGCCAACGTAGTACCATGGCGCGGGCTTGCAGACGGCGACCTATGGGCAGTTCACCGTCCGGTAAGGCGGTAAGGACCAGGCCCGGGTCAACGGCGGGTTGTGTTCCACGCGCGCCTCAAAGAGATGTCAGCACTAACTGACGAGGTCCGCTAGGGCCGATGCCTGCAGGGATCGCAGGTTGTTCGAAAGAATTACCGTGGCCTCTGGTACAGGCAGCTGAAGAAATACGGGTGGGTTTCAATCAGTAAAAGTCTGACACGCCCACCCGCTCCACCTAGAGCGGGAGAAGTTATTTGATAATTTCCCACCCCAAAAAAAGTGTATAAGTGCTTTTTTTTTTTAATTTACAGAAATAAATATAATTTATTATACTGAAACTATTTGGCATTGGACTACTTATGCTGGATTTTTTGCACACCCTTATCCCGCAGTAAAGCAATTACAAGCTGACAGTACAATTGGTTATATCTAGCACAAATACCTACCAATATATCTGCAGCAGTAATTCCAAGAGGTGATCCCATTGACACGGCAACACTGGATCATGACAAACTGGATGTGTGCCAAGTCAATCCGTTAGTGTTAATGGCGCCTCCACCTGTATATATTATGTGGCGGTGCTTGAAATTGAAATGGGGGTAGTTATCCGGAGTTATGGAGGGACTTGACAGTAGATTTTGGTAAAGTTTTTGTTGTTAACTGTTTTTATTGTGGGATATAGTGTTCAGTCGTGCGAAAAGGCGGCAGTTTAGCTGTTTTTATTTAGCCTGGAAACTAAAACTTTATTTTTGTTTTCTAAGCATTAATTTCAGGCTTAAAATTAAGGGTTTTGTTTATAAAAGGTTGCTGAAAACTAAGTCATATATAAAAAAAACTAAGTCGATTAACGTCAGTTTGATCATTCATTTCTTGACGTTTTAGCGTTGCTTAAATTGAAGAGGAGTTTTCTTAACTTTAAGGAACACTAATAAATTAAGTGCACAACAGATGACTATTAAAAAGTTGTTTTTTTTTTGTTTTTAATTTCGAATGGACTCGCACTTGACCTCGATCACGCCCGATGGAAAGCGATGGATGAGGTCTATGATGGAACGAGCGTGCTCAGAAGATGTAATTAATAAATTATTAATAATATAATAAATAATTTTAAAATTCGTTATTATAATTTAAGTGCCTTTCATATGTGATTTTATTTCGAGTGATATATTAACAAAACCAACCCTTTTTACACCTCCTTGCTCCTGCCTCGTTAGTCACGGTACTGCTGAGCATGATGTCCTGGGTTCGATTTCCGGGCCCGGCAGTGTTATTGGGTTTTTCCTCAATAAATTTCTCAGTTGCAGCCGTGAGTCTGGATTTGTTCCCAGTTGATGTGTGTGGTGAATTATTCATAACAGGCAAAATGTAGTGTCCAGACGCCATCACATCAACCTACTCGAAACTGTCAAATTTCCCCAATCAACCTTGAACCTAATGCGATAATCTATAAAAGAAATTTGACAGATTGTAGTAGCTTGATGTAATGGCGTCTGTGCTATAGGTACACTTTTGCCTAACTCTTGTAGTAAATAAGGCGTGCTGTTAAGTGGAAATGAAAATTCTATATATTTTAAGCTCTTTTATATCGTAGGTTCGCAGTAAATAAAAAAATAAAAAATAAAAATCGTTTATTTGGAACAGAAACAGATACAGTCTGAAACAGATACAAACGATGGCAGCTGCAAAAGTTAAAAACTGTGGCGCAGTTGTCAACACCCTGCTCCTAGCATGAAGATACGTGTTCCAGATTAAGTGAAGGGTACAAAAAAAGGTAAAAAAATAATAATAATAAAATACAATACAAATATTAAATCGTAGGGTATGCGCCGTGTATTTGTGAATGTGTGTGTGTGTGTGTGTGTGTGTGTGTGTGTGTGTATACATGGTGAGTAGTTTTACTTGCGTATTGAGATGTATGCGTATGTTGTATCGTGCTATAGAGTTAAACTTTCATGAGCATTTCTGTTGAGTCGTACGTTTGAGATTTCAACCAAAGGCCAAGTTTTTTCTTACATTGACTAATGGTATTGGGATAAATATTTATATTTTTATTAATTTTGTTGTAGAGTTTGGAACTTAGATATGCAAAATGGTGACGAGCTAGAGCTGTCCTGCGAGGTTCAGTGTTGCATACGCGATCAGATCGCCGTCTACTGGTACACTTTTCTGGAGCATACCTTAGATGCTCCAGAAAAGTGTACCATATGTGAATAACCTATTAAGTTTATCATAATAATACCAGGTAAGAAACAAACTCCGCGTAAGTTACTTTATAACAACACGATTCACAATTTAATAAGGATTGTTATAAGTTTGAATGAACAAGACTAACTTACATATTACCTTCAATCCTTCAATCTATGCGAGTACGAGTAAGCGTTCTTAGGTGGATGTTATACAGAAGGTAGGGAAGAGTAAATACAATATTAGCTAAAAGCCTGGCTTGTGGCTAAGTAACAACAGCCGCACGGCTCGATCAATCAGGTTAAGCTAAGCTTGCCGCGGTTGGTCCGTGGATGGGTGAACATTTTTACATTTCAAAACCCCTCCGTGCCTCGGAACACACGTTAAGCCGTTGGTCCCGACTTTCATTCGTGCATCTTTGGCAAAATCTGTGGAAAGTGTGACAATCAACCTTACCAAGGGGATCGTATTTCCCAGTTATGTAGGTCAGTTGGGCAGTCACTTCGTGTAAAATACTGGCATTCAGCTGCACCCGGTCAGATTAGAAACCCACCCCAACATATTTGGGAAAAGGCTAGGCAGCAGACATATATAATATGAAAACAATATAATTGATTTAAGAGAAAATTCAAACTGTCAGATTTTCCTAATCAACTTTGAACCTTATGCTTTAGCGATAAAGTTGAAAATCTGTACGTAAATCGCTCATCGTGATCATCATTTCAGACAAAACCCAGCACCACCACTTCGACCGGTTCTGTACTTCCCGCATCCAGTGGATTACTGAAGCCTTCACAAGGTCGTCGCTCCGTGTGGGAGGCCTTCCAACGCTACGCCTTCCGGTACACGTTCATCACTCCAGAACCTTTCGGCCCCATCGGCCATCTATCTGCGAGCATTTTGTCCTGCCAAATGCTACTTAAGTTTGGAAATTCTTCGGGCTGTGTCGGTTACCTTGGTATTTTGTGCTACTAGGTACTTATTGTATACCTAGGCCTTTTTGCAGTTTAATCTAAAGCCGTAATGCCACAATGCGTGACCGAACGCGATCCGATTTCTATTTTCAATCTACCCTAGCCGTCTCATCAGTCCTACTGGCTGAGGGCGTTTCTACCTCAACCGATTCTAGATTATAATGTAGATAAACTAGGTATTGCTTTTACCTACCCACTTCTATTGAACTCAATTCGAAAGAAACTTTATGTGTAAATAATAATTCAAAACCATTTCCGGTCAACCACTTACTAACTATATATTATTGAAATCAACAGTGTATCTACTTTAATATTGTTTTACATATTATTATTATATTAAGACTGTTAGCTTTTTAAATTATGCAAATACTTAATAAAGATTGATTTAGTTCACGTTCTTTAATAATATTTATATAGAAAACAATTGAACAATGAAAATAAAGAAAGAGTTGTTATTTTTGATTACTAGTGCTTGGTCCCTGCTTCGCCCATTTATTAAAGCCGAGTGCACTCGAGTGAACGAAATTGATCGGTAAGTAGCTTATACATACTCGTAGTTACATTGTCATCCAAAGTTTTGTATTCTGTATATATGGCTTTGAATCAACGTACAGACGCCAGCACATAAAGCTACCCGAAACTGTAAAATGTTCCCAATCAACATTGAACCTTATCCTTTGGCGATAAAGTTGAAAATCTATTAAAGCAATTTGATAGATTGTAGTAGCTTGATGTGTTGGCGTCTGTATCTATATTGTGTGTCTTTAGATAACGGATGTGATATGTACCATTATTGTGTAATGTAACAGCAACAGTGTTTTACAATAAAGTGACAGAACACCCCAAAGGAGATTATTTCTGTCATCTCGAAGTCCTTTATATAATTTATTATTATTGATTGCTGGTGGCGGCGTGTGTCTTGGATCATTAAGTTCCCTTCAAAATGGTTGAGCTAATTGGTGCTGATCCATACGTCATGTTCGTGAATGGGCGCCGTCAGTAGGGACTGGTCACCTCTTAGCTGCAACTGCTTATTTTAATTTCTGAATTGTTTTATCTTTTTTACAACGAACGTTCTTAACGTGCACTTCTTTCTAAATCGTTTCCACATGTATAATTTTAACATGAATGATGTAGCCAGTATTTTGTAACAATGTTATGCTTTAAAAGAGTGTCCGTGGAGTTTCTTGCCCGTTCTTCTCCGTAGGTACCTACTACGCTTTGGAATGGGCAACTAGCTTCATCTTTCTGAGTGACTGACCCCTTGACAATCTAAAAGTGTCTGTAATTGGTTTATTTGAAATAAATGCTTTAAGTTTGAGTTTATTCTTACATCTTACTTATTATATGGTAGGTACCAAATTATAATGAGAAGTCCAGAGTATTTCAAACGGCGTTGGCGTCGAAATCTGTTCAAAATTCAACCAGTACGGACTACCATCTGACATATTAGTCTAGCCTGTATTATCCTACTTCTGGGTAAAGGCCTACCTTCTCTCTCTTAACACAGTTATCACCTCTGGAAAATGAAAAATGTTAAAATAAATCTTACGAGTGTTTATAACGCTTTCTCAATCCCTAGTTACTCACGCAATGACAACAGCACACACGCAATTTCACCTAAGCTTTACAACCGATGAAAATTGTCACGTGAGTGACTTAAGTGTCCATCAACCTAGATAGATGTGTTTTATATAAAAATAGATAATATGAGTCTCATATAAGAAATCCAACATATTTGACGGTTTCGATTCTCGACTAAACAAGTTTTTGTTTTTGTGTTTAATTTAAGCCAAATATAACCCTGTTGAGAAATTGCGTAACACATTAACAGTAGCAATGGGTTTCATTTTGACAGTTGAACAACATTCATTGCGTTATTTACATTGTTGAGCAGGCACATTTTTCGAACATATGGAGCAATGGTAATCCATTGCTCCATATGTTCGAAAAATGAAACAAATTTGAATCATTTTGAAGCATACTGCTAATGCAGTATGCTTCAAAATTATTCAAATTGAGAGTAATAGTATGTTACGCAATTAGGGTGCTGTAGTCCCATTCCATATATTCAACATGTCTATCATACACGTAATATCAGCTACATGAACCATACTGGTAGAATTCACTTCTTCATTTCGTGTCAATAGATTTTTACCACCATTTTCACATTCCATCAGATTTCAGCCCATAAAATGATTATCTTCTATTTACTTATATTTACTGCCTCATAGAGTCTGCCTCGTATAGTCGTCTCAAGCGCCACTGCTAGGCATGAGGACCTGGGTTCGATTCATGGGTCGGGCAAAGTATTATTTGGTTTTTCCATCAAGAATTTCTCAGTTGCGGGCTTAAACATAAAAATCGAAATCTGGGTGACACCTCTGCCCATTCTTACTTACCTTTTAATTACAAGAGTCAACTGAAAACACGCTATACTAGGACATCCCAGTAGCAATAAGCCTCAGGCTACTTATGCAGTCCACAAACACGTCTTACCAAGCCAGACAGATGTTATCAAAGCAATCTGCCGAGACCTACTTTAGCATCTGTCAAAAGCAACACGCAAAAGTAAGACCTGATTTTATGGTCTGTATTTTTTTTTTCTCCATTTTTTTTCTCTTTGATGGCCACAGACATAAATTATGTATTCCGGTCACAATTAATTTCGTACGTTTTTACCTTTTCGGTTTATTCTGAAGACAATTATATGAAAAAAGATTGTACCCGTTTCTTTTGGTGTTGCTACCTGTATTTTCGTATCAAAATTAAAAATAAAGAGGAAAATGAATGTTCTTTTTCATTTCCTTATAAATCTTTAATTTAGATCTACTTGCATCACATTACACTAAATACGTTTGGCGCTACACGGATTATAAAATATCGTTTATTTCTTTCAATCGTTAAATAATTTGGATGCCATATTTGTTTGTTTTTAGGTTTAGTGTAGTTAGATTATTTTATTGATTTTTTTTTTATTTGTATTTAATGCGTGTAGTTAGTTTGAAGACCCGGGACCTGGGTTTTGGGGGTCCGTGGCTAAATAATAACAGCTGCACAGGTCGATAGATCAGGTTACGCTACGCTTGCCGCGCTTGCTCTGTGGATGGGTGTGGACCATCTTTACATACCGAGACCCCTTCGTGCCTCGGAAAGCACGCTAAGCCGTTGGTGCTGGCTGTCATTCGTGGATCTTTGAAAGTCGCTACCGGTAGTCAGAAGCCTGAATGTCTGACAACCAGTCTTGCCAACGGGTATCGTATTACCCAGTAACTGGGTTGTGGAGGTCAGATAGGCAGTCGCACCATGTAAAATACTGGTATTCAGCTGCATCCGGATAGACTGAAAGCCGACCCCAACGTAGTTGGGAAAAAGGCTAGGCAGATGATGATTATGATGAGTTAGTTTGAAGACTTCAATCACGTTATGAGGCACATTTCTCTATCGTTTATAGCTCAGAATGATATTTTAAATACGTTTAGCGCTAAACAAAATTTGTAATTTATGGTGCAGTTCCGTTTAGGGGCCCATGGCTAAATAATAACAGCCGCACAGGTCGATCGATCAGGTTAAGCTACGCTTGCCGCGGTTGGTCTGTGGATGGGTGACCATCTTTACATACCGAGACCCCTCCGCGCCTCGGAAAGCACGTTAAGCCGTTGGTCCCGGCTGTCATTCGTAGATCTTTGACAGTCGTTGCGGGTGTCAGAAGCCCGAAAATCTGACAACCAGTCGTACCTAGGGGTATCGTATTACCCAGTAACTGGGTTGTGGAGGTCAGATAGGCAGTCGCTCCATGTAAAATACTGGTATTCAGCTGCATCTGGTTAGACTGCAAGCCGACCCCAACACAGTTGGGAAAAGGCTAGGCAGATGATGATGGTGCAGTTCCGTTTACAATTTGCATTGATCAAAAAGTATTTAGTTTTGTAAAGAAAATTACCTTATCACAGTTTGTTACTCAAGTCCACTACTTGCTTATTGTAAAAGTAGTGCAATGTGTTCTTATACACATATATAGGTCATACAACTCTAGTGCGGAACGTGAAACTTCTTAGCTATTGAGAGAGTATACTTCAACGATAGCTATGTACTAGCGGCTGTACGAGTAACGAACAAAAGGATATTGTTTTCTATTTACGGTATGGGCACTGCAGTTGCGATCAAATTTCTATTTTTTGTTGGACTGACAGTAAATATCAGCCTTAAAACAAAGATATTGTGTCAGTGGACTCTATTGACAAAATATCTTTGTTTTAAGGACCTGTAACAATACCTATTGCAGTTGGATACTTACGATAAAATTAGCATATTCGTACATACATAAACTCACACCTTTTTCCAATAACGGTGGGCAGAAACTACAGAAAGAAAAAAGTAAAATAGGTTTATTTACTCAGAACACCACCTACTACGTTTAGTTTTTTTTTGGTGTGCGGTGGAAATCCTCATGGACTTCCTCCATCGTGGGGGTGACAGAGGGGCATGCCGGGCTCTTACCGGCTAAAACCATCGCGGTGTTTTACCTCTGCGTATGGCCGGGGGTGCGGGATTTGCATAAGCATTCACCGCTCCCCGAGTACTACGCACATGACCTTTCTAAAGAACATCACCAATAACGTCAGTGTTTGTCCTTCTAAGGCGTCTCCTCTCGACATTTCCACTCACATCTGCCTTGATTAACCCACTCAACTCATCTAAGTATAACCCCATATAGGATAAACACAATACGTAAACATACATAACTATATAAATTAATCTGTGTCATACGAAAGCGTGGCATCATAGTGATCCTATCAGCATTCAATATGTACTCACCTACTGATATTAGAGCATTTCGTCCAGTCACAAGGTATTTGAGGAATTAAGTGTTTCGCCCAATCGTTACACACAAGGCCTACACAAACAGACTATGATTTATTATTTATTTAATTTGTACAGTGGTATGTTTACTATCTATCAATATGTGATATCTAGTTTGATCAGTAAATAAAACAGCCAAATTGGAAAAGTATCAATTTATTGTTTCCACACTCTGAATAGAATAGATAGATAATTGTTAGCTTTGATGTGTTTATTTACATTGTGTAGAAGAAAACTTCTGAGGCCAAAGCTAAATAATAAAGTCGTGTTAAGAAAAATCTTTGGTATTTAAATTACTATTACCAGAAATTAGATTATTTGCAAAAGATCCACTTCATGGAATGTTTGAAATGTTGTTCATGGTAAAACCAAAGCGCGTCATATCACCACGTAGATGATTAAAGAGAATGAACATTAACTTTAGACCAGATTAATTGAATGGTATGAAGCGCCTTCAATATCTTTACAAATACGTCGTATAGAATGCAAAAAGGCATCCCACAAAATATTAGACCAATTTTGTTTAGGTGCTTGAAAGTTTTCACTAAACATATACATATGTATGAGTGGAAGTCATATATTATGTCACTCTATGTAAAATACTGGTATTCAGTTGCATCCAGTCAGACTGGAAACCGACCCCTACATACATATTATAGTTGAGAGAAGGCTAGGCAGATAATGATATACAGGATACATTTTTAACCAGTGCGCAGACAGTAACCATGAATTCGGCACATTATTGTAGACCCCCTAGCGTAGAAATATTTTGTCGGTTACCAAAAAAAAAAAAAATCAACTGTTTCATAGAACTGTGCAATACTGACGACGCTGCAAAATGTATGGCAGAGCAAATTTTTTTTTTTATATTATGTTAAAAAATTGATGAATTATGTGAGAGTGGACCTTTTGCTATCTCTATTTGGTGTATTATCTTATAAATAAATATACAACTATGATAATAAAGCACTCAAGAAACCCAAGTCTTAGTTCTAATGCAGTCTTGTAAACTAAAATATGAATATTATAAAATACCCATCGAACATTAAATAAAATTCGAGATAATGACACATATTACCATTCAACCACTATTTTAATGATTTCTCAAAGGTAGAATTGGTGAATTCAATCTTTAAAAATACAACGAATACATAAATTCTATTGACATGTTTGAGTTACACCACCTTTCTAATAATAATATGAAGAATAGACATTTGTTTTACTCGATTGCAACAATAAAAGCAGAAATTTCTGGTACTTACTTATGAAATTACAAAGTTGCTATAATACCAGCCAAGTGAGGTTTTCGGGCAAACAACATAATAACAATCAGAACCACACTTTGCTGATATTAAAATAACTCATAAAGGGAATATACTGTAGCTTTAGTAACTTCAATACAAGGAAACAACACGCTACAGTGAACCAACATAAGGGCTATAATCATTTACGAAGTTGTCATGAACTTCGAAGAAAACCATCACAACCTCAAGCTCGCTCCACAATTAATCATTATGAACAATGATAGTAATGATGTAACAGATATTTATTAGGAAGAACCTTTAACGCAATGTTTTGATACTCGCTGAGCACATACGAATATGCACGACTATATACGAATATACATGAAACAAATAAACATCGAAGAGCGAATACACCTCAAAATATATTTTGATATATTACGAGTACTAAATATAGTTTCAAATATTGTATTTACTAACAAAATATGGATTGTCATTGTCCGAAATAAACATTTTGAATTTGAATTTGAAAATACTGTTGGTTTCATTTTCATACTTGTGTCTGTTCGTGTGTGTTCGGCGAGAATTTAAACGTCGCATAAGAAAAGTACTGACAGGCAGTGTTTTCCAAATGGATTAAAATGTATTAGAGAACGATAAATATCTAACATACAATCCATTTCTTACTATTTTTCAACATGAAGCACTCGGTCTTTAAGTTTCTGAAGGTCACAATACCAAATCCCATTTCTGAATAAATTGAAATATAATGTAATTTCTTAGTTAATCCAAAACTTACTTAAATGTTATTTACATCGAAAAAATGGTGATTTACATAAGTATAGATTATTTACAGCATTAGCTCTTTGGGTCCAAATTCACCTAAATCTATCAATTCCTATAAATAACTTAAAATCTAAGAATTAATGAAAGTAGTGAAAAGTATGATTATAAAAATTTACTAAAAAAGTAGTCTTATATTTAAGAAAATAAGGCTATAATTATATCTGCTACCCTTTAACTCAGGTCACGTTTTATGGTTATTATACTATGTAGATAAATATAATGTAAATTAAAATATTTTTGAACATAAAACTATAAATTGAAAAATTTATTTATTCCTAACCTAACTAAATAAATAGGCAAGAATACTAAAAATATCACTAAGGATACTTCGCAGAATCTAATTTAGTCAAAATGAACTAGAGCTGAACGATAAATGCATAATGAAATCACAGAATTATTTACAATTCAATTCATACGCTACAATACTGCTACAACCACTAGTAATAAATACGCCGTTGTTACTTCCAGCATCTGGCTAGATGAAGTCTTGTAATATTTGACCTCGTCTTGGGTCGGTGGCGAGAACGAAGCCTCGTAAATTAAACGGTTCGGACACGGGAGCATCTCCGCTGGTATTTCGAGCAGCTTCCTCTTATATTCAATTTTAGTATCATCATTGTCTGTTTCCTGGTCTTGCATTGCGTCATCGTAATGCTTCTCTTCGAATTCTTCTTCTTCGTAGTCAATGTCTTTTTTGTATGAACCTTGAATAGTTTTTTGTGATTTTTCTATTTTAACAGTACCTATGTTTGTTGTTTTTGTATCCATGATGCAGTTGAGGCGGGACAGTGAGGCTTTGACGCGTTTGCTTTTTGTTTCGTTTCGGAGTTTGTGTAACCAGGATAGGCGGCAGTCGCAGGTTAGCTTGTTACCTGTAGAAAAAAAAATAGAGTTATTTAATGTGTCTATCTGCCCCAAAAAATATTTGTTCATCTAAAAATAAATCCTATACAGATACTCTATTATTAAATGAAATTGTCTAATAAGTAATTTCCTGCCTAGTCCGTTTCGTTAATCTGGCTAACCGTAAAAGCCAATAAACAATTTGTGATCACCTAACAAACAAAAAGTAATATTATCAATCATAACACAAAATTTTCACAGCACAAACAAAATTCCCGACACGCGGAACTAGGATCATCTCTACAATAAACAAGCCACAAAACCAAATTAACAGTGGACAAAGAGTATTAAATCATAGCTAACAGCAATGCTCGACCAGTGCGGAAAATATAACATCTAGCTCGCAGCAAAATATAGACGCTATTAAATTGTCACAGAGCACTTAAACACAGTATTTCAAGGCCTGATTCATTGTAGTAGGGGGTAGTAATGTCCCCGGATGGTTTAAGTGTGCGATGGACTGTGGCCTGCGTTTTTTGGGCGGTTAGTTAGTAGTAAGTAGATTTTGCAAGAAGATTGATGCGAGTTTGTGGTGGTTTACGAGATTATGCACTGGTGAAAATGTTTATAAATTAGATTGAGTTTGCCTATAGTTATTCCTTTTAAGAGGAAAACATTCTGAATTTCATTTTCATTGGGGAAAAATATAAGCATACCAAATATGGAAAACGTATCTTAAATAATTTTTCACAAACACAAAAACTGCAAATGAAATAAAAAAAAACGAACAAAACAAAAAAATAGCATTCGATACTCTTTTTCTACTCTACAAAATGCCAAACACCTACAAAACACCAATAAATACATCATGATAACCAAAGAACCGTGACATAATAGCCACGGCAGCTAATCGTGCGGTTAATTGAACCATTCCGGTTAATTTTCAACACGGATATATTACCCAACGGGTTACTGAAGGAGCATACATCACTGCGGTGCGGTAATTAACCGGGCTCACAGATGTTATTAATGATAGTTTTTTTTACCGCTTTATGGGCCCTTATAATGGTAGTTTGCATTTATAAATTGAATCCCTGGTCGTATAGCAACACATAAATATTTTTGTTTATATTGTTATAATTCAAAAAATATTCTATCATCTCATTACAAATTAGATTTAATGGATTCCGGGTCTTGCTAACAAACTTTTGTGCAAGGATGTGAAAACAGGTCGAGTTATTACGACATCCTCATTTGTTCTTCTCGTGTCCTACATTTCATAAGCGTTGGCGGAAATAAAGAACAAATTCGTATATATCATAACAAATGTCAGCTGTCACGAAGTAATATCGACATTTGTTAGGGATTACGTTAATTTACAATTTACGTAATCCAAACAAAGATAAATGACGAACAAAGTTGTCAAAATTCAACTCACCGTCTAGAGAGATTAACGCATAATTGGACTTCATGTTTTCCAAAACATTTTGAACTGCTTCTTGTTTCAACGTTTCTAAGTTATTGTTCCTTAAATCCAAAACATTCAACTTTTGAATATCATCGAGCACGCCGTCGTCTAATGTCCCCAACTTATTATCGGCCAACGTAAGTTTTCGCAGCTGAGTCAATCCACCGAAGCCCCTCTCAGATATAAATTCTATTTCGTTGCCATCCAGGTAAAGTTCTTGAAGGCTCCAAAGTTCCGCGAACGCAAGGTCCCCTATCATCGTTAATTTATTGTTTCTCATATCCAACGTGATCAGATTAGACAGACCTTGGAAGTTTTCCTTAATGACAACTGTCAACTGATTGTTGTCGAGGTCCAATTTTATGAGATTGTTCAGATGTTTGAAACATCCGTCGTGAAGGACGCTAATTATGTTCTTCGATAGATAAAGCCTCTGTAAGTTGGGGAGGACGTAGAAGACGTCTCGCTTCAATTCAGATATCTGATTTTCGACTAAGCTGACGTTTGACAGCATTATTAGATGGGCGAATGACATCTTTTCCAGTTTCGCTATTTTGTTCTTGGGCAGCGTGATCTCCCGGAGCGTGGTTGAGTTGGTGAACGCGAACGATGCTATACTGTAGATATTGGCGTACTGTATATTGAGGTATTGTAATCGTTCCAGTCTAACGATCACTTTTGCGGGTATATACGTCAGTCCACCGTCGGCCCTGACGTTGAATGTTAACTTTTCTATTTTTGGTTGTGAATAAAAATTGGACCAGAACGGATCGTCTTCAGCTATACCACCGTTGAATACCCAACAATCGGCCTTTGTGGCGGTTTTTATCTTTATACTTTCGCAGTAACAATGAACTTTGGACCCTCGGTCCTGTATATCACAAATATTAACGTAGTGTGAGTAAATCTTGTCGTTTTTCCATCGCCTTTTGTCGTTCTGTCGGCTCTCAGTTACGTTTATTTCGACTGTCGCGAAGGCAATCATTAGGATCAGATATTTAAGGTCCATCTTTGTTCCCTTTTCACATCGGAGCGATTTTTATCTGTAACAAAAGAGATGGCATTTAGTGAGTTTATTTTGTTATCTTTTATCTTCAGCCGTATTTTGTACATTAGTGAAGTCGATGATTCTATTGTTGAAAGTCGAATAAGGTATTATTATGACGACGCTAATTGGCACTCAGCAGCTACATTTTATTCCTTGAAGTTAAGTTCTAATCTTATTATAATATTATATTATATATTATTATAAATTTGAAAGATTGTGAGGATGGATGGATGGGTGGATGTTTGTTATTCTTTCACGCAAAAACTACTGAACGGATTTTGATGAAACTTAACAGTAATATAGCATATACATCAGAATAACACAAAAAATATTTTTTATTCGGATATTCCTATAGAATAGACACTTATGCGGGTAAAACTGCTAATAGGCACTGCTAGTAATAGAAATAAACCTCTTTTTTTGTTATTTTGTAATACGTGGGTAATTTACGAGTATATGAAAGCAATCAAACTGAGCATTTAACTTTCGACAAACAAATAGAGATTTTTATAAGAAATATAATTATATAAATGACAGTCTTTGATCAATTGAAATACACGTTTATTTAAAAGTTCAATCAATCAATCAACTCAGCCTATCGCAGTCCACTGCTGGACATATGCCTCTCCCAGACTGCGCCACAACACCCTGTCCTCCGCCTTCCGCATCCAATCTACCCCAGCTACTTTCTTTAGGTCGTCCGTCCATCTACCTGGGGGGCGTCCCACACTACGCTTGCCGATACGCGGTCTCCGCGGGCGGTTACTTAAAAGTAGAATTAATTTATTTATTTTGAAGATACGTACATCTTCTGTCCTTCCTTTTATTATATTTAAGAAGTTTTGACCAGTCGTAGCCAGGTCAAAATGGGGAGAATGCGTTTCTTACTTTGTTTGGTCAAAACCTGGTCAAAAGGAAGTGGATATAACGCGAAGTTATTTGCAACCGTTCCCGCCACAATCTGTGCGCTTCTGGCGGAAACACCTCTCGTTCCCGCTCGGCCAAACGCGAAACGAAGATTCTAGAATATTCTAGAAGCTTTCTTTAAAAATATTCGATGTGCACCCTTTTTGACATTAGCCGTATGATGTCCGTCAACTGGGCTGTGCAACGAAAAGTGCACCACTTTTAAAAATGACTGTAAAGTCATCGACCTTTCTAAAGGTCAACATTTTTTAAAGACCCACATGTCATCAAATTGAAGATGTTATTAAGTATCACCGTTAATTCCTTCTAATAATCCTTCAGGCGCGCCTGCATCCTGGCACGGAACTCATCAAGCTTAATTACTCAATTATTAAGACATTTTGTTTTATTAACAGTTGTCAGTTTTTGTTGTTGGAGTTGCAATTTGTTCTACGTCGGTTTTTATTTGCGCCAATGTTTTGATTAAAAAATTATAAATAAGAGTTTTTTTTTATGTTTTGTTACATATGGATATCCTAACCATATCTGAGTTAATGGAAATAGAAGAGGGGCCCGTGGCTAAATAATAACAGCCGCACAGGTCGATCGATCAGGTTAAGCTACGCTTGCCGCGGTTGGTCTGTGGATGGGTGACCATTTTGTGGATGGGTCACCCCTCCGTGCCTCGGAAAGCACGTTAAGCCGTTGGTCCCGGCTTTCATTCGTGGATCTTTGACAGTCGTTACGGGTAGTCAGAAGCCCGAAAGTCTGATAACCAGTCCTACCGGGGTTATCGTATTACCCAGTAACTGGGTTGTGGAGGTCAGATAGGCAGTCGCTCCATGTAAAATACTGGTATTCAACTGCATCCGGTTAGACTGGAAGCCGAACCCAATATAGTTGGGAAGAGGCTAGGCAGATGATGATGATGATCTGAGTTAATGGAAATAAACGAGTTCACTTTGACTTTCAATATAATTATTGCGCTCAATTGCAAAGGTAAAAATTAAACCAATAAAATATATCTTACACTGTCTATCATAATCATAACAAGAAAAACTATTCCATCTGGAAGAGTAGCAGTTGTGGCAATTTTCTTTTTGACCATTGATTGAAACTATATACTGGTATGGCTTCAATCAATGGTCAAAAAGAAAATAGCCACAACCAGCGTATCTTCAACAGCAGGTAATAAGCTAATTATGACATTAAGATGAGCTATTAAAAAGAATCTTCCTCATCTAAAAATATGCACCATTAAGTCAAAGCACTCCTCACGAACAGCAAACAATCATCATCCCCCCTACACGTTTATAAGTCAACTATGCGATGCAGAGCAAGCAAGGGGTAACATGTAACATATCCTGTGATCACTCAAAGCCTTTCCTTTGAGCTCTTGAGCCAGTTCTCCCCTAAGCAGGGTGCCCTCGATACAAACCCTTTAGGCCCCAATCTGTAACGGTCATATGGAGTGTTCCCGTATTGTATCCCTTTGAAGTAACAGGCATAATGGCGGTTGAAACTATGCTGATGTGGCTATGCTTTGTTAAATATCTTCTGTATTAGTTACTTGAATTAATTACAGATAACTGAGTATATTCTTCCGACTAAGAAGGCATGAAAAGGCTCTCAAGTTAGTGTAGAGGCGGTAGCCGTTATACAATTAATTGTTGAAAGTGCATTTTCTTAAGCAATGTCTGTAGTATAAGATGTTTGATATAAATAAATTATTTATTATGTTTATTTCCATTAACACTTTTAAGGGCGCCATACGTCTATAGCCCGTCATAACAGGTATATGACGGACAGAACAGAATAGATTTAGATTCGGAACAGATTCCGGCGCGTAAACGATTACCGCGCCAGAATCTGTTAAAGTAAAGCAAAAAGAAAAGAAAGAAACAAAAACCAATGTAAGCTTTAAGGACTGATTATATTATTTAATGATTAATTACAAAAAATACAACCTTCTTCAAATTTTGATCAACAAAATGTGGTAACTATGGCAGAAAACTACTGCACTGTCTACTGTCAGTTCCATATTCAAAAGTTTTCATTTACGGACATATTATTTCGAAACCAAAACCTCTTTAAAGCGGCCAAGCTGATCAAATATTATTGAAAAGGAGCGTGACTTCCACACATTATATTGCCAACGAAACAATCAAAAAGTGTGTAGTAAATCGATATTTCGTCGTGTTACCTTGAGAATATTATAATAAGAACTAATTGGTGGCCATATTGTGTGACAGTGTATGGAGTAATTATTGGAATATTTCGATGGCTCACTATGGTAATATTATAACGATGCTGTCGTAAGAGGTGCTACACACTTAATCTATTCGGTCATGTTTCGGCACGGCTGGGTGGCAAAACCAAGTCGATATAATATGTTCGCGGAAAAGCCGCTCGTCTTAGCTCAAACTGTGCCGAACCGACCCGAACATGATTGAACAAGGGTAGATGTCGAACGGAATTTCCCGATCGGACCGAGGTGAATGAAATCCGAATATGTGTGTGATTGCTTCGGGTTCACGTAATATGGGAAAATACTTGTGGTAAATAGATATCAACAACAATAACAAACAAACAGCAACAGCAAATGAAGAACAACACTAACGATTTTAATCACGCTATGAAAAATTCTTTTATAATTTATTATAACAAGCAAAACTGCATTCAACGATTTTCGAAGTTGCGGGACTGAGCATTGAACTGATAAAGTTACCCAAGACCGTGTCATGTAACTTCATAATCAACGAGGTCCATTAATGTCATTCAGAAACATTTTTTTATTTATTTAATACTTTATGCACACAAATTTGTATTAGAAGCGAACTGCCATAGGCATTTTCTACCAGTGAATCTTTGGGGGACGCAGAGAAAAACAGTAGTATGTGCAGTAACGACAAATTGAACAATAAATCACATACAATACATAACACTGTATCTTATATCGTATCATTAATATTTCAGGTAGGTACCTGTTCGCCCTCCACTGACCGTCAGTATTTTTGTCCATCTGTATAATCGTAAATATAATACTTATTAGCTCGTCAATATGTACTTGTCCGTAATGATAGATGAGGACGTAGACAAATAATAAGTACGTCCCAAAAAGGCAGGGGTCGAACAACCGCCCATTATACCCAATTTTTGTTTTTCTTTACAATGAAATAAATAAAGAACTCAATATTATATCCGCTCAACAAACCTTCATGTACATAACTACCCAATTGCTCTTTCCTATGAGGAAACAGAGAACCTGTTCATTGTTCAGAAATAGTTAATGCTTATGTCAATTATACAATTTTATTTTATTCTACAAGACGTATTTACACCACCCGACACCTTTTACGACTTACACAAAATCTCGCACACACACACACACTCACATATACACACACAGAGAAGCACGCCCATATTTGTATTTTTTTTTAATTTCTTATCTTAGATCGTCTATTGATGCATCTTTTTAAATGTCTTTTGGGCTAACATGTATTATTGTCTGTTTTGAGAGGTCTGGCGCTGTATGCCGAGATAAAGGACTCCTCCTAGTTCGGCTACAGATGCTCCCATGTTATATACTCTCAAGTACTAGCCTATAAGTATGTGTAACACGTTGTATTATTTTTGGTGAAATAAATAAATAATTATTATTAATAATTAAAAGTATGGTCTTTTATTGGAAACAAAGGAAGCTTGAAATGATGTGATTATGTAAAAAGGTTGGTGGCCTCTGGTTTTTGCTTTGAAAGTAACATCTGTTCGAAATTGAGTTTCGAGAAATGCAAATGAAAATCGATGTACGTACTGCCTTAATTGATTTAATATAGATGCAACTTAATCAGATCTGGTACTTTTCGGGGCGATTAATGATACACTTAGTGAAAGTTTTAAATTCAAGCCCGCTTGCACAGTAATTTATTTAACATAATAGCGTTAAAATGTTCATAAGTACTGTTAATTATGTTATGACATACTTAATTGTTTTTTCAATGGTTATTAAAAATAAAATTAGCTGTTCCATACTTTTGGACTGCGTAGGTGGTAACCTATGAAAAATTTCTATGTTAGGGTTCGAATAAAGAATCATGTGGTGATTTCATTTTTACAGTTTGCGCGTCCCATCCTGTAGATACACTTCGACCTACCCCTTTGGGGCTTACAGGCGTGATGATATGTTATGTTACAACAGTTACTAAAGAATAGAAGCCATCAACTAAAAACTTAAGCTCCCAACTGCAGTACAGTCGCTAACAGAACTCCTGCTAAACGTCAATTAAGTGAACGCGAGCAAGTTTACGTTCAAAATGTTGACCATTAAATTTCATTTAGTGTGCTAACGACCTCTATTATAAAGCATACGGGACTGGTTTATGACTAAGTGTCGACACAAAACCGAGGGACGTATTTATGTTTATAATTAACATGTGGATCAATGGCGGAAGATTCTAGATGCGGCTTGGATGCGTTGCTTACTTACGCAGCCTAGAAGTGGGCCTCATAACATTACGGGTGTATTTTCCGAGGCATATGAGGTGTACACACCTACATTTCACACATTAAAATCAAGTCCTATGTAATATTGCCAATAAGTGAGTGCAAATCATGAGTCCGGACTGCTGAAAAGCTCAAAAGTACTTTGCCAGACTTTAAAGTCCAACATAGGCCTCACGTTCAGTTGTAGGTTAGCGTTGCGATCATTAGACAGGCCTGTTGGTCTAGTGGTCAGTGGCCTTGACTGCTATGCGCAAGGTCGTGGGTTCGATTCCCACCTAGGACAAATGTTTGTGTGATAAGCTCGATCATTTGTTCTTTGTCTGGGTGTAATTCGTCTATAATATGTATGTATTTAGAAATATATATGTATGTTTATCAGTTTTCTAGTACTCATAGCACAAGCTCTGCTTAGTTTGGGACTAGATGGCGTTGTGTGAAAGTTGTGGAATATTATTATTATTAGACCCACCAAACAGTGCTTCCTCTTTAGTCAGCCAGTCACCACAGTTGGCTATGGAATTGATTGCCATAGAGGTTACGGAAGAATAAAAATAAATAATAAATAAATAGTTTATTTTTTATTTTATAATTGTTCGGCACAACCAAAGCACCTGCCATCTAATCTCTTCACAGCCCTTGGTTGACTGATAGAGAATGCCTAAGGCATTAAGTCCGCCTTTGTACCTTTTTGTGTACGCAAAGATAATAAATAATCGTAGAAAAATAAATAATCGTAGTCATAAATAATATGGCCATAACACTTTTAACGTTGATTAATCTTTATAATATCACGTTAACCCTTAGTAAATAAGTTCATCTTCTGGCTAATTGTAAGTAATAACGATCAGAATCGAGCTACGCTTGCCGTAATTAGTCCGTGGATGGGTGACCATCTTTACATACCATGACCCTTCCGTGCCTCGGGAAGCAGTGAAGCCGTTGGTCCCGGTTGTCAGTCATGAATCTTTGACAGTCGTTACAGGTCATCAGAAGCCCGATTGTCTGACAAGGGGTATAGTATTACGCAGTAAATGGATTGTGGAGGTCAGATAGGCAGTCGCTCCATGTAAAATACTAGTACTCAGCAGTATCCGGTTAGAATGGAAGCCGACCCCAACATATTTGGGAAAAGGCTTGGCAGATAATGAATAATTCTAACGTTGATTCATCATGATAATGTCACGATAACACTTAGTAAATAAGTTCAACATAGCCGAGCACTTGTCCAAAGTTCCCGTCAACAGTTCCGTGTACCAAAATTTGTCGCATATCTCTTCCAGATCGTTAACTTCTTGTTACATAGATAATTAAGCCAATGCATTGTGCATACGACCACCTACGGGTGTAAACAGCCTTTTGACTAACAGACTGTGTAACTAGGGACCCCGGCCCGTAGGATCATCGTCTAATAAATTTATAGCGCTACTTATCACAAACAAACAGGCTATTATCAACCTTGGAGAACTAAAATAGAGTTGCTTTTGCAGTGTGCGTTTGTGTAATATTTTATAAGTTGCAGGTACGGGGGTGTAGTAGTTGGATTAGTGTGTGTATGACCGTGTTTATTATTTAGAGACGGATTTTTCGTAACGCTGGAAAAATGGCGGAGATAGTACGGCTTGCAGAAAATTAGGAGTTCATTGCACGATGGGTTAGAATTACGACTCTGTATACTCGTAGTATTAAATTGGGTAATTTTATGACTTGCGAGCGGTCCTCGCAGCAATATGAACAGTATACTAAACTTTGAACCGCATGATATGAAGCTGTGAGGGGTTGAAATTACGTCTTCTGTAATAAACCATGTTATAAATGTACTGATTTTAACGAAAGATAAACTGAGTTACAGGATAGACGACGTCATCTGTTATCTTTTACAATTTTCTTTTGGACCACTCATTGTCTTTTTATACTTTTTCTAGCTGCAAAATAATTATATTAAAAAAAAAAATTGCTGTGCTCGCGACTTTTTGCGCATGTGTCGGAATATGTAGAATTATATAGAATATAATCTTGATTTCTTTTGCTAAATTGCATGGAATTGGTACCTATGTACAGACGCCAGCACATCAAGCTACCTGAAACTGTCAAATTTTCCCAATCAACATTGAACCTTATGCTTTAGCAATAAAGTTGAAAATCTATTAAAGAAATTTGTCAGATTGTAGTAGCTTGATGTGCTGGCATCTGTAATTTATTCTTGCTAAACTGTCGAGAGTATTTCTGGACGAATAATCATCGCATTCCGAATGAAACCGGTGATCTATGAGTCTATATAAATAAATACAAAAACTTATTTTACTTTTGACTAAAATTTGAGAATAACAGAATTACAAGCAGAAGACGAAAATACATTTATTTAGCACAGACTATAAGACATACAGCACACCTGAGACATTCATCAGAAAAAAAAACAAAAAAAAAACAAATAAAAAGTGTAAAGTCCCATGTAAGAAATTAACAGGAAAGTGTGCCTCAACTCACGGCTGCGCTAAAAAAACCCAGTTCAGTAAAAATGCCAGACAACTGGTGCCTGACGCTGGTTTTCAACTGGACCTCATTGTATTTGATATATTTTCCTAATTTTATGAGCTAATTTGATGTATAAGTGGTTGTAAATAATAAATGTAGTAAACTCAGTACGATTTTATGTTTAAGGGAGACTTCATCTAATTGTAGTCGGATAAATTGTTATAAAAATACAGTGAATATCTTAAAACGTTTTAAATCAGTTCTGCCAAATTAGATTTACTTAAGACGACAATATTAAAAGTTATTTGGTCAAAATGTACGATTGGTTAAAAATGGCGGGAATGTTAGATATACGAGTACTTGAGTAATATTGGGGGACTATAAAAACTATGTGTGCCGCCAATTCGGGGAACTATTTAATACAACCTACGGCAAGAACGTGCGAAAACTATCATGGTCAAAGGGCAGTCAGGCTCCACAGACTATACCGAAACCTGGATTAACTCGCAATAGGGCGATGGTCGTGCATCGTTCATTATGAGCTCTTAACGCCGGGCAAAACCATTGATTCGGATCTCTACTGCCAAGAGGTGATGTGACTCAGGCAAGAACTTGAGTATAAGGCTGGAACTGATTAACGGAAGGGGGTGGTCTTTCATCATGATAACGCTAGACCACACACATCTTTAGCCACTCAGCAAAAATTGAGAGAGCTTGGTTGGGAAGTGAAAATTGAATAAAATTAAAAAAAAAAAATCCTCCTTGCATCCACCCTACAGTCCTGACCTTACATGTCTACTTGCAGAATTCTTTAGGTAATGTTAGGAGAAAGAGAGGACTGTCAAGATATCTTGTCGCCGTTATTTGGTCACTATGTCACTACTTAAAAAATGGCAACAAGTTATCGAACAAAATGGCATATACAACGTGTAACGTTAAATGCGCAAAACTTGAAAATAGTTTGATCAGAATAACGAGCAGAATTAATTGAACCACTTTTTAATATAGGTCACATTTAAAAGAAAATCTTCATTAAAAACGTTGCCGTGTCTATTTATTAATAGGTCAAGCAAGCCAAGGTCATCGTGGCGCAGCGGCCCGGTGACGACTCCTCCGTCGATAAAGCGTCGTCGCAGACGCAAGAAACGATCAGAATGGCCAGTAAAACTAAAACAGCTCTTTATGAGCTGTTTTAGTTACCTTTACAATTTTTATCATGACTTATTTTATCTCTGAAATGGGTTAATTGAATTAAAAATCAGTTGGGGTGTCTGAGGTTTTGCGCATTTAACGTTACACGTTGTATATATTATAAACAAATGTAAATAAACTATGAATAAAAATGTCATGAATTTGTATACAAAATACGCTAAAACTATTCCCCGGCCTATTACATACATAATTATAATAACTATAAAATAAATATTATCTTTCGTTATATAGACAATAGTACTTTGCAAAGGTAAAATAAATATTTCGTCACTGTCCAAATCACAATGATTTTTATTCTGATTCTAATAAGGTTGATTTTAGGTTGCTGTCACTGACAAGTCGGTCAGAATCATTGTGATCTTTAGTCTCGTTACAATAAGATTGCTGATGTCAGAGGTAAAACAACTGTTAACGGACTTTACTTTGACTTTTACATCATCGTTATCGCTGATAGAATGTCACTTTGTTTAGGCCCTCTGATTTTAATTACCGAAGAAATCCTCAAGGTACTCTTTTCAAGGTAATATGTACACTGCACCTACGGTTTAATTATTTTACAATCACCGCAACTGCCAACGACATAGACACAAACAACTAAACCCGTCAAATTAACTTTAGAATTGATGAGAGCTCGTGCGTGTTTGTTAAGTGGCTACGTGGCTACATGTCTAGCCACATTCTAGACAAAGAGCTTTACCGTCTGAGTGTCTGTTGCGCAAAACGTTGTTACGCACACAATAAAAAACAAAAGAAAGTCATTTGCGTAGAGTTCTACCTAACTAATTTTTAGGGTTCCGTATCAAAAGGCTGCCAATGAAGCCCTATTATTAAGCCTACGCCGTCTATTTAAGTGTCTTAAGGTTATATCTTATTTATATATTTATTATTTATTTTATTTTTTATCTTATTTATATCTCTTTTATATTTTTTTTATATCTTATTTTATTGGCAGGCCTGTTGGTCTAGTGGTCAGTGGCCCTGACTACTATACGCAAGGTCGTGGGTTCGATTCCCACACTGGACAAATGTTTGTGTGATGAGCACGATCATTTGTTCTTTGTCTGGGTGTAATTTATCTATAATATGTATGTATTTAGAAATATATTTGTATGTTTATCAGTTGTCTAGTACTCATAGCACAAGCTCTGCTTAGTTTGGGACTAGATGGCGTTGTGTGAAAGTTGTGGATTATTATTATTGTTATTATTATATCTAGATAGATAGTTGAAATTTTCACAAAGTTTTTGTTTTTTTTCTTTTTTGGTGGGAAATTATCAAATAACTTCTCCCGTTCTGGGCGGAGCGGGAGGGCGTGTCAGATTTTTACTGACTAAAACCCACCCGTGTTCCTTCAGTTGCCTGTGCCAAGGGCCACGGTAACTCTTTCGAACAACCCGCGACCCTGGCAATAGTTTGTGCAGCTAAGGCCGCTGTCAAGGCAAATAAAACCTCTAACCACGTAGTTTTTCAATGTAATGTCAAGTACTTGCACTTATCGTCTTAAAAACTGTAGAATTATACGTGTAATTTATTTGTTAAAAAAATATACAACAAATTAATAGTACGGTACACTTGTTTCTATTCAGAACATCTGTGTCTGAGCTAGATATAAAATAGAATAGAATTAGTTTTTATTATATTTTGAATGTGTAAAATATTTGTGTTTCAGACATCAATGATCTTTCCCTATTGTAGGAGACAGTAAATAACTTTTTTTTTTTATACTGACAAACGTCAATCTTGGCCTAATTGTAGTGCATAATTTATAAATAAACAACAAACAATAAAAGAAGATAATATTCAAATTTTGGTGATACGGAGCATTATGAAAACCTTTATGTGGGAGCTCGACTCACACTTGGATGGTTTCAGTTTTTTATAGCAGCCAATGTATGTCTGTATGTCTATGCAAATTCCTGAGCCACGCAGACGCTTTCGTACCGGCACAAATGTAACCGTTCCATAGTATGATTCCCAAAAACGAGCCAAGCCCGAAGCTGTCCGGAATGAGCCGAAAAATTCGTCGTTTTTAAAACTTCGCTTCAATTTAACTCTGCAGTGGTAACTGCTTTGCGGCTTAAAACTGAGTGGAGTTTCTTTTTGGCCAGTAATGTGAGGTACTCATGCAATATTCGTTTGTTTTTCTACAAAATATGTTGCTGCATTGAAACTAAATCTTCTGCTTTTACCGGAGAGAATGAAAAAGGTTTTATTGGCACAACGTTTACACTGAGAAAATAGATTTAAACATGGTACAAATACTTTTTTCTGTACTGCGAGTTAATAGCCTTATAGTTTATAGTATTATTAAGCTAATGGCCAAGTTTTTATGCCTTTATTTATATCTACCAAATCCTCCCGACTGCAAGCTGAAGGGTAACAAAACGCAACAAGAAATACCAATTCGTCATTCCCTCCTGCCTTTATATTCACATTCTAGCTGCACTTTTCCTGTTATAAAAACAAGAACATCGCAATTTTCTAAACTACCCAACAGTATAATGTTTATACGCATTGAGCTACGTCCCAGTTTAAACTATGCTGGCTATAAAATACTGTTTTTAGTAACTCATTCGTAGTACAAACTTCGTTGAACACGGAACGTACCAGGCCGGCAAAAAAGTTGGGCTGCATGAAATGTGGGTTCTGCAGTTTTATTTTTGTTATGCTAGTTGGGCTTTTGAAATCACAGATGACGTTCTTTCTTTGTAGTTTTTGAATAGGTGAACAATGTGTCATGTGGCCGGTAGGCTAAAATAGTAATTATATAGCATTTGTACTTATATTATTACTAGCAATTCGTCATCACCTGCCTAGACTTTTCCCTACTAAGATGGCTTCGAGTCTAAACGAATGCAGCTGAGTACCAGAACTTTATATGGAGCGACTGCCTATCTGACCTCTAAAATCCAGTTACTATAGTTTTTTTTTTTTTTTTTTTGAGTTAGAAATTATCAAATTTCTTCTCCCGTTCTGGGAGGAGCGGGAGGGCGTATTAGACTTTGACGGACTAAAACCCACCCGTGTTCCTTCAGTTGCCTGTGCCAGGGGCCACGGTAACTCTTTTGAATAACCCGTGACCCTGGCAATCGTCGGCCCCAGTGGACCCCGTCAGTTAGTGCTGACATCTCTTTGAGGCGCGCGTGGAACACAACGCGCCGTCGACTCGGGCCTGGTCCTTACCGGACGGCGAACTGCCCATTGCTCGCCGTCCGCAAGCCTGCGCCTACGGAAGTCGAGAATCACCTCAGCTCCCGACGCCAAAATCCAGTTACTTGGTAACATGAAAACCCTTGGCAAGACTGTTTGCAAACTTTCGGGCTTCTGACTACTCGTAACGACTGTCAAAGACGTAAAAATGACAGCCGGGACCAAAGGCTTAACGTACTTGGTCTCGGTATGTAAAGGATGGTCACCCATCCACGGACCAACCTCGACAAGCGTTGCCTTACCCTGATAATCTAGCCGCGTGGCTGTTATTATTTATCCACGACCCTCCCTTAGAAAAGCCATAGGACAATGGCTAGTAGTAGTATTCGCCATTGATTCTCTTGTTCACAAACTAAACTAAATTTAAGTTCAGTGCATCTTTTTCTTTCTAATTCATTAAGAAAAGGACAGAAGATAAATATTACTTTGGTCCTGTCAAATTACTCAGCGCATGACGTAAATTGACGTATTTTTAATAGCCAACTTTTAATCACGTCTAAACTTGTCTATGGAGTATCTTAATTTGACAGGACTGAACTAATATTTATCTTCTGTCCTTTTCTTAATGAAATAGAAAGAAAAAGATGCGTTGAACTTAAATTTAGTTTAGTTTGTGAACAACAGAATCGGACCAATGTCAATAAATCACCACTGGATTATACAACGTGTAACGGAAGGGGGGTATCAACCCTGAAGGAGGTGAATGTGCTCATGAAACTCAACAACTTTCCCCAAAGAACATAGGTCGAAATATGAAAAAAAAATTTGGCCCTCCCTCACAAAACTGACTACCAGCTGATCGATTTACTATGGGAGGGCCAAATTTTTTTTTCATATTTCGACCTATGTTCTTTGGGAAAAGTTGTTGAGTTTCATGAGCACATTCACCTCCTTCAGGGTTGATACCCCCCTTCCGTTAAACGCTGTATAGTTCAGAGTCTCTTATATTTTTGGCAACTAAATCCGGAAAATATAGCGATACTTTTACTGAAAGAATTGGCAGCAAGTATCTTAGCAGTCACTAAAGATAACAAGATCACTCATCCGTTCGCCAAGTCTGGTCATAAAAGAAACGTTAGATACTTTCAAACATTCTCTATTTTGCGTTTGATAAATCAGAGATGACGCAATGACCTAAAATATCGTATCTGGTATTTCTTTGATTTAACTGAAATATTTTTCCTGTAATTGTATAACTTACTTTAGAATAACAACAAAACTTTAACAATTTCATCGTTGAAGTCCAATGAAAAGTTCAGTAAACCAATTGTACTTTACCTTACTTTTTCAGCGTAATTTACTGAAAAGAAATCCTACATTCTTCGCTTATTCCGGAAGATTTATTGCCGACATAAAATTACAGCCTTACCTTGAACTTATTTTCGGTTAATTAAGGTTAAATATATTCTCATCTTACTCCAATTTATTATGTAAATAAATAGTAGATCACATTGATTGTGGGGCAAAGGTCGTCCTTAATTAAGGGTGGCTACACACGCAAAACCGTGGAGTCGGAACTGACCGCAAATCGCAAAATCCGGACGTCAATTCATGAGTACCGAGCTTTAGTTAAACGTTTGATTTCAACATTTTACACTTGGAATTCTAGTTCGGTTAAAACGTTAATCCTTATGTGAAATCAAAAATTATTATTTTCATCCCTTTTTGGGGCCATTTTGTTTTACTAAAGGCAATTAATTACGGTATGAAGACGTATCAGTTGAATTGTTAGTAGAGGATTTTAATTATTTCTAGTTCCGTTGGCTCGGGTAACAGCGTAGTGATTGAGAGTGAGTAACTAGAAATCTCATTCGGTGCGCTTTGTCACAAACTTTAAAGTATTAAGAGTACTTTATAGGGTTGTAAAGTTTTCTAAAGTTTTCTTGCTAGGTGTTGTTATTGAGTTTTAAAGCCAATTAGGAGGTTATTTCTAACTTAATATAATCAGCCAAAAATGTTCTCGCTAATGGGACACGGGCTTTCTCTTTCTGTGAGGAGAGGGTGTGGGTCATAATTCATCACGCGGGCCCAGTGCGGGTTAGTGGATAACCTTATATGTATGTCCTTTCTATCATAACAGTCACAGTAACGTTTAGAATTCAGTTTTCTTTCAAACAATATTCCCCAAAAATAAAAATAAAAAACCACATCCATTCACCCGTTCCTAATAAAACACAAACCACGCATTTTTCACTCCGAAACAAAAGGCTACCGAAACAAAACACTTGCTATTGAACTAACAATTTTCCGTACAAATACGATTCGTGGCCCAAAATCATAGGTAACCCTCTACGTTCAAGTGTCAGCGTTCAGTCCTGATTAAGCCGACCGCACCGGCCCGGATTGTCGAGTTAATTGCACGGTAAAAACCGGTACGGTGGAACTACAATGGCTTCATTAGTGGACGCCGAACCGGATTTCAATTTGTACGGCACGCTAAAATCGGTGGAGTTATAATTGACAAATATGGGGTTATCAGTGGACGATTTAATTTTTTGATGATTCTTTTGTAAGCCACACTTGAATCACTGCCGTGCGGTAGTGGAAATTGGGATGAGATAGGTGACCAAGCTGAAGTTGAACTGATATTCGACAAAGTAAACTGCAATTCGGGAACGTGATAAAATCGATGCAATTCAAACGATTATTGAAGGCTATAAATTTCTGGCAATACAGCAAACCTTTCATCCACGCTTTCTAATTGAAATACACTCATTCATGGTTTACAAAACTAGCATAAACGTGGTATTTGATGAGTTCTCCATTTTATTTAGTGATCGTCATTTGTTGTAAGTATTTGATTTATGAGAGTCATTCAATACAGTATCCTGAGCGTATTGTCCGTGCGATGGGACTCCGTGATGTTGGAGAGCTGGATGCACCTGCATGCCAGTTCGTCACCATTTGTAAAGTGATTATTGTTTCCTATTCATTTTATTTTAGTTTTTTTTTTTTATTTTGTTGGTATAGGTACCTATTTATTAAGTTTTAATGTTTAAGGCATGAATTTATTTTACAATTTGATTTTATGTGTTTTAATTATTCAATTTAGTTATAATAGTATTATTGTATTCTTTAGTTAATAACATAGTTTTTAAGTATACTAACATAAAATCAATATGGATCACTGTGTCTGATTTAAATAAATTATTATTAATAATACGAGATAGTATTGTGTGCTACGAATGTGTAGCAGCGTAGAATTGCTACGAAAATTCGTAGCACCAACTCGTACATACAAGTTACATTTATAGACTGCCAGCGATTCGGTACCAAAATAATTAGCGAGTGTTTGAAATACTTGATGAATCAAGTACAGCAGTGGAACGGTAACCTTTTGTTCTCTGGATTAGAGTTTCGAATGTTGCATTTGAGAGCAAACATTAATATAGCTTCTAGCCTCTACTGCATGGAAATGTGTCCCGAAATTCAGATGTATACATTGATCGAATGGCAATTTCGCCATTTGGTGGCGTTTTATACCTCAAAGTATATATATATATTATATATACATATATAAATATTAATATCAGCTACGTAGTAGCAGTTAACGAAGTATAAGCAATGTTTTGTAACAATTTGTATGTTGTTTAAATTAAATAAATTATTATTATCGCGCATAGTGTTTATTATTAACTCGTAAACTACATTTGCCTAACAATAGACTATGAACATTATGTCACTCAATCATTGCCGTTTGAATATGTATGCGCAGCAGCGCTCGTGACTTACAACGATTATAAAAACATAAAGTAAACACTGTTCCAAAAGTATCAGAAGAAAATGTAAACAAATGGATCAGAAAACGTATCTGCAAATTTCAAATTGAAATTCCACTTACTAATCGAGTGCTTAGATTTGAATACTTAAACCCAAAATTCTAATCTTAAATCACTTTAAAGATGTTTTTCATTTGTTGATTTTTTTATTGAGGTTAACTTCCAAACCTCAATGTTCGTCGAAGATTAAATACCATCTGCAAATCCATCATTGTAACACAATGAAACAATTTGATTTAACAATAAAACAAATCCTAAAGATGTAACAATAGAGGCGTTAATTCATTTTCAATTGAGTAAATTGCGGAGCATGTCGAACAGTTTCTCTTTTATACCTCCTCAATTGGTGGCGAAACAATGGTTCTTTTATCCAATTACACTGGAACAGAACGTACACCGAAACTAGGCATTCAGGGCCTAGTAAACCTTTAAAAAAATACACAAACTATTATTACTATTGTCGAAGAAACAATCTGCTGTACGTGGAGTAGATAAAGAGTTCGTTTCTTTTCTTTCCTTTTAATTCTTATTTTTTTTTATATTTTGGTTTTATTTTTTTCACTATGATATTTTTTTTGGGATTGTGAGTATCACTGATGATCTACAACATTATAATAATTATGATGATCCTGAAAAGTTTACTGATGATCGCATTCCAAAGATGTGTACATCACAGTCTTAACTAAAACACTAACAAAAACTTTCAAAACTATGGACTATTGTAGTCTGAAATAAAGTTTTTATTATTATTATTACTAACGATATACCTATGTATAAAATAATATATAATATACCTATATTACCTGCTTATGAGTACAAAAGAATTACCATCTTATCTGCTCACAAATGTCAGATGCCGAATAAGTGCATTCATATATACTACTTACATATTATAGTTTAAAATATGTTTTTCTCTGGAACGAACTACCCTCTCACTAGGAACCGGGCGTTGATAGCTGCGCCACAGTTACTAACTTTTGCAGTAATCATCGTTTAACAATTTTTATGATTGTATCTGTTTTTGTTCCAAAAAATAAACGATTTTACTAAACGATATTTTTATTATATGACCGCTTCCGTACCGTGCAACACATAAGATGAAGAAAAATGATGCCTCCACTCTAATTGTGTAACACACTATCAATCCAATAAGAATCATTTTGAAGGATATTGATAATCCATTGCTTCATAATGTTCGAAAAAATGGTCTGCTCAACAACGTAAATAACGCAATGAATGTTGTTGAGTGGTCAAAATTAAAGTCATTCTTACTGTTATTTTTTTTACGCAACTACACCGCTGCTCTACAAAATAATCGACATAAAATAAATCAACCTTTTAGCCATGCTATAGAACTGACATGCAACAATGAAAACCAGCAACAAACTGTATACTTGTGACGAAACACCAGTTTGAACAGTGACGAAACAACAGTTCTTCCACTCAATTACATACACAAAATATGCAAAAACAAAATATACTATTATATTCCCCACATTCAGGTCAGTGGTCAATATTTCATCGAGAAAGTATTTCTCAAGGGGGTAACAGACAAACTTTCGTTCGCTATTATCAACTGTTATACATACATTGTATTTGCTTTTCATTTTACCTTTATAATCCCCAGGGACGAAGCCTTTTTGTTCAGTCACTGAATATTTTGTTTGACAATCTTTTTTCACAGGTATTTTCATTATGAGAAAATGTTGCATTATTATTGCTCGTATTGTCCCACTTCAGGATATACAACGTGTAACGTTAAATGCGCAAAACCTGAAAATAGTTTGATCAGAATAACGAGCAGAATTAATTAAACCACTTTTTAATATAGGTCACATTTTTCAAAACATCTTTATTAAAAACGTTGCCGTGTCTATTTATTAATAGTTCAAGCAACCCAGTGTCAGCGCGGCGCAGCGGCCCGGTGACGACTCCTCCCTCGATAAAGCGTCGTCGCAGACGCGAGAAAAGGTCAGAATGGCCAGTAAAACTAAAACAGCACATAAAACCTTTACAATTTTTTTAATGACTTATTTTCTCTCTGAAATAGGTCAATTGGATTAAAAATCAGTTGGGGTGTCTGAGGTTTTGCGCATTTAACGTTACACGTTGTATAGAGAAGAAATTGCTGCGCTTGCTCAAGATGGGTTGGCAATTTCACTTGACTTATATTATCTACTAGCTGACCTGATACACGTTGTAAGCCATCCAGTGACCCATACAAAATATTTATTTCATCAAAATCTGTCCAACCGTTTAGGAGGAGTTCAGTGACATATACACGTACCTTCTGTAAGTGTGTATGTCACGTGCAATTTATAAAGATAAGCCTACACCGATCTCAGTAAAGTCCAAGATACTCGTAAAGTCGGAAGTACGTACGTATGAATGCAAAAGTCACATTGGTTCTTGCATTTAAATATTAGTTTTATATATTAAATCTACATTTTTACTATAAATTATCACGGACACAATTCTGTATTATTCCCCGTGAAATCTTACCACGTGCAAACCAAGTCAATATCGAGTCTCTTATTAACGGCAAAGAATGAAATGTCAACTGTACGGACAACATGTATTTTGACAGTTCAAACCGCGGCATTGTGTCATAGAGAATACGTTAATAGCTGATGTCGTGATCAACTAAGGAATTGACGTGGTTTCGAAGTAAGAAATTGTTAAGTAGTCATAGTGAATAGGGCCCTCGCCAACATTATGACTGGACTTTAAAGGCACGGAGGGGTCTCGGTATGTAAAGATGATCACCCATGCACAGATCAACCGTGGCAAGCGTAGCTTAACCTGATCGATCGACCTGTGCGGCTGTTATTATTTAGCGACGGGCCCCTCACTAATGTTAAGATATTATTTTTATTTTGTTTATCTATTATAAATTCATATTTTTCTTAAATATTAATTTATAATTTTTAATTCAAATGTATCTAATTCTTAATGCATAATTTTCAGTTTAAATGTAAATCTCATATGTGATTAATAATTTTTAATTTAGTTTAATTGTATGATCCAAAGTTGATTGAAATAAAGAAATAAATAAAATTATTAGTATTATTTTTTATTAATTATTATTTTATTGTATAGTCATTTCCTAGCTATCTATCCCGTATGTTGCACCTACGATATTTTGTCTCTGCATCACCCTAAGTTTGACTGGTAGAAAATGCCTCAGGCATTAAGTCCGCCTTTGTACAGTACTTTTTTTTTACTTGTGCATAAAGTTTTAATAAATAAATTTATTATGTAATATGTATGGAATATGTATATACACAAGAAGAACCAAATATTCGAAGACATGTGACATCTACCAACCCGCACTGGGCCTGCGTGGTGACTCAATCCCTCTCACCGAGAGGAGGCCTGTTTCCCCGCAGTGGGAACAGTATATATAGGCTGATTATGATTTTTATGCTCAAAAAATGGCACAACAAAGATAATGTATGCTATGATAATGCAATAAAATAAAATATACCGTACGAAAAACCTAGGTAGAAAAAACAAGTCTCAACGACGCACAGTCGTCACAATAATGATATTATGAGTGAGATACGTGTGAGTGACGAGCTACAAAAAATGTCTGCAGGCTACAACTAGATTTTGTATCTAAATAATGATATGAAGACTTTTTGAGTGAGCATTAGTATATTTTCTGTGAACTTACGGCCTGTGGCAAAATGTATTCTCGAGTGGAATGTGTGAGGTGAAATTCGATAAAGGTCCAAATTTATTCAATTTAATTCAATTCATTTATTCAATAACAATTTTTACATCGTGTCTGAATTTCTATAACTAAATATATAAGAAACATCATGCATGCAATCCATATTTAAATCATTACAATTATCCAAACTACATTAAAATGAGAATAATAATAAAAATAATATAAAATATAAAAATTAATGTCATAAGTCAATTATTCATAAAATTCAATTAATTCAAATCAATAAGTTTTAAATCACATAATATGTTACTTCCGAATTTTATATTTATTTATATATTCTTCAATGGAATATAGACACTTATTTGACAAGAACCGTTTAAGCTTATTCTGAAACCCACTTGTATATACTAGACTTTTTATTTCTGTCGACAATTTATTAAATATTTTTAAAGACTTGTGGTAGGCGCTATGCTTTACCACGTTCAGGTGCGGCGCTTGCTTCATCTGGAGACCTTTACTTCTTTTACTCTCCCTATTAAGGTTACTTACATAAACTGACGCCTTCTTCCCAATGGTGTAGGCAGAAATTACAGAATGTCACCTGTTACGACCCTTACATACTTCTTTGGTTTACGTTCATACATCTTCACATCCCTGCCACGCTATATAAAAGGAAACAGAAAAACAAAAAAAAAAAACATTTTTTTCATTCCATTAGAAATTTTAGAGCTATCTTCTGCATAACCTGAGAAGAGCCACTGTTGAAGTTTTATCTGGTATACGGGTCCAGCATAACTCTATTCCTTTTCCATGTAAAGTCTTACATCAAGATTCTGCCCCAGAATATCAATCTCATACCATAAAACAGGCGTAAAGTGCTCTTTTATGGACAAATGAATGTTTTAATTACTTAATAAATCTTTTAAGATTTTTATTTGCATCATCAATGGATCAAAGAGATCGTTAAAGTGAAATATGAATTCGTGTAATCAAAAGTGAAAAAGACATTATTTATTTTATTGGTTTTATTTTTTTGGTATTGGTTGGGGCCTTCGTTTATTAATTTTTTTTAAGTCTAATATTTTTTGAGATATCGGATGTTTTTGAGTGAATGGTCCTTATAATGCAATCGTCATCATCATCATCATCCATAGTCCGACTTTACCCACTGCTGAGCCCTACCTTTTCATGTGCTGATCCCCAAGCCAGCCTCATTCAGATTCTATCTACGATGGCAACAATGTCGTCCGCCAACCTCACCGTCGAATGGCCGCAGTGCAATAATAATAATAATAAAACTATTTATTTTCAGGTAACAAACACCCATAGATAAATACCTTAACTTAAGTATACATAATATAACAATTGTGTTAGTAAATAAAACTTAAAAAACTATGTTAGTATCACTTAGTTGCACCAGTCTTTGTGCGCTCCGGTGGCACTTGTCCGCAAAAGCGGCGGAATACCACATATCCTGCGGCCAAAAGCTTTCTTCCATCACCTGATGCAGGTAGCAAATTGCGACGCGACTCCAGCAGCTGCACTCTCGGCAATATTATAGGTTTTTTTTAAATCTCCAAATGCTTCAGTTTATTCACTGCTGAAGCAGCAATCAACGAGAGGAGTAGTTATCCATTCTTATCAATAAAATTATATAGAAAATATCTCTTTTTCAAACAACCTACACTGTAATACCAGCATACAGATAATCCAGATAATCCAGAACGTTATCTCACCATTACCTTTAATGAACGGCCAATTATCTAATTTAAAACGATATTCTCATTACGACTCCTAAATCTGCGGCAATATAGCAGCTTATTCGATTAAAATCTCCATAGGTAAGTGGCGAGCGATTTAACAAATTTTACGAGGGAAAACTTCGTAGTAAATTAGGCAGAGTTTTAGCTCGCTCTAGTCTAGGGATATGAAATTAAACACTAACTTTTATGCGAGTATTTATCAGAATCTAGAACTTTTGCGCTGATTGCGAATTTGGTTTGTATGAATTTATGAGTTTTGAGCAAAGGGTGAGGTTTAAAAAGGGAGAATAAAAGTTAAAGTACGGTTTAATAATGAGTGAGTAGGTTGGTACAGTTGACAAAAGAGATATTTATCAAAGTCAAACTCTAAGCATTTATTCCAATTAAACCATTTGCAGACTCTTTTGAATTGTGAAGGAGTTTGTCAGTCAGAAATATGAAAGAGTAGTATACCTACTACTAGTATAACGCTCCATACGACTATTCTATTACTCTACTTTTCTATCCTACTATTTTCCATAGGTACCGCTATGGAGAAGAACGAGCAAGAAACTTCGTGGATTCAGATTCAGATTCAGATTCAGATACTTTATTTGCTAAACATGTGTGTACATACAATAAAGCATGCAAGGTTTTATAAGTACATGGAGTTGTGCTAACATGTTTACCATATTGTCATGGTGTGCAAATATTAATATAAGTTTAACAAAACAAATAACAACTTTCATTAACATCAATAACAACAAATACTATCCTACTAGAAAAATTGAATTCAATTGATTTTTTACATAATTAATTCATATATATAAATAAATGGGTGTTACATACAAACTTGTCAAATATTTAATTATCAAAACAAAAAAATTAATACAAAAAAAATTAAAAAATAAAAAAACAATGTCAACGTAGGTCAAAAAATATTCAATAAAAACATAAATTATCAAAATCATTATTTCATTACATACATTTCAGATTAAGGTAATATATAATAGAGCATGTCAATTTAAAACGATTCCCTTAAAGATTCATTCACATCATAATATGCTTTACTAGCCAAAAAAGCTTTCACTTGCCTTTTAAATGCTTCTACGCTTAACTCTTTCCAGCCATTGGGAAGCTTATTGTATATAATGGGAGCCATACAAAAAACACTCTTGCGCATCAGTGCAGTCCTTGAACTATGTTGACAGAGTTGACTGTTATCCCGTCTATTTCTAGGAAACCGGTCTGCCATGCGTGGAAATAGCTTAGGGTTTGATTTAACAAATATCGCGATTTCCAAAATATAAAGTGATGGTAAGGTCAAGATGTTGTGGCTTATGAAAAAAGGCTTGCAAGTATCAGTCATTTTTAATTTAAATATCTAAGATGATCTAAGGCACTTTTTTTGGGCTTTAAATGCGATATCTCTATCCGTAGAAAGTCCCCAAAAAATAATGCCGTATCTGATAATAGGCTCTGCTATGCCATAATAGGCGGTTAATAGGGCCTCAGTCTTTAGCATCCGCGATAGTTTATATAATGCGAATGCACTGTTACTTAATTTTTTGCTAATGACCTCTATGTGAGCCTTCCAATTTAAATTACGATCTATGGTTAATCCTAAAAACTTAGTGGAATTTACTGCGTCAATTACATTATTATTATATTTAATTTTAAAAATTGGAAATTTTAACTGCCTTTGGCTAAAATGCATTATTACTGTTTTAGTTAAGTTGATCTTGAGATTATTATTTTGTAACCATAGAATCGCTTTGCTTAACGTATTATTTATATCAGTTTCATGTACATGCTTATTATCACAAGGAATGGTTATCGTGCTATCATCTGCAAAAAGTGTCATACTGTGTTCTATACATTTAGGAAAATCGTTGATATAAAGAGTAAATAGTGGTGGTCCTAATACACTTCCTTGCGGCACGCCATAGTTGACGTTACGCTCCCCAGATGTAAAAATTACTTCACGTTTAGTGCTCGCATTAATCGTTGTTATTACCGTTGTTTGCTTCCTTTCTTGTAAATATGATTGTAAAAGCTTTTGAACATTTCCCCTTACACCATACGCTTCGAGCTTTTTTAATAGAATATTATGCTGAACATAATCAAATGCCTGCGTCATGTCGCAGTAAATTGCACAGACGGGTGTATTTTTATCCATATTTATCATGATTTTGTGTAAAAAGTCGTAAACCGCCATATTTATTGTTTTACTTTTTCTAAACCCGTTTTGCTCATTACAAAGTATATTATGTTTGTCTATATATATGCTTAGTTCTTTCGAAATATATTTTTCAAATATTTTTGAAAAAATGGATATTAATGATATTGGTCTGTAATTTTGCATTAGGTCTTTTTCTTGCTTCTTATGTAATGGCTTTACTATAGATTTTTTCAAGGCAGTAGGAAACGTTCCCTCACAAATACACAAGTTCATTATATGACACAGTGGGCCACATATAATCTCAGCGACACTTTTAATAATCTTTGTGCTAACACCATCATAACCTACACTATTCGTGTTCTTTAGGGCTAAGATGATATTGAATATGTCTATAGGCACGCTGGGAGCCATAAACATCGAATCCTTTCTGTTCAGGATATGGTTAGTGACATTTGCCCCTGCGGTAATTGGTTTTATTTTATCAATGAAAAAATTATTAAACAGGTTTGTAATTTGTTTAGGGTCTGAAATTATCGTATTGTTGATACGAATTTTATTAATGTTATTCTTAGGAGTATTTAGTTTATTTTCATTAATAATGTGCCATGTCGTTTTAGATTTATTACTAGACGTTTGTATTTTATAAGAATTCTGTGCTTTTTTGGTCAAGTAGATGACCTTATTAAACGTATTACAATATTTTTTAAATAGAATTTTGTTTCTTTGCGTGGGTTTTAATCGATATTGCCATAATAAATGGCGTTTCTTTGCACTACATTTTTTTATACCGCGCGATACCCACTTTTGCTTCCTAAATACTTTCACAGTTATTTGTATTTTAGGAAAGCATTGGTTATATAGAAACAAAAACATTTCTGTGAATGCATTGTAAGCTATATTGGCATTATTAGATTCATATACATTTGAAAATGTCAAACTACTCAAATATGATTTAAATTTATTGACATTGTCATTACTATAATCACGTCTAAGTATACGCCATTGTTTTAAAGAACAGACAGTTTTAATAGGGCATTTGAGGAGTTGTGCCGTATGGTCAGACAGAGCCAATTCTAGTACGGAAGCTTTAACGGACGTGCTAAAATTATGCGCAAAGTTGTCAATGCATGACTGACTCCCAAGACGAGTTGGTTCATAAAGAGCAAGTTTCAAGTTGTAATTTAATAACAAAGTCTCAAATTCAATTGATTGCCTATTTCGCTTTAACACGTCTATATTAAAATCACCTGCTAATACAATACTTTTATAGGACTTCTTTACAAGCATACGTAACATTATGTCTAATTTTTCAATACACTCATTAAAGTTGCTTACATTGGGTACCCTGTATACACAAACAACCACAGTCTTGTACGTCGTTAATTCGAGGGCGCAACATTTGAAGATAATTTTGCTATTTTTTCAAGTTCCCTCCATTGATGTCCCTTCCGTACTAGTATACACGTTCCACCTCGTTTGCTGTCCTTGCGACTGAAACTGGCTGCCAAACAATAATCCTTTATGTTGAGATGTTTTTCATAGCCCTCCATCATAAAATGCTCAGTAATGCATAAAATATCGACTAATATATTCTTATCAAGGAGCTCATGTAGGCAAATTGTAAGATTGTCTGATTTTCCTAGTAACCCAGCAATATTTTGATGGAATATGTAGAGATGCTTAGTCGAGAAAAAAGTTGTCTTTTGGTTTGACAGGTTTTCCCGATTCAGTTATATCAATTTGTGTTATGTCAGATTGTTCTGTTATACTGGTAATTAAATCCAATATGTCCTTGAAAATTATTGATAGTCCACGATTATTTAGAGATCCTGTGTACTTATTAAACATGCTGTAGTCGTAATCGAGATTTAGATTGCTGTCCAAGAGGAATGCATGACCATGCGTCAAAATATCCAGATACAGTAGGTTATTAAAAGTCTCTACTCGGCAATTAAAAAGACTTGTATCAAAAGGGTACTTAAATGTAGGCAAACAGATTATTATGTTAGTATGCTGCATGGCTTGCAATACGTCTCTTATCTGGAAAATAATGTCGTAGTAGTTGTTGGTCGACTTAAAGTCTTCTTCACCAAGGAATAATATACAAAAATCATCTAAAGTGAATTGCCGCAATTTTGTATCAAGACCCTTAAGCAGCTGTAGGGGAGGCCGGGGCTGAAAGTTCCGATTTTCAAATAACATGAAAATTTATGATGAAAATGATAAGATTTCAATATTGATATTAGATTTTATTAAAAAGTCTTAATCGGTCTCTGTAATAGTAAAGTCATTTCTGCTAGGTTCTCTATATTTTTTTTTGTACAGGCATTTTTTTGCAAAATTTCGGAAGGGAACATTCAACCCCACTTTGGGGCGAGTTGTTCCATGTGTGGGGCAAATTGTGCCACTTAGGTAATATTAATAAAGTATAAGGATAATGTATGGTTTCTCTGGTTAAATAAAACAATAAATAATTTCTATAGTTAGGTTCATTTATTTAGTTGTTATGCAATGCTATAAACTTTAAAAATCAACGAAAAAACATTACCACCTACAACTAGATTCACATTTTGTATTGGTTTAGAAAAATTGAGATCTATTAGCTTATAAATCTTACGACCTACATACTTAAGGATACAAACAAATCGTACTGGAAAGGATACTCGAGATAAACACTTTTTTATAACTAAAAATATTGGCAATTCCATAACAGAACTTAAAAAAAGACAACAAAATATAACTGGAAATCTCCAGATAAATGTTTCTTTTATTAATTCAACTATAATAGAGATTTATCAAGTTAAAAAAATTATCACAAACATAACTGCACTTATTTTAACTACATAACACAACAGGTAACCTTCATGCACACATTTCATTAATAAATTTAATGATAAGTGAGATCAAAACTCATAATTATAATCAAATACCAAAATGAAACTGCTAACGTCAATATTATTTATCATCTTGAAGTTATCAAATTATCATTAAATCAGTCGTAATCAACTTTGGTAACTTTTATTTTTATTCATCGTTAAATTCTTCATCTGACTCATTTAGGATTCAACACCTAAGGATCAATTGGAGTAAGTTGTTCCGGGGAACAACCAGCCCCTTTAAGAGGGAACTTGTAGCCCCAAATTATATTTTTGTATAAAAACTGTCATGTCAACAAATTAACAAATTCAATTGAAAAAACATTCAAGCTATAAGATACCTAACTAATGGCACTCTAAAATTGGAAAGATGCACATAAATCGGCCAATAATAAAGAAAAATAGACCAAAAAGTTTAAATACGAAAAAATTTACTCACGTGGTGTTCTAATAGCACGGTGCACACAGCCACTCTTCCGCCGCCGTCGGAGCAACTAAGATGGGCGCCAGCGCGGCGTGTCACCTGATGCTTAAACGACGCACTTCTCGTGTATTGCTACCTCTTTTATTTACAAAGTTATTAGTGTCGGAACAACGTGCCCCGGGAACTTCCAGCCCCGGCCTCCCCTACTGTGCATCCGTGCGGTGTCAAATAATGGCACAGGTTGAAGGTGTTATCAAAGGCTTTCTCAGCTATGGACAATACATTGTTCTTAGTATTGCTGCTTAGAATGCACAATTTATGTGTAGTGACATTGCTATGAGTTAATGGTTTATCATTGCTGCAGCCTCGTTCAGAGTTCTGGTTACTCAGGATTTGAGGTACTTGCTGTTTTGTGTTATTCTCATTTTCATTAGAACGACTTTGATTTTTTTGAAGTAATAATTCCGGACTTTTGTCGATGTTAGACAACTTCGCAGAACACTTCTTTTTTACTGATTTTTGTGTGGCTGATTGTGTGATTGATTGCATGTTCTTTGTCACAGGCGTTAGTTTGCCATTACGGTTTACATTACGTTTGCGTCCTGAGTGCGGAGTCACATTCTTCAAGTCGGTCACATTTATTTCCTTGTATGCATTTATAATTTTAATATATTTTTGTACATCCGTTTTTAGTCGAAAATTTTCCGAATTTAAATTTTCAATTTCCTGGTGGGCACTTAGTAAATCAATCGACAACTGTTTGTTTTTTTTCCTGAAGTTCTGTAACTGTTTGGCTGGAATTTAGGGACGTATTAGGTAGACTCATGAGTGTTGTCTCAAACAAAGCAGAACTATCTGCATTCATATCGCATAATGAGCTCGTTCTGAATAGCTTACGGCTGCGGTAGGTTATGTTATCATCCATATTAATTTCCAAAAGAAACGATTTTCTACCACTTACTAATCTATTTTTTTTGTATGGTATCACCAACTTGACACTTTGCCCTCTGGCGACTAGTAGTGACGATTCTCGGCACGGTGTTTATAGTTAGCGCGTGTGTCAAGAATTTTTATTTGTTTTTCTGTATTTGTTGATACTTTTGTGGCTTGTTATTGTTTAAGTGTGTTGTTCTAGTGTTCGTAACCAGGTTTGTATTGTGATTGTCCTGTTTTAAGTCTAGTTTTATACAAGATGGATAAGAATAAACCCCCTGATCCTGACCCCCCAGATATTCCAGGTTCTTCACCTTATTTTTCTTCTTTATCTCCGAATCCATTATCTCAATTTGCAGATGTTGTATGTAGCGTTTCAGAGATGGATACACAATCCCAAAAAAACCCACGTAAACGTCCCGGGGACGATGAAATTTTGACACCCACCCCCCCCAACAAACACCCAAAAAGCCAAATTAGCCGTACTAAGTACTCCGCAATGGACAAGGCTCCTTACGTTGTCCACGTTTCTCGTATAGAGAGTCAACCAGTTGCTGGCACCACACTACATCCTGTTAATTTTGGTAAATTCCTTATGAATAACAACATTGCGAACATTGTTCGTGGTGGTGTTAACAGAGTCGGTAGAAACCGTGTTTCAGTGGAGTTTACTTCCCCCCAGGATGCTAACTCTTTCTTGGTAAACAGTTTGTTGTCCAAATATAGTTATACTGCGTCAATCCCTACATTTAATGTCACAAGGATGGGTGTTGTTACCGGTGTTCCTTCAGATATTACAGAAGAAGAAGCTGTAACCTATTTGTCTGTGCCCTCAGGCTGCGGGAAAATTCTGAAAGTCCGCCGTATTAATAGAAAAGTCCAAAGAGACGGAGTTAATGAGTGGAAACCCACTGAAACATGTGTTCTGACGTTTGATGGACAGGTATTACCAAATAGGATTTACTGTTGTTACACATCCCTCCCTGTTGTGCAATACATATACCCGACAATTCAATGCCGCAAGTGTTGCAGATTTGGACATGTTGCGAATCTATGCAGGTCTAAACCACGCTGCAGTAAGTGTGGCCACGATCACCCCGGTGATGGTTGCAACACTTCTGAGGGCGAGGCCTTCTGTGTGCTTTGTTCGGGTAATCACTTTGCCAATAGCAGGTCATGCCCCGAGTATGGTAGGCAGAGAGCTATTAAAACAGTAATGGCTGAGAAATCCATCCACTATGCTGAGGCCAGTAAGATTATCCCAACAGCTTCCCGCAATTATGCCAACATCACCAAAACTCCAATCTCTCAGTCCTACCGCAAAACTGTGACACTTAAACCTAAGACCCATGCCCCCCTTTCCCCATCTTATGACAGAGTTGTTCATCAACAGATAGTTAGTTCTCCCCAACCTTCACAGCCTAATGGCTGCGCTCTTAATCACAATAATGTCTGCTCTAATAATACTGGTTCTATTATTGAACTTCTTATAAAACTTTTACCTACTGTTGTTTCTTCTTCTTCTTCTGCTAGTTCCCAATCACCGTCCAACGTTGCCGATCAACTTATTTCATTACTTCTACAAATTAAAAATGGCGTCTCGCCAAACATTTCTACAGTGGAATGTGAGGAGCGTGTGGCATAAAAAGCACGACCTCATATTTCTTTTAAATAAATACAAGCCATTGGCTTGTTCCATAGCTGAGACTTGGCTCACCCCAAGTCTTAGCTTTCGTATGCCACACTTTAACATTCTCAGATGTGACAGATCTGATGGCTATGGAGGATCGGCTCTCCTGGTCAACAATCGGGTCCCTCTTTTGCCCCTCCCTCTTCCTACGCTCACAGGTGATATGAGTATTGTGGCAGGAAGGGTGGAAGGCATTACAGTGTTTTCGACTTACATTGCTCATCCTCATCACGATTTTTTAGTTATTTTAAAAAACATTCTTTCTAATATTCATGGACCAATTTTGGTCATGGGTGATTTTAACTGCCATCATTATAGATGGGGGTCTGAGCGCTGTGATGCCTTTGGTGCGGCTCTGGTTGAGATCTTGGACGATCTGAATCTCTGCATTCTTAATAATGGCTGCCCAACTCGCAGATCTCCTCCTGGTCAACAAAAGAGTTGTGTTGATTTAACATTTTGTTCGGTTGAGTTGGCAGCTTCGACCCATTGGGAATGTACGACCTTGTCGCATGGTAGTGACCATTATCCTATTGTCATATCTTTGATTAATAAGACTTTTTTAGAAAAAACTTCCCCTCCACTTTTGAAATACAATCTGTCCAAACCAGATTGGGCTAAATTTGTATCACTATTGGAGGGTAAAATTGATGTTCTTCCAAATTTAAATTCAAGTTTATTAGATTCTTCTGGTCACTGCCATGCCAAGAGTTGTTATGAGGGATTTGTTGCAGCTATTACCTCCAGTGCAGATTCTTGCTTTCCGCTGAAAAACAGTGCCCGTAACAAATTACCTTCACCCCCGTGGTGGGATCCAGAGTGTACTTTGGCAATTAGGGATAGAGATGAGGCCGAGGAGCGTTATAATGTAGATATGAGCACCGAAAATCTACTGGCATATTTACGGATAAATGCCAGATCCAAGCGTCACCTTCGCAAGAAGAAACGTGAGGGCTGGGTTAAGTTCTGCACCTCCTTATCTCCCTCTACTCCAATTTCGGTGGTCTGGAAAAGCATCAACAGGTTTAGACGGGGGTGCTCTCCATCAGTCTCTTCACCAATCACTAGAGAAACAGCTGACCTTTTTTTTGACAAAATTGCTCCACCATATGTTCCTCTCTCTTTAGAATGTTTAAACAATATGCCCCTGCAAAATGCTTCAGAGGATCCTTTTGATGTGCCATTTACTTTGAAAGAACTGAATGTGGTGCTCAGGCATGTCCGGGACTCAGCCCCCGGTATTGACGGTGTTCCATATTCTTTTATCGTTCATTCTGGAGACAAGGCTAAACTTTACTTCCTCAATATCATTAATTATTGTTACAGTCATGGTTGGGTTCCAGATCAGTGGAAGTTGCAAATTATTATTCCCCTACTGAAGCCAGGCAAACATGTAGATGATCCGAATGGCCTTAGGCCAATTGCTTTGTCCTCAGTCTTGGCCAAATTATTGGAACACCTTATTAAAAATCGACTTGAATGGATAGTCGAATCGAGAGATTTACTGCCGAATTATCAATTTGGCTTCAGGAAAGGGCTCGGCACTATGGATAGTGTTGGCGTTTTAGTTGCAGATATTCGCTTAGCGTTTTCTAAAAACGAATCTGTTGTTGCCGCCTTCCTAGACATATCATCTGCATATGACAACGTTCTTCTTCCCGTTCTCAGGCAGAAACTGCACCAGCTGAGTCTCCCGGTTAAGATGATCGAATGCATCTGTGGACTTCTCCTGTCCCGTTCTTTGGTTCTGAGGGTCCAGGGCGAGGATTTCGATGAAAGGCAGACTTGGAAAGGACTCCCGCAAGGCTCCGTGCTGAGCCCCCTTCTTTATAATTTGTACACAGTGGACATTGGCTCCTGTCTAAATAACAACTGTCACATCCTCCAATATGCCGATGACATAGTCTTATATGTGTCAGATCCTTCAATTGTAGACGCTGCGTCATCTCTATGCCTCTCTCTGGACTCTTTGAACCAGTGGCTTTTAAGTCATGGTATGTCGTTATCTGCACAAAAAAGTTCGGCAGTAATTTTCTCTCGCAAAAGATCGATCCCGCACATTACAGTCGACATTTTAGGTTATAATATTCCATTAGTAGATAAAGTAAAATTTTTAGGCGTTTTTCTAGACTCAAAATTAAATGGGAAACATCATATTAATTTATTAATTAAAAAATGTGAAAGAGTTGTTTCGATTTTAAAAGCTCTCGCGGGTGTCTGGTGGGGTGCTCACCCTTATACTATGAAATTGGTCTATAACGCGTTAATCCGTAGTGTTTTAGACTATGGTACGTTCCATCTAGTTCCATGCAACAAGGGTGCTTTGGCTGGGCTGGATAGGATTCAGTCAAAATGTCTTCGGATCATCTCTGGTTGTATGAAGTCTTCTCCCGTTAACGCATTGCAGGTTGAGTGTGCTGAACCTCCCTTGGCCCTAAGACGTCAGTATCTGGCCTCCCGTTTTCTGGCTAGATTAATATCTAGATCTTCCCATCCTCTTTTAGCAAGATTGTATGAGTTAGATGCCTTATGCAGAAGCTCAAATTACTGGAAAAACAAAGAGATTCCCTTAGTTATAAAAACATTTCGTCAATTTCATAATTTAGAATGTCCAATAGAACAGAATCCCCGATTACCTCTTTTTAACTTTCCCTATGAAGTCATATGCTTCATTCCAAAAATTTTTTTTGACATTGGTATTTCCAAAAAGTCCTCTTCAGCAAATTCGGCCTTCAATGCCGCGGTGGGAGAACGATGGACTGGATTCCAAAGGTTTTTTACAGATGCTTCAAAATTTAATGATCTCAGTAACACTGGCGCTGCGGTTTATTACCAAAGTTCCAGAATTATTTTACAGTACAAATGCCCTGAGGAGGCTTCTGTGTTCACGGGCGAGTGTGTGGCTTTATTGGAAGCTTGTCTTTTCATAGAGTCACATCACAATATTGAAAAAGCCGTTATTTTCACTGACTCTCTTAGCTGTCTGCAAGCCTTATTACAAAACCCTTTCAAAAGTAAATTGCACAGTTCCTTGGTTTTAAAAATTAAAAAATCTTTATTGTCTTGTGCTAGTAGTCAAAGAGAAGTTCAGTTAGTTTGGATACCTAGTCATTGTGGCATTAAGGGCAATGAGTGTGTTGATGCTTTGGCCAAAGATGCTTGCTCATCAGCATCAGCTGATCTCACCTACAATATTCTCCAGGGGTATGACTTACTGAGTCTTCCTAAGGCTAAATTACAATCCTCATGGCAGGAACAGTGGAATGACACTGGAAGGAAAAGGGGCAGGTTTTACTATGCAGTTCAACCAACAATAAAACCAAAACCTTGGTTCTACGGCTACAAAAAAGTCTCCAAAACAATTATATCCGTCCTTTGTAGAATTCGCTTAGGTTTTTGTTGTACTCCGGTTTTTTTGCAAAAAATTCGTGTTAGAGATTCCTCTCTCTGTGAGTGCGGGTTGGCAGAGGGCACTTTGGATCACATCTTTTTTGAATGCTCAAACAACGTTCCACCTTTAGATTTATACAAGCGCCTCCCAAAATTTAAGATCCCTCTTCCGATTAATTTCCCCTCTTTATTAACATATTCCTCTCCAGATCTATTTGTGGCGATGATGACTTTCATCCGTCACAACAACATAAAATTATAAATTATTCTGTCTGTGTGGGTGTGGTATGCGTATATTTTATGTTTTAACAAGTATAATATTTATTTAATTTTTTTTTTTTTTTTTTTTTGTTTGTTTCAGTCCCGTACTAACCCAACGAGATCTGTATTGCGTTCAATTGTATCAATCAAAGATAATTTTTTTTTTTTTTTTTTGTCTCGTGCACACGTGTTTTTCTATTTTCACTTTAGACATTGGCAGAATAGTCGACATCGGCTTTGCTTGCCATTTATTAAAAATAGAATAGAATAGACTAGTAGTGACAGTTTTTTAATTCGACTACTCACCACCTGGGGACGTTTTGGCGGTAGTAGTCGTACGATATGTCGAGTCCAAAGTCCAATATTTAAAAATCAATTGCAAAAACGGTATTCAAGTTCTTGGTATTTTAGATGAATCATCTAAAGACTGCACTAAAAATTGTTTTATATTCGTAATGTGTTTCTTTACGATGTTATTTTGCGTTCACGAACACAGAATTATTGTTTATACACCGTTTAGCACTGGAATGTTATTGTTTAGTTAGGTCGAATGTATTTTATTTTCCACTCGTCGTAGATTGTCACCAATAATGTCACTTGTTAATCTTAGTTCTTACACTCTATCTAATCACTTTTAACACTATTTAGAAAACAATTTATATTATTTTGGAATTCAAATTACGCCGCACATGTAAACAGGCCAGGGTTGCCAGATTCTTGATGATTCCAGGGTGGTAAAATTATATTGTTACAAAACTATTAGTTAAGTACATCATTCATAGTATGTAGGCATAAACTAAATATATAGTAATATTTGTGGCATTGGTAATTAGATACAACCTCAGAGCACAGAGACGCCTCGGTGGCTTCTGCTAGAGGTGGCACTGTCAACAGTTTCCATACAGACCAACCACACTGACACGCTTGGTTTACTTGCATTACGACACAAATGACGTAGATACTGACAGCTTTAAATGCGGTCCGTGCCAAAAGTTGTGCACTCTACGAGCTTTCGGTGCCATGATTTTTTTTTTGGCACTGTCATCTCTAGTCTGCCGGTATGGCGGTTGTGCCATAGTCTGTGGTTATAATTATGAGCCACGCAATAATAATGATCAAATTGTTGGCGTAATGCAAAGATGTTTATTCATTTCTTGGTAACCAATCTCTTTCGTTGAATGTACTTACGGCTTTAGTCTCATCATATTAAAAAAAAAATCTATAAAGCTCTCCTTTTCAACCGACTTCAAAAGACGGATTTACGCAGAACTGTGCAAAAATACGTAGATCACAAAACACGGAAGCGTTCAAACATACGATGTTTTCACATTGATGTCAAAGTTATAATGTAAAAACCTTTCGAAATAATAAATATTTTTATTAATATCTAGCAGAGTAGAGTTTTTTGGAAGCTCAAGAAAAATATAAATATACAACCTAATTTGCAGGTGTGTTCATTATTTTCCAGAATGAAGTGCACTAAGTCTATAATACTTTTAACTTAACTTAGCATCTCAATTAAAGTAGCAGAACTATTCGTTTTCCGTTCTCAGAATGTTACAGTTACAGCACACAGTATTCATGTGAACTATTGGGAGTTTCCATATTATGAACACAGCAGTAATTAGCATAAAATATTTAAATAATAACATGAAATAAAATGTGACATTATCATTCATTTGAGGGCGTTTGAAGGCCTCCCACAAGTTGGACCGATGATCTTGTGTAGGCCGTAGGAATCCGCTGGATGCGGGAAGCACTGAACCGATCGAAGTGGCGGTGCTTTGGGAAGCCTATTTCCAGCAGTCAGTCTTTCGCCTGAAATGATGATGATGATGATGATATCATTTTTTTTGCTATTCAATTGTTTTTTTCAATCGACAGATAATTTTTATTCGTTTGCGATCGCAGTACGTACGCGTCTGCTTTCGCTCGTTGAGTGGGGGCAACCTTCTGTACCTATCTATTTTGTGAACGTTCATTCAGAATAAGGATATTCCTAAGGAAAGGGCCTTAAAAACATCCTTCTTAGGTTGCGTTTCCACCAGAAATGAGTGAGGATGTGTAGCGAGGGATGTGCGTAAAACTAACCCATTACAAGACTAGTTTAGTCCAGCTATGAAAATGAAGCGATGTTATTCGTTCGTTTCACACACACCCCTCGCTACAAATCCTCGCTCATTTCTGGTGGAAACGCAGCCTAAGAGCACAGCACAGCACAGCACAGCACAGTTCCCACGCACGCACACACAGCACACACTGTTGTGCACGGCACAGTTCTTTATGGTATGGCGTATAAATCGCGCCGAAGAAAAAACGTGTCCGTCTACAAGCTTCCATAGTGATCCATACAACAACGATGAACCGTGCCTACGCTCGGCGATTAAACCGTAGTTAAAGTATTAAAGAGTAAAAGGGCCTAAGGATTTCCCCTCGAGAAAAATGTCGGAAAACAAAAGACTAAAATGTAAACAACTACTTACTGATTCAAGTAATTTCTTTGAAAGGAAATCAATTTAGACGAAACGTAGTAGCTATAATAAATTCTTATGTAGATTTTATTTTATAAGTAGATTTCCAGGAATTATAAACCTACGCATGTATGCAGTAGCTATGTATACATATATCAAATTCATTTGAACATTTTTCGCGGCCTACTGATGAAAAGAACAAAAATACGTCCATAATGCACACACAACATAGTGAAATAATTCAGATACTAGGTACTCACCCCAAATATAAAAATGACATGGTATTTTTTTTCTCTTTTTTTATTTAGCGTAGGTGGGTAATTAATTACCTAGTGCTCCAGAACGGCGAAGGACAAGATCGTGAGGAATCCGGCATGACATACAACCAATATCGGAGATATGTGACATCTGATAGATATGACCCAGTGGAAACAGTCACGACTTATCGTCATAGTTTCGAACCCAGACAGGCACTTTATGTTGTGTAAATTATTTCGTCACCACTGTTCTCAAGTAAAGGAGAACATATTGTGGACACCCGCATGTCCTAGAACCAAAAAAATCGAAGACGTGTTACATCTACCAACCCGCCTTGGGTCCGCGTGGTAAATTATAGCCCACTCCTCTCGAAGAGAGGAGGACTGTGCCCCAGCAGATGTAACATTCTAGGCTGATTAGTTTTTAGAAGTAGGTAAGTGTAGGAAGAGGGGTCCGTGGCTAAATAATAACAGCCACACAGGTCGATCGATCAGGTTAAGCTACGCTTGCCGCGGTTGGTCTGTGGATGGGTGACCATCTTTACCCCTCCGTGCCTTGGAAAGCACGTTAAGCCGGTGGTCCCGGCTGTCATTCGTAGATCTTTGACAGTGGTTACGGGTAGTCAGAAGCCCGAAAGTCTGACAACCAGTCTTACCTAGGGGTATCGTATTACCCAGTAACTGGGTTGTGGAGGTCAGATAGGCAGTCGCTCCATGTAAAATACTGGTATTCAGCTGCATCCGGTTAGACTGGAAGCCGACCCGGAAAGGCTAGGCAGATGATGATGAGGTAAGTGTAGGAAGGTAAATATCATTTTTTTTTTGTTTTTGTGTTTGTATTGTTTGTCTAGTGCAACTAATTTTGTATGCCATATATGGCAAAACGTGTAGCCACCTCATAATTATAAGACCTTCATACTGTACTCATATTTTACAAAATAAACATTTATTTATTTAATACTTCAAGCACATAAATGTTGTGCGGTTATCATATCTTATTTTCTTATCTATATGGAGAAGCAGCCCTCTCAAAGCCTCAATTCTAAATAAGACTGCCACTTCATTCTAATTAATCTCCAAAATCGGCCCATTTTAATACCAATTAATTATCCCAACCACATCCATTCGACTATAATTAATTAAAAAATAATTAATAGTCAGCGCGATTATTACTTATTACCCAATTTTAATAACGCATGCGCTGGGTACCCTCAACTATCAGTTTTAATTAACTCGATAGCCGAATGCTTAATTAATATAAATGTGCGTTTTTATAACGAGAACCTGCTCGAAACGGGTTGGGGCTACTATGAGTGTAACTTATTGAGGCGAGTTTTTATTTTTTTATTTTATTTTTTTATGGCGTGGTTGTTGGCTGCTAAACTAAGCCGTCCTGTTGCCTGATGCTTTCATAAATTAAAGCTTAATCTAGCCAGGGCCTAAAACTCATAAACTAAACGTTTACATTCTAAGTATTCACACAAATATATTCACACAAGCATCCCGTTTGCAGTATCCGGCAAACAGGATGCTTGTGTGAATCTGTATATTTAAATATGTATATTTAAACACGTACACTACGAAACTGGATCCTCTAAAAAAACCGTACCTGCAAAAAACGGGATCTTGCCGTGGGAAAGTGCCCTAAGAGTGCCCCCTTGTGGGGTACGGACCTCAGTATAGGGCGTGTGAAGCAAGTTTTACTCTGAATCGAGTTTTCTTAAGACAACAAAAGAGAATGCGTTGAAATGGGTTTTTGTTTGGATTTATGAATATTGGACTTTAAACTAAAAGGAGGTGAGGCAAAATTATTGTTTCGGTATAAACGGCAAAAGCGTTTAGTATTATATGTATGAAATATAAACGGGGTAACTACCATGTACAGACGCCAGCACATCAAGCTACCCGAAACTGTCAAATTTTCCCAATCAACTTTGAACCTAATACTTTAGCGATGAAGTTGCAAATCTATTAAATAAATTTGACAGATTGTAGTAGCTTCATGTGCTGGCGTCTGTACGTAATTAATTAAATTTAAAAAAAAAAGTCTAAAAGTGGTGTTGGAAAAAAGAAACTCTGTCAAAAGTATTAGCAGTTATGTAGTTACATATTGTACTCTTTTGTTTACCTACTATGCGAAAAAACAAATTGATGGTTCCGGAAAAATTATGGTTTCGGCGTCAAAAATAATCACACTTTTTCATACATTGCAGCGATCAGCAAGATCGCTTTTATAACCTAACTTTTTTTGTAACTAAGGGCAAAATATATTGTGATTTAAAGCGATAGTTCTATAGTAGGGCCCAATGAAGATTGCATCAAACAGTTAATTATTTAAAAAGCCTTTTGTCCCCTTTGTACGAGAAGAGAGTTGAGTTACGTCCGTAGGGGTCGGAACAACGTTTTATATTACGAGTATAACTAGCGTTCCGCTGCTGCTTCGCACAGTTTTAATGCCTTGACAAACATCGAGCTTTATTTATTATGCCGATTCAAGTAGAATTTGAATCTATACATATTATACATTATATAATGTAGACAGGATGGCAAAGGCATCTACGCGCAAGCTGTTACATTGGTTCAGTACATGATTCCGAACGTCCCCTTCTTTGAAATTTTTCATCCGTTATATTTTTTTTAAACGGCTTTTTCATACTTTGTGACTGCGTTGAGGTCCCACCCGTGTATACTCTGTATTTGTGACTGCGTTGTTCTTCTCAGCATTACAACGGATTTTGAACATAATTTTGACAGTTTATTCGGGAAGATTTATGTGTATAAACTTGCATTTAATAATATAATCACGTTCAAACATGTTTTGTGAAATCAAAACCAGTCAAAACAGGAACAGGCCGCTAGTGTATTATAAAAATATACCTTCTCGAGTGCTGATTTTTCAATAGTCCGATAGCTTTTATCTCAAGAATAATTATGACAGTTTTACATATTTACTTTACAAAAACTGTCAAACCGCAAAATTATACCTGACTATTGAAAAATCAGGACCAAATAATTTTAAATACCGCATCAAAATATATTACGTAGATAAGAAGATCCAAGCGGTCACACAGACAGACACACAAAGTGACTTTGTTTTATACAACGTAATAATTTATACCCACATGTTTATTGTTTATGGAAACACCATTTATTAACACAAAGACTTGATTTATTTTACAATCGATGCAGGGAATTTTCGTGTTTATGGTCATAATAAAATATCGTGAAATCGGGCTGTATCTGTGAATCTAGAGTTTTTACTTTTAATATGTAATATTCTCAATAACAGATGTTATATCGATAATAATCTTTTACCAATTATTTAATTTCTTATTTGATCTTAAATCGTGACAAGTTTTTATTTTTCGTAACATTATAATTTATATTCTTTCGAGGAGCTTTACTAAACTAGAGGCGCTTGAGGCTAAGTAATAACAGCCGCACGGGTCGATCGATCAGGTTAAGCTACGCTTGCCGCGGTTGGTCCGTGGATGGCTGACCATCTTAACATACCAAGACCCCTCCGTGCCTCGGAAAGGACGTTAAGCCGTTAGTCACGGCTGTTATTTGTGGATCTATGACAGTCGTTACGGGTCGTCAGTAGCCCGAAAGTCTGACAACCAGCCTTACCAAGGGGTATCGTATTACCCATTAACTGGGTTGTGGAGGTCAGATAGGCAGTCGCTCCATGTAAAATACTAGTATTCAGCTGAATCCGGTTAGACTGGAAGCCGACCCCAACATAGTTGGGAAAAGGCTAAACAGATGATGATATACTTTATTTTTCTTTGAAAATGCCTTATATTGTATATATAGGTATTTTAAGAAATATTTTTTTTTGCGAACACTTTTGCATAACAACAAGAATCAAAACAATGGAATTAAAATAATACCAATTATGACCGAAACTGTACTGTGACGTCATTTGGCACGAGCACGAGTTCAATATGCCAATATTTGGTTAGCGCCAGCGATCGTTGTTGAAGTTTACACAGTAATGAAAATTACTTTCAGTAAACGGTTTAAATATTATTATTTCACTTGAGAACGCTGATAAGCATAAAATTGTTGATCCTTAATTTTCACTTGTATTTATGTGGTTTTCTTTTTCGCGATATATAGTTTTTTTTTTTTTTTTTCTATGTCTTAGAGAGTGGATCGTAATCCATCACGCAGGCACAGTGCGGGTTGATGGATGTCACATATCTTCGAATTTTTGATTCTAGGACATGCCGATTGCTTCATGATAAAGTGAAGTGCCTGCTTGGATTTGAACCCGCGACCTGAGGTCGCGACAGTTACCACTGAGCCACCACTGCTCGGAAATACTGTGACTAGAGTTATAAAAAATCCGGGCATTTAACTTTACCAACAAAATGGACTGCTATTATCTATTTTAAAATACCGGATAGTGGTGATGGATGGAGAGGGAGATGAAGGTCAAAGAAAGGATGGATGGATTGTGTGAGGAATTAAATGAAAGAGAAGGGAGTGATTGACAGGAGAAAATGGAAGAATAAAACGTGTAGCACCGACCCCAAGTAACGTGGAATAAGGGCAGAAAGATGATGATTACGATGACTGCTGTGATTATTTTTGATCTTTCGATTTTTATATAACCTTTTTGCTTTGTCACATAAAAGGTTTCTACAGCGCCGAACGACTTCTTTGACGACTTCTAGAAGTAAGTCGTTCGGCTGTAGAAACCGATTGTGGCAAAGCCCAAAAGAACGGAAATGTTTGTCACGGTGGTCAACTGTCCTAAAACGACACAGAAAAAAAAGTTCATTGAAATTAAACAGTCAATAGATATTTTATTAATACGGTCTTTTCAAACAATAAATTTTTAAACTTCAAAAGGACAGAAACCTACTCGAATATTGCTTTCATGGAACCTAAAACGTAGTGATTTATTATTTAACAACGTATTATTTGATGGCGACGTTTTATTTAAAATTCAATTTTGTACAGTTCGTTCTTATCTCTAGTTCGGTCATACTGTTAGCGGGAAGCGGTTTACGGCAAAACAACACTAGAGGATGGTTCTTAAAAAAAAAAAAAAATGAATGATAAGCAATCCAACCAATAAAACTTTCGTTTGTTTTGACTCTGTGCGTGCAATGCGTGCTCGTATGGTCATCAAGTCAAGCTAAGTCATCGATTTTTTTTAGTCCTATGTACTGCACGCTATGTATGTGTGTTTACCGTAGCTCATAATCTTATACAAGAAAAGAAAAAGAAAGAAAATACGTTAATTTGCGGTAACCATGACGCAAAAAACAACACGTTGGGGGAAAGTATCCGTGTAGTATCCACATCCAGGCAAAACCACCATCGCTCAGCATAATGCTGTGAATCTATGAGAGACGAAGTCCTTGCGCTGATGTTCAAAGACAGCCGGCGTTGACGTGATGACATCAAGTGGCAGCATACAATGAGATAAAAAAAAAACAAAACAAGCAGTACCTTTGTACTCAAATTATAATAACGTTATATCCATATATTTTTTACTGTGTGTACATAAATAATAAAATAAACATCACACTAATATTACAAAGGCGAAAATTTGTGAGTGCGTGCGTGTGTGTGTGTGTGTGTTTGTATGTTTTTTACTTCTTCAGGCTCAAACGGCTGGACCAATTTTGGTGAAATTTGGCTCACAGATAGTTTATAACCAGGATTAACACATAGGATACTTTTATCTCGATATTCTCACGGGATCAAAACTTATGCGGGTGAAACCGCGGGGCGCTGCTAGTTCAATACTAAGTTCTAAATGTCTTTATTATTGTTGTTATCTATACCTTTCTGGAGTACTAACCAGTACTAACAAATTGATTTACGATTTAGTCGCTTTCGGTGTCACCAAATCCTTATGACGTCGAATATTGAAGATTCCATTTAAAAACTATTTGATATTTGATCGGTTAGCGAAACGAAATAACGAGTTCGTTTCGGATCTTATTTCTTCAAATATTAATCTTTCCAATAGCATCGTTCGTATTTCATTTAGTTTTTAAACTAATAATGAAACTGATAAGTCAAATTGATTGTTTTTGTTTTGTTAAGTTAATATATTGTTACAACATCGAGTTTTATTAGCAGTCAAGATGAACAATAACCCCTTACTAATAAACGTATAATATCAGATGAATAGTTACACACCGATTTCTCTCTTGCAGTCGTCAGTAATTTGATTTTAGTCTTACCTAGGGGTATCGTATTACCCAGTAACTGGGTTGCGGAGGTCAGATAGGCAGTCGCTCCATGTAAAATACTGGTATTCAGCTGCATCTGGTTAGACTGCAAGCCGACCCCAACATAGTTGGGAAAAGGCTAGGCAGATGATGAATCGTCAGTAATTTGACTCTACAGACGCTATACAACATTTATTAGTAAGGGGGTTCAGGTGTAGATCGAGCAGTAGCCCGTGTCTGTTATAATAGCAGGAATTATTAAGATACATTGCAAAGCAGTCAATCAACTCAGCCTATCGCAGTCCACTGCTGGACATAAGCCTCTCCCAGGCTGCGCCACAACACCCTGTCCTCCGCCTTCCGCATCCAGTCTACCCCAGCCACCTTCTTTAGGTCGTCCGTCCATCTAGCTGGGGGGCGTCCCACACTACGCTTCCCGATACGAGGTCTCCACTCCAGGACTCGTCTGCTCCACCGGCCATGGGCCCTTCGACAGACATGGCCAGCCCACTGCCACTTCAGTTTGCAAAGCAGTGGACGTAAAATAACATAAAATAACATCAGGCTTGTATTCCCAAAAGGGTTGAACAGAGGTATATCTACAGCGCACACACATTTCACCAGTTTTGTTTGATCCCCATATAACAGAGGGCGAGCGCATTACCATCAGCCGGGCACAAATGCAGACTCCGAGCTGCTACTGACAAATCCCAGATGGAAAAACCCATGACCATGAGGTCTTGGTTGTACATACATGAACGCTACTGCTGATCTCATGCTACCATTAGACCAATTAGGCAGACCTGATACAATAATTGATTGTTATGTACTAGATGGATAGGTGGCACATCTTTACATACGTTGAGCCGTTGGTCCCAGCTGTCATTCGTGGATCTTCAAAAGTCGTTACAAGTGGTCAGAAGCCTGTAACTCTGACAACCAGTCTTACCAAGAGACTGACCCAGTGACTGGGCAATACAATATTGGGTTGTGGAGTCAGATAGACAGTCGCTATATGTAAAATACTGGTATTCAGATGCATCCGGTTAGACTGGAAGCCGCCCACAAAATAGTTGAGAAAAGGCTAGGCAGATTATGATGATGTTATGTACTATATACGTTTTTATTAGATACTGATTTAAAGCCACAAAGATTTAGGTTATCAATTTAAAAACCTTCTGAACAAGAAAGATATCAATTCTAGCCCCAGTTCGAATAATCTAAAGTTAAACGACTCCGTTTTATTATAGAGTATTCAGGCTAATGATAGACCATGAACCACTTTGGAGGTGTAAAACACGAATGTATATTATAGGTTTTTAACCTTTTTATGTATTTGTTTACGTTTTTTATTTATAATTAAATAATTTTAATTTTTTTTTAACGTTGTTCGGCTCAAACAAAGCACCTGCCATCTTAACTTACAGGTAGTCAAAAAGCCAGAAGTCAGACAACCAGTCTTACCAATGGGTATCTTGTTACTAGATTGTGGACGTCATATAGGCAAATGCTTCATATAAAATACTGGTACTCAGCTGCATCTGGTTAGACTGGAAGCCTACCCTTGAATTGAATGATTGCCTCGTAATACCTGGATGAATAAATCAGTGAAGCTGATTTGTGGAAATAAAATATTTTCATCAATCTCCTCGCTTCTAATATGTCATGCTCAACTTCTACAAGCCTGAACAAGTCTTTGATTAGCAAATTTTATTTTAGCTGCGTTTGCAGTTTAGTTTCTAAACATGTAAGTAAACATGAGTTTCTGGAATAATAACTTTAATACCTACTTATAAAGTTCAGTTTGCTCTACAACACAAAATTTTGTATGACTTTGTCAATAGCGCCTGTCGTTTTTGTCTCGTTTCTTTATAGTTATTTTTTCAAAGTAAAGTTAGAGAGAGAGAAAGAGAGTTATAGTTAGTTAGAGAGAGAGTTAGTTAGTTAGCTTTTTTAATGTAAAGTTGAAATTTGCTTAAGTGGAAATATCAACAATTGAAAACAAGGATTTCAGAATACGGAATACGTCAAATCTATATCAAACCGCTATGATTGTTAACTAAAAGAAGTACCAAAATAGGCATAGAATTTGTCACTAAATGAAGCCTTTAGAAACCAGAAGTTAAGCCTTAATCAAACAACCCTTAATTATATAAGTGTTAGTAGTAATTTAATTATCAACAAACACGCAAGTGAAGGTACCGTCACAAGAATATTATAAACAATATTTTGTCACGCGTCGGATGTGTAAGCGGCAACTGAGGTCATACGCCCGACCGGTGGGTTGTCACATACCAGGGGTAGGAATAGAAAGTATACTTCGTTCAACTCACGATAAGACAACACTGCTTGGTCGTGCGGTTTGTTCGCATATGATGAGACGGCACTTCTTGGTAGGTGCGATAAGTTTGTAAAAGCGACTCTGCTGCCTAACCCATACGTAACCAAATAAGTTAGAAAGAAATTTCAAATTATAATCTACATGAACATGAACATACAATAAAAATTATCTGTCTCTATCTAACACACGCGTTCAAAGAAACTACTAGCATGCTATGCTGTGTAAAACCTTCTTAGGTATTAATCCTAAACCAAAAACACAACGAATCTTTCAAAAATCTTTAGAGACTCATATAAGAGACGAAAAAAAGAAAAAGCAACAATCATTGGCCGAAAAACCCCAAAAAAATATGGGAAGAAGTAATGTTTAGAACTTGCAAGTCTTCATCGTCTAGGTGATTACAAAAATCCCAGCCCAGGAGAATTAATAAAACAATCATGTAGGTAATACGAGTAAGTTAACCTACTGACTCCTCAAGCCACTGTTGACATCCTAGACAGGTGCGTCGTAATAATATATGAGCTGTGTCGAGGTCAACCCTGCACTATATCAAATCTTTTGTGAAAAATTGCGTGCAGGGAAACGGGTTCAGTATATAAATATAAATTAGAGCCGTTGGCTTACCGGTAGCTTGGCTTGAATACAGAACATGGGTGATATTGTGTTGTTCGACATTATTATGTAGGTAACATAAGTTTAACTACTACATTATTTAATTTTATTATTAAATATGTACGAACTTCAAATTATATCAATAATATGTACATGTATATAAAAAGAGAGACAAGAATTATAGGGCATCAACAAATTCGTCCGCATCACTGGCAACGGGAAAAGTGCTCAGAAGGCTGGCAGCATTGCCATATCGTTGCCAGCCAGTTTAACTTGGTATTTTGTCCCATAAAAAGCGTACATCAATAGTGGATACCACATGTAACAATTAATACAATTTCATCAATCACTCTGAACGGTGGAGGAAAACATTGTGAGGAAGCCGGCATGTCCTTGAACCGAAAATTTGAAGACATTTACGTGACATATACTAATCCGCACTGAGACCCCGAGGTGGATGGCCCGCGGCCCACTCCTTCTCAAAGAGAGTGTGTTCCTACAGCAGGAACATTATACCTACACTTTTAACCCGGCGTAATTGTGGTAGGAAATAGTTACATGAACGTTGAGGTGGGTCAATATTACCCATATATTTAATACATGGTATTTCCATAAGTTTTAAGTAAATTCGTAAACTGTGTCATTATTTCAGTATAAAGGTATTCTGGTTTTGATAATAAAACAGAAAAATAGTAATTCAGAGACGTTTCATTGAGTTTAATTAACTTTTAAAATAACTCTCAAAAATTACAAAAAAAAAAAAGTACAATATTGAGTCCAGCTACTGCACAGAACGACAACAACGCCGCGCGCGTACTTTCAAAAATCTTAGAAATTTTAAACCAGCCCGGTAATTTTGACCCAACCTCAATGACGCCGGGTTAAGCAGTACAGGGAACAATGGTGGCACGGTGATGGCGGCCCCGACTTGCAAGTTGTAGGTGGGTTTGAACGCAGGCAGGCACTTTACTTTGTGTGATTTATTTCATCACCACAGCTATCAAAACGGTGAATAAAAACATCTTGAGGAAACCAGCATGTCCTAGAAGATATGTGACATCTACCAACCCGCTCTGGGCTCGGGTGGTGGATTACGGCCCACTCCCTCTCAGAGAGAGTAGGCCTGTGTCCCAGCGATGGGAAAGTTGTAGACTGATTATACAATACTATATACACTTTTGCTATGCTTACATGAAAGAAAAATATACTTACAGACGCCAGCACATCAAGCTACCCGAAACTGTAAAAATTTCCCAATCAACTTTGAACCTTATGCTTTAGCGATAAAGTTGAAAGTCTATTAAAGAAATTTGACAGATTGTAGTAGCTCGATGTGCTGGCGTCTGTACATAGGTCATGAAATAAAGGTAGGCTTTTCTAAGAACACTGCGGTTCCCTAAACGAAACAAATAATACCTATTGAAAATGTCACCGACGTTTTTCTTACATATTGATGCGTAGATGAATTTTGATAATAGAAAAAATATTAGCTATAATCTTTCTCAAAGGATCCTTTCTAGGAACCTTGAAAGAGATTTGCTTTGCTATGAAAAGGTGAGTTGTGTATTATAAGCAGGGCTTGGAACCAGTACAGAGTTTCAATAGAATAAGATGACAGCTTATACTGGTTGATCGGTTGTTTTCTAGTGGGCCACTCCACTTAATGAAAACCTGGTTCTTTGTAGATTATAAATTTTAATATTGATTTTTCAACTGTACAAATAATTTGTACAGTTGAAATATCAATAGTAGTTACAATAAAAACTTGTGCAGTGGCTGTCAACGCAATGACGTGCGACCGAGCTCCCACGCGCGCCCGCGCTCCTCGTTGACATTACTGTCGTTCGGATACGGCTTCAACACTGGTTTTGTTACAACTTACATGTGGTCCTCATCATCATTATCACCCTACCCAACCATACATTCTAACAACTCATCATACAGTTTGTTTTATTTTCCACCATTTGCAATTGAAACGTCCGGAGTATAAGTATGGCTTTGTTTGTTTACGGAGAATCACTGACTCCTAAGTCACAGGCACCTACACCTAGTTTAGGAGTCAGAGTATTCACAGTTTTGTGACCTAGTAATAAGCCTTATATTATATTCTTAGTTTTTTAAGTACTGTATTGAGATGGCTTTTTGGTGAAATAAAGAATTTATTTATTATTATCATTTCAGCCAATAAACGTCTGCTGCTGGACATAGACCTCCCCCAAGCACCTCCATTTCAACCAGTTTTGTGCTTCTCGCATCCAAGGGGTCCCAGGGCCTTCACACGGTCACCGGTCCACTTTGTGGGAGGCCCTCCAACGCTACGTCTTCCAGTACGCGGTCGCCACTCCAGATCCTTTCGGCCCCATCGGCCATCTATTCTGCAGGCAATGTGCCCTGCCCACTACCGCTTAAGTTTGGCAATTCTTCGGGCTATGTCGGTTACCTTGCTTCTCCTGGGGATCTCTTCATTTCTGATTCGATCACGCTGGGAAACTCAAAGCACAGTCCTCTCCATTGTCCTTTGGGTGACTTTTAGCCTTCTAGTAAGGCCCATTGTGAGTGACCACGTTTCAGTGCCATAGGTCATCACTGGCCACACGCACTGATCAAAGACTTTCATCTTGAGACACTGCTGTGTATGGGACGAGAAGATATTACGTAGCTTCCTGCCGAGCCGAGTCGGATTCGACATGTGGTCCTACCGTAGTTATGTTTTGTTAAGTTTTTTAAGGATTTTTAATAATAATATGTATATAATATCATAGTAACTAGAGTCGTCAGATATAGATGAAGTTTATTAAGAAGCCGATGGATGTTTTCGAATAAATTTCAATTTGATAATTAATGAACTATTTGTTTTCTTAATATTATTAAATTATATTGTTATGTCAACTTTTTATATGCTTGAGTACGAGACTTTTAGAAAAAAGAAAGAAAGAAAAAGTATTTATTGCGACTCGTACAGGAACGTCACAAACTTAACTAAACACAGTCAAAACTAAAAAACCATTTTTTTTTAAGTTGCAAAAATAAAAATAAAACAGAAAGTGCTATGTGAGGCCAAAATGCTCCTATCTCAGCATGTTGCTGCGACATATAAAAAATAAATGTTGCAACGCAGGTATTCTGATAGAGCCCGCTGTAATGTCACGGCCAGTTACAGAAATAAATAAATAATAAAATAGAAATATGTGAAATATTAGCAAATAAAATAAAATATTCCTTTTTAATCCGCGCCAGATGTAACCTCAATACTTTTCTATGCCTTGAGTGTCAGAGACACTAAGTGGCACTGCTGTGAAAAACAAAAGATCGCACGTGCCCACCCTCCGGCGAAAATAAATAAATACAGTACAATACATATTATGGCTGTCTAATGGAACAGTATTACAGTTAATATTTTGACTACATTGTATGTGTATATTTTTTTTTTGTCGTATGCGTTTTGTTTGTACAAAATATTTTTTTTTCTTTCTTTCTTCTTTTATTCGAAACCGAACGAAATTGGTTTCTTAATAAACTTCAAGTATCTCCGATGACCCTGGCTCCTCTCATCTTTGGTGACCGTATCTACCTCTACAAATTATAAACAAAAAGTAACCATAAATATCAAATTAAAGGCTATATTACCCAAACATAATAAGATGTCATGGAATAAGACATTCTATTACTGTACAAAAATAATGTATGTTATTATAACGTTCTTTAAGAAAATTACGAACTAATTTTCTGAAGAAAAATGTAAAACAACGTATCTCTTTCTAATATCAAAGAAATATAGTTCGTTTTAAGAATACAGATACACACTTTTATTAAGAAACGTATATATAATGTATATTATATTAAGGCTGTCTACTCGTCTAGTTAAAAATAAATTGGCGTTGATTACCAGGGGATTACGGTCTAATTATAATTATCTAGAGCAATAAATGAATTAAATTAAATAAGAAATGAGATGAATAATTGATTACGATTTTATGTATTCTTTTTGTCTCCTTTACTCTTTCACACGCTGTCTACATCTCTCTATCTAATGTCCTATCGCAGGTATGCTGGAAGAGATTTCTTAAGAAATAAGCATCACCTTTGTACCTATTTTTCTGTTCTGTTGTTTGTTGTCTGTTTATATATGTGTGTACATAAATGGTAAAATAAATAAATAAATAAATGAACAGTGCTATACTTTACGCTTACTTACGAAACTTTATTCTCCTCTCATACGAGTATCGACATGAAGTAAGCAAAGCTTTAGCTGTGCTGCTGGGGAGTTTGTTGCGCCATTTCTTCTTCCTAACTAAAGCACTTGGAAGTGGTAAAAGGCGGGCGTTTTGGGGGACTGTCTTATGTAAGTTTGACGTTCAAGAACTGCTGATTCTGAGCCTAGTTTGAATAAATGACTTTTGATTTTGATCTAAACTGTGTTTTATTTAAAGAACTTCACTATTTCTTGAGATTATCGGGTACATAGATATAAAATATCAATACCTGTATAGAAAAGGACAATTTGGATTTTATTATTATCTTACCTCCAATATTCTCAACGTTTACCCCAAAAACGGGTAAAATCTGACCTAGCAACATTACGCAGGTGGGAGTGCGGCGGGCAAGGGATACTTGTTTTGAATTTTAACCAATTTTAGACACAGCGTGCGGCTTGCAATTACAGTTGAACGCGGATTCTGGTACTTTTCTGTATTCTGAGGTGACAAGTATCAAATTCCAAAACATTTTAATTTGATTCCCATTCAACATGAGTGATTACATAAACATGAACAAAACAAAAAAAACGAGATTACCGTCACGAACCGACGGAAAAAAAACATTTTGCTGATGTAAAACTCCGCACAAACAGAGAAAAAACCGTAAAAATTGTCAAAACAGGCGTCAGAACTTTAAATTACGGACAAAAAATGTTCGCTCGGAACATTTGTGTGAAATGACGTAATATCGTGTAAAATATGGGCACACGTGGCGTTGTGTGTGTGACGCCCCTTGTTCTGCTTTATTAGCTTTAGGAACGCTTCGGGCGTTATGTACTCCTAGTACCTCAGTTAAACAAATAGAACATTTTTTTTTTTTATGTTCGTAGATTTTTTATTATGATAATGTAAATAGGTAAATAAAATTCTTTCTACCTTTGAAAGGGTACATTTTTTAGCTCCGACTAAATATAGACCAACAAACTCTTTCTCTTCGCCCAAATGTATTCAAAGGAAATAAATCTCTTTGATGAGGAACAATTATACTATTATCCGTTTTATTGCCTTACGTCTTCATATTGCGGCTAGTAAAACTATCAATATACTTAGTATGTAACCAAGTCGTATTGACATTCGACCTTATGTTCTACTTACGTAGAAGCACTATACAATATCTACAATTGACTGGTATTTTGAGACATAATATTATGATATTATGCCTAGTTGGTCTAGTGATCGAAAGAAGTGCTAATCATGAGGTCTCTGGTTCGATTCCCGAGTCGGACAATGTTATGTTAGAAGCAGCTCGGGATCTGGATTTGTGCCCGGTTTATATTATATTGTTTTTATATTAGGCTGGCCCTATATTAGTGAGGCTAAAACATAAGCAAAATGTGGATGTATACGTACTTCAGGTACACGTCTGCTTAACTCTTCGTGATGTAATATAATCATGATATTCTGTTTTAAATTGTGAAGTGTGTTATTAATATCAAGAGTGTCAAAAATCCCGTTACTCAAACTTGGTCACACCACAACTGGTGGAAATAGAGCCCAAAAACTTAAAATTACAAAAAAAAACAAACACTCGTGAAATATGTGGCACGTGTCGTACGTTGCGTGACAGCCCCTTTGTCCCGCTTTATTATAACATACACGGTTAATTGTCCCAACAACTGACGCACGTATGCCGCGGTTTTGTCTGTATTAAACTAGTTCTACCGAGAACCCTCAACGAAACCTAAGTGTATTTATTATGAAGAAAGAAAAGGCGAAACGGCGATCTGGCGAAATGTGATGTAGGTACACCCACACTAACCACCTAACCTGCCCATATTCTTAGTTGAGCTACATGATTACTGACAAATGCTCGCACTGACTGGACTGGTCCACTCAAATACTCGTATGTGTACTCCTTTCCTTAGAAGACCATTTCAGGCACTAATCTAAATTGTCTTCACATGAACTGACCAAGATTTATTTATTTATTTATTTTATTCATTTTATTATTTATGTACACACAGTAAAAAACATAAGGATATGACATTTAAAAAATTTGAGTACAAAGGTACTGCTTATTTCTTAAGAAATTTCTTCCAGCAGACCTGCGAAAGGAGAAGTAAAAAAGAAATGTAGACAATAGTGTGCGAGAACATGAAGAGAAAAATAAGAATGTGTGAAGTCTAAAAGTAACATATTAAATATACCTACACATATAATGCGAAAATTAACATAAGTATACTTAAATAAATACATAATGCTAAAATATACATACACATATATTTATATATATACATATATACATACATATTATATATATATAGAAATACTCACAATACAGAGGAAAGATAATGCTCTTTTAATCGACATTTAAATACAGAAATAGTTTTTAAATCACGAATGCTAGGCGGAAGTGAGTTCCACAATCTTACAGCATGGACAGAGAAGGAATAAGAATAGTAGCTTGTTTTATGAGGGTGGGATTTGAGGAGGGATCTTCGATGTGATCTACACGGTGTGGAACTAGAGCGAGCGTAAGAAAAACGCTCACGCAGGTAGGAAGGATAAGACGGGTTGTGTAGGATATTGAAGAGGAGACATAGAATCCGAGTATTCCTGCGAAGGCGGATTGGGAGCCACTTGAGTTCCTTGCGAAGGTGAGAGACATGGTCATACTTTCGAAGACCGAAAACAAAGCGAATGCACAGGTTTTGCAAGCGCTCAAGTTTGTTTAATAGCTCCTCAGTAGCATCCAGGTAGCAGGCGTCGGCATAATCTATAATCGGCTGAATAAGTGTTTGTGCCAAAGAAATTTTAGTCTTCAAGGGCAGAAGACTTTGAAGGCATTTCAGCGAATGAAAGGAGAAATGTACCTTTCGGCTGACCTCATTGACCTGAGCACGCCACGAAAGATTGGAGTCAATAACTACACCCAGATCTTTAGCGGTTTCTGTATAGTCAATGCGAACACCATCGAGATATAAAGGCATCAGAGTTGCAACATCAACCGCATTGCGAATGAATCTGCTGCCTATGATCATGGCCTGGGATTTAGTTGGGTTAATTTGCAAACCAAATGACTTAGCCCAAGCGCTGATGCAAGTCAGGTCATGATTCATTGCAGCAATAGCAGAACCCGCGCTGGCTACAGTAAAATGTCGATAAAGCTGCAAGTCATCTGCGTAGAGATGAAAACTAGAGGAGATTACTTTGGTAACAAAGTTTATGAAAATTGAAAAAAGAAGAGGCGAGAGAACGCTACCCTGAGGAACACCCTCAGTGAGACTACACCAATCGGAGAAGGACTCCTCCAGGCGAACACGCTGAGAGCGTCCCCGAAGATAAGAACTGAACCAGGCTAAAGTGGAAGAAGAGAAATTGATAGATTTGAGGACACCTAGTAAAATGTCGAAATCTACTGAGTTAAAGGCGCTACTAAAGTCAAGCAATACAAGAACAGTCAGGGACTTATTCTCCATTGCCCAGCGAATGTCGTCAGTCACCTTCAAAAGCGCGGTCACAGTACTGTGACCCGAGCGAAAACCGGATTGAAAAGAGGATATTATCGAGTTTGACGCCAAGAAAAATGATAATTGTCTATGAACTATGTGCTCAAAAACTTTAGAGAGAAATGGGAGAATATAAATAGGTCTAAAGTGGGTTAATAAAGTAGGATTGTTAGTTTTAGGTAACGGTATTATGTGAGCCTGTTTCCAAACTGACGGAAAGGAGCAAGAGGAAAATGAGTGATTGAAGATATGTGTGAGAACAGGAAGTAATGAGGAGAGAATAAGAGATATCATTCTTGAACACAACTTATCATTACCGACTGCTGAAGAAGTAATCGCAAGTATAGACTTCTTAACGTCATCCTCAGTAACATCGTTAAGCTTAAATTGAGAATATTTTGGTAACGGCAAACTAGCAAGACTCTGTAGTGTCGCAGCCTTGACAGATGGATCAAGAGAAAAGGGAAGGAAAGAGAAATGCTTATTGAGATCATTGAGGTTCACATCCTTACACTGGTTGGCAGGTGACTTGCCTATGCCTACAGATTTGAGGAATTTCCATACATCGGAAGAACTGCGGTTATTGAGTTGGTCGTGGAAATAGCGTCTCTTGGCATCTTGACACAGATGACTGCAGCGATTACGTAGCGATTTGTAATAAGAGAGATTCAGCTCTGAAGGTCTGCGCTTATATCTGCTCTTAGCTTTATCCCTGCGGGCCATAAGCTCTTTAATTTGTAGCGTTATCCATGGTGCAGGGTTATGTCTAACTTTGACACGTCGGACAGGGGCATGCTGATCATATAAGTTGAGGACGGTTGCGTTAAAACAATTCACCTTATCGTCTATGTCATCGATCTCAAACAGAGGGGTCCAGTCGAGACCGCCGGCATCACGCTGCAGAGCTTCCAGATCTATGCCCTTGTAGTTACGGAGATATAAAAGCTGAGACTTACGCTTGGGAACACGGATACGATACGAGAGGTAAATGAGATCGTGGTAAGAAAAAGTAGCCGTAAGCTGACCATGGTAAGAAACATTCCTAGGAGAGGAGACAATCATAAGATCTAGAAACGAGGGTGTACAATTAGGAAAATAGTGAGTTGCAGAAAGAGGCAAAACTTGAAGATTGAAAGAAGACAAAAGTGAGAGGAGTTTAAGGGAGCGAGTGTCATTTTTAATCAAGCAGGTATTAAAATCACCCATTAAAATAACATGCTCATACATGGGGCAAAGATCACTGAGTGTGGAGTCGAGAGAATTGAAGTAGTCTATGTGAAGATTAGGACTGTAAAGCACTGCAAGCAAAACTTTGGTGTGATGAACAGTAATTTCAAGAAACAAGTATTCAGCCGACTCAGAATACCGTGAAGGAGATGAACTGACCACCCTGTAGGGTAAATCTGCACGCAGGTACATAGCAACACCTCCTCCACCTTTGCCGGTCCTATCGTTGCGGATCAAGACGAAGCCGGGGAGTGAGTATTGAGTAGAGAGGAGTGATGGCTTCAAAAAGGTTTCCGATATTAAGAGCGCATCTAGATGAGCACTGCTAAAGGATGCCAGAAGGTCAGAATAGTGACCAGGAACACTCTGAGCATTTATGTGAGCTATATGAAGATTCTTAGGGTCATTGGAGAAAACAGAAGAGATTTTATCGTGTAAAGTAAGTGGTATGGACGAGTCACTGTCCGCACTAACATAACTAGTAGAAGAAGAGCACGAGAAGAAGCTGTCGTTGAGATCAGCTAAATCATCCATGAGCATATTTAAATTATAATGTAATTGTAAAAATATAATAAATATTTAAAATAACGTAAATACTAAAAACACTAATAATAATTAAGTAAGGATTTTTCTTTGCAAAAAACCTCCCCCACTCGCTGGTATATTGGCAGGAATTTTACAATATGAAATAACAAAGATACATTACTATATTAACAATTTAGTGAAGTAGAATTAGAAACAAGATTTAAAAAGAAACAAAACTAAAACAACGAAATGTACGTAGAATGGAACGCGACGCAATGGCGGTTGCGTAGGAGCAGTGACATGACATGACACTGACATCTATCTGTCAACAATACATCCGTCATATTGTCAAAACAAGTTATAAGCACTTAAAATGTAATTTACATACCGGCATTAGTAAAAATAAAAAGTAAAACAATAAGCGGTGATACAAATAAAAAATACTAATCCAACTACCGGCCTAAGATAATTGTGACTATGCAAAGCGGCCAAGTTGAGAAGCACTGAATTAGATGTAGAAAAATGGAGTGACAAAGACAATAACAACAAATGTGCTACTTGCGCAGACGCGTCTTCCTCGTTCTCTTAGCGAGAGTATCCACGGTTGCGGCACTAGGAGATCCAGGATCTTCAGATTGCGTCGAATCCTCGGTGTCGACAGTACAAGACGGAAATCTGCTTATCAGATCGTGAAGTTCGCCTGCCGTTTCGATCTTCCGGCGGGATTTGTCTGGGCAAATAACAACAATCTTGCCTTCCATGGACCAGCAATTTGGCATACCGAAATGCTTACGAGCAGCTGCAAACACACGATGCCGAACTTGTGTCAAGAACTCGGAGATGGTGATCCCGGTACCCTTAAGAGCTTTCTTGCTATCCCATACCAGTTGTCGGTGCTCCATTTTGAAGAATCGCACCAGTATGGGTCGGGCCTTCTGCTTTGAGGATCCAAGTCTATGACAAACATGGATAATATTCTTGTCCTTACATACATCTGTCAATTTAATTTGGTTGGATATGATGTTGTGGACCACATCATGTAACTTTTCACCATCCTTCTCTGGAACACCATGGAACAGCAAGACTTTTCTTCGCATGATGGTTTCATGCCTATCGAACCCAGCAGCTAGCAGCTCAATTTGAGTTTTTAACTTGGAGAGTGCTTGAAAAACAAACAATTTAAACTCGGAGAACTCACGTGCAATGGATGCAATGTCTGGTGAAGCAGATTTGGTACCAGCGGTAGCTTGTTGCAATTTCGCTTCATACTCCTGCATTCGGGAGCCAAACAACTGCTCGAGGTCCTCTAAGCTGGCAGCAAGTTTAGTGTCCATATTGAGTGTGTAGTGAAAGTGAAGCAGGTACAAGTGCTACAGACTTGATAACAATAGATAGCGGGTGTGGGGGGGTCTAGTATAAAATGAACTGATTTATCTCATCATTAAATATATAAACTATTTAAAAAAAAAATATTTTATCAAGAGTACACAAAAACGTATGTTACTCCTATGTCTACCCACAAGAGAAAAAGATTATGTCTTGACTTTAAGAGACTTTGATCCTTTTATCCCTTTATCGAAATTTTTGTCAAAAAACGACATAGGTGTCACGTTTTCACGACAGGTGCTGTTTAATAAAGCCAAAAACAATGAAAAAAAAAAAAAAAACAATAAGGACGGATTGTCGACCGTCGCCCATCGTCACCTGTTAGTTTTATTAAATAGGCCCCTGCACCCGACTTGCGTAACACACTATCAATTATAATCTGAATAATTTTGAAGGATATTACTAATCCATTGCCTTATATGCTCGAAAAACGCTGCTCAACAGCGTAAATAACGCAATGAACGTTGTTGAACTGTCAAAATGAAAGCCATTTCTACTGTAACTGTGACACAATCTCCCCGCTGGTTGCAGGATTGCATGCGCTAAAAGTCTAAGGGCCCTTTCCCACGGGAAGATCCAGTTTTTTGCAGATACGGTTTTTTGCTGGATCCCCTTTAGTAGTGTACGTGTTTAAATATACCTACATATTCACTCAGGCATCCTGTTTTCAAGTTCCTGCAAACGGGATGCTTGTGTGAACATGTATATTTAAGCACAATATACACTACTAAATGGGATCCTGCAAAAAACGGGATTTTGTTGTGGGAAAGGGCGCTAAGGCTACTGTTTCTTAAGAAAGCGGTTCCGTGATATTAAGGCATTCATAAAAGTCTATCATTTTCACCAGTATTTGATGTTGAGGTGTCAGAAAATGCTATGTATTTGGACAGCGGTTATTGTGTCGCCGTTGTTCGCTTTCTTAAGAAACCGACGCTTTAATATTATACAAGACTGCTAAACATTATTAGAAATATTATCTTTTTTTACGTTTCGTTATTTAATTTTTGAGGCAAATAAAAAAAAAACGGACCACCTTCTGAAGCAATGGGCTGCAGTTCCAAAACATTGTACTAACGAGTTTTAACACACTAATATATACGTACTTACGATAAAGAAAACACTGCGAAATGGTAGGAAATCTTAAAAACGGAGTGAGCAAACGTGAAGATCGATGTTCGGTATCTACTTATCTATACAACGTGTAACGTTAAATGCGCAAAACCTCAGACACCCCAACTGAATTTTAATTCAATAAACCTATTTCAGAGAGAAAATAAGTCATTAAAAAAATTGTAAAGGTTTTATGTGCTGTTTTAGTTTTACTGGCCATTCTGATCGTATCTTGCGTCTGCGACGACGCTTTATCGGGGAAGGAGTCGTCACCGGGCCGCTGCGCCGCGCTGACATTGGCTTGCTTGACCTATTAATAAATAGACACGGCAACGTATTTAATAATGATTTTTTGAAAAATGTGACCTGTATTGAAAAGTGGTTCAATTAATTCTGCTCGTTATTCTGATCAAACTATTTTCAGGTTTTGCGCATTTAACGTTACACGGTGTATAATGATGCTTTTGCCTTGCAGTGAGATACTTACAGGCCTGATTATTATTACCTATGGGTATACCCAAGCATAAAAGCACTAAACTAAGCACAAAAGGGACGAGGCTTATACTAAGCAACGGGTGGAACAAGGTTGCCAATGATGCTGATGAAATCTAATATGAATTTCACCTGGATATGTATTCAAACACCAGTAATCTGTGTAATATTAAATCTTTAATAATCTCATAATATACATATGAAAATTCCCAAGAAAAAATTGTGTCGTCAAAAAATCTGAGATGTAATTTCACCCGCCTAATATATCGAGCGTGATCCTCCAACATTGGACAGATGACACGATATGTGTAATTAAAACCGATTTTGTGTAATCTATCACCGGAGAGATCGACCGTCACCTGTCCTAATGACGTCACAGGCGACACAGCCTAGTAATTGGAATGAGTTTCGTTTTGACAGTTCAAGTGTGTTTTTGTACTGATGCTCCACGCCTCCCGAAAACCCATAAGATAATTGTGAGCCAAATGGCTACTACTTACTGGGTAACACGTAAGCCGCTTGGTATATATTATATTTAGCCATGAGTTCCATTCACGTCATTAATTCCTCTCATCCTAATAACATGGAAAAATAAGCACAATCAGGGCCACCCAATAAAAAAATAAGGCTTGAAACCAAATATATGTTAAGTGCAAAACAAGTATTTTCAATTTTAGAATCGACCGAATTCACGTTACTTTTACTCCGCGCGTTCTTTCTAGGTTCAATCAATCGGCCTAGCATTCATCAAGGACTTGATCTGGCTTTTAGAAGTTGAGGATGACACATAAGGATTGAGCAGATTGATTAAACTATTCCAAATTCCGCCAATCAGGATCAACGATTTATTAATCCAAGCATTGCAAGTCATCATTTGTCTAGCCTTTTCCCAACTATGTTGGGGTCGGCTTCCAGTCTAACCGGGTGCTGCTGAGTACCAAGCATTTTACATCGAACGACTGCCTATCTGACCTCCACAATACGAAACTCCTTGGTAAAACTGGTAGTCAGACTTTCGGGCTTCTGATGACGAAGATATGATGATACGTGATGTTATGTTATGGTTTATAAATTACTTTTGTGAGTCATAGCAATTACTTTACTAAATAAAAGCATTTATGAATTCTATTATAAATGATAAATGATAAATGATAAATGATTTATTTTCTGTAAGTAGGTTTGTACAAACACTTTTACATGTCAATCATATTTTTTTAAACTAGATGAGGTCGGCGTTTCCTATCTGACTACTCTGAGAAGAAAGGCCGAAACAAACTCAGAGGTCACAGTCTCTTTTAAAGTCCAGACATAATCTTGGTCAGATCATGTGAAGACCATGTAGATTGGTGTCTGAAATGGTCTTTTGAGTAAAGAACCACACAGATTGAGCGGACCTGTCCAGTCAGTGCACGCATTTGTCAAAAATCGTGCAGCTCAACTCAGAACTTGAGGAGCCGTACGATTCGACGAACAATACCAATGAAAGGACATTTGGGTAGGCCGCATAAATTACTCAAACTGCCAGATCATGATTAAAACTAACTAAGAAGGAAAACAGAAAAAAGAAATGACCCACATAGTCTTCACACTCACAATAATAATAATAATAAAAAATAAGATACTTTACAAAGTAAATATCCATGTCATTGTTTATATAAAATTCATCAATGTCAATGTGTACATAAAAATCCGGACATAATCTTTGATCTTTGAGGACTATGTAGATTTGTGTCTGAAGTGGTCTTTTGAGGAAAGAACCACACAGATTGAGTGGACCTGTGCAGTCAGTGCACGCATTCGTCAGTAACCGTGCAGCTCAACTCAGAACTTAAGGAGCTCAACGATTCGACGAGTAATACCAAGGACAGGACATTTGTGTAGACCGCATAGACCGCTCAAAGTGCCAGACCATGATTAAAACGGAAACCCACATAGTCATCACATTCACAATAATTAAAATAATATAAGACTTCAAACAGTAAATGTTCATGTCATTCTGTATATAAATAGATATTTAGAAAGAGAAAAAACAAAAGTGTAAGTCAGCAAAAAATAAAAAAATAAACAACATTCACTGTCTAGACCTATTGGAGCAGCTCAATCCCAAGCTTTTTTGTCCTCAATATAGTCTTTTACAGTATAATAGGCTTTCTGGCATAGTTTTAACTTTATAAAAGATTTGAATTTATTAATGCTTAGTTCTTGAATGTGGCTAGGAAGTTTATTATAAAAACGTATACATTGGCATCTAAACGAGCCACCTATTTTCTTGAGCCTTGTTGTAGGAACAACAAATTTGTGTTTGTTCCTAGTATTTATGTTATGGATATCACTGTATTTTTTAAACAGATTAATATTTTTATGTGCATACAAAAGATTATCATAAATGTACTGAGAAGGCACAGTCATTATATTAATCTCTTTAAACTTGTCTCTGAGGGAGTGTCTAGGACTTAATTTATAAATAGAACGAATTGCCCTTTTTTGTAAAATAAAAATTGTCTGAATATCGGCGGCATTTCCCCACAGCAGAATACCGTATGACATCACACTATGAAAATAACTAAAGTAAACTAAACGGGCTGTCTCTAAATCAGTTAAATCACGAATTTTCCTAACGGCGTATGCTGCAGAGCTAAGCTTTCTTGACAATTTATCTATATGGGGGCCCCATTGAAGCTTGGCATCTAAAGTTATGCCTAAGAATACTGTGGAATTTTCGGGTTTTAACTCTTCACCCTTTATGAGAACACTAGTTTCTACTTGTCTAACATTTGGTATCGTAAACTTAATACATTTCGTTTTTTTTTCGTTAAGAAGTAGATTATTAACATTAAACCAGTTAACTACTTTTGCGAGGGCACTATTTATATTGTCAGTAACCAGCTGCTGACGTTTGAGTTTAAATAAAAGTGAAGTGTCATCTGCAAACAACACTATATCATGTTCATCCTTTATGAGGTAAGGCAAGTCATTGATATAAATAATAAATAAAAATGGTCCAAGTATTGAGCCCTGTGGGACCCCCATTCTTACTACAGATCCGGGTGACCTTTTCCCGTTAACATCAACTCTCTGAATCCTATCACTTAAGTAAGAAGTGAGAAGATCCAGAGAGGCGTTCCGGATTCCGTAGTGGTGATATTAACAATTGGATCTAATTTTAATACTATTACATAACGACACCCCTGCCCCGAATACCTAGAAACACCATCCCGAAAATACCGAACTAAAATCTATACTGCCCCAGGAGGATACCTTTTCCAATTATCAAAAACTTAATTACCCAACCGCGAAGTGAACGCTACATACGTTTCAATTTAACCTAACTGTTCGAAGTTAGATATAACCGTAAAGTTTTATTGTTACTCGTTAGATCCTATTAAACGGTGCTATCGGGCTTGCAGTTTGAGTTTAGGAATTGTCACAGTTAAAGGGATATGTGCTGAGTTTTCGAATCGATAGCTGTCGTTTGTGGTTTCAAACGACCTGTTTAGAGTTTAAGAACAACGTATCAATGTAAAATTAGGTACAGACACCAGCACATCAAGCTACCCGAAACTGTCAGATTTTCCCAATCAGCTTTGAACCGTATGCTATAGCGATAAGGTTGCAAATATATTAAAGAAATCTGACAGATTGTAGTACTTTGATGTGCTGGCGTCTGTACAATTAGGCTCTGGCTTACGAAAACTACAGACAAAGATGAGTGGCGTGCATTGCAGGATGACTACACTCAGCATTGGCTGGCGAAACGCCGAATAAGAAGAAAAAGGAGACAGAGAGTTGTTACACGCTCTTTTCGACGAACAAAGGAGGTTCTCAAGCCGACGTGTATTTTTTTTTTGTTTTATATTTGATAACGCGTAACTTTTTACAATGTAGTTCGAATTTGATGATTGTCTTGGAAAGAGTACAACCTCGAAATTATGGGTAGAAAAACTGAATTTTCAAATTGAGAAGTGAACATTCATCCACGTTTGCTTTACGCCTAATGTTTTTTTAGCTGTCATTGGCAGACGCCAAGATTAACATGGAAAGTTCATATTTTGATGTGACATTGTGATAACCCTATTTTTAAACCTGTGATCTTGTAGTCAGGAAGAGGCTTCTAAACTTCCTCGTTACTGCAATATGCGTAGTACCTACTGGTTTTTTTACCCAGCTGTATTAAACGAGTACCCGTCACATTAAAGACCATTTAAAAAAAAAATATTTCCTCAATTAAGGAACACAAACTCTCCATTTACTTAATCATCAAAAATTAAAGAACTTAAAAAAATAAATTTTCTAATAAACGCCGAGCAAGCTGGCTAGGAACTGTAGCCGTTCCACTTAAACATTTAACTTGTGAAAAGTGGGCGAAAATGAGGCGCGACCTAATTTTCTGCATTTTCGGTTCACGCTAGTGAAAATTTTCTAATGTACGGATCCTATATCCGGAACGGAACCGTAAAACGTACAAAAAGTACTTAAGTGTGGCAAACATTTTCGTTCAAAACACTTAAAATACATACGATTTGAATACAGAACCACTTTTTGGAGTCGGTTAAACTTTTTGGAGGCTTTTATTAAGATAAGTTTTTGTTCACATTTTTAATTTTGATTTATTATTGTTTTGCTTGAGTACCCACGTATTTGTTGGTATATTGGCGTGGCTAGCTGACATATGGCAAATAATTTAATTTAGTGTTCTGTGTCTTGTAATGTTAATTACTCTGCATACCTTGTATTGTATTCAATCAAGTATATTCTAACTGAACAGACAGCTGTGCTGCTGGGGAGTTTATTGCGCCACTTTTTCTCCCCAGCGAAAGCATCAGGAAGCGGTGAAGGGCGGGCGTTTTGGGGGACTGTCTTTTGTAATGTTGATGTTCGATAAGAGCTGATTCTCAGTCTAGTTTTAATAAATGACTTTTGATTTTGATTTTTCTTAAAACTTAATTCTTGGCAGTATGCTAACTTATGGACTCTTCATACTATGTTTTACGATGATTCTTCTTACACGTTCAGGGGGATAGTGTCTTACTGCATCGTAAGACGCTCTGATCCCGAACACGGAATAAATTAGAAAGAAATAAAGAAAAATAGGTTTGTTTGTCACAGAAACACGGGCATGCAAAATGATAATTAACTCGAATAATAAAGAAAAATAAAAACAAAATAGATATAGATCTATTTCATAAATAGATCAATCACGAGCACAGAACAGAAATAGTCGTCAGCTGGCCGCGAGGTGCAAGCTTGCTATCACCGCGAACACAATATTGTTATATGGCATTTGTGATTGAACATGCCTAGGACTTGCACGTTTTCATAATGTCGCTGGCGACTCGGAGTCGGCCCGCTGTAAGTACGCGGTCGGGGCGCTGTAAGCACCGGTCCGCTCGCTTGTACCGCGTGGGTTTCGAGTCGAGTTGTATGTTAGCGGCAAGCGCGCTGACTGCCCGCCGTTGGCTTTTTCATATTGACATTATGAAATATATAATATGACACACGATTTAATGCTCTAATTTGAATGACAAGTAAATTGCCGGGTTAGAGCAGTGCGCTATACTGTGGGTGGCGCTATACTGTGGGTACGCTATAACCTTATGGGATAATTGTCTTTATTGTTAACTTACACTGTTCATTTTGGTTTTTTTGCTTGAGTACGTATAGTTTTTATTGTATTTGTTGGTATGTTGGCGTCACTAGCTGACATATGACAAAAATTTAATTGAATGTTCTGTGTCTTATAATGTTCATTATTTTGCAAACCTAGGTCAATACCTATAATTGTATACAATCAAGTATTTTCTAATTGAACAGACAGCTGTGCTGCTGGACAGTTTGTTGTGATATTTGTTCTCCCCAGCGAAAGCACTAGGAGGTGGTGAAGGGCGGGCGTGTTGGGGGACTGTCTTTTGTAATTTTGACGATCAAAAAATGCTGATTTCTCAGCCTAATTTCAGTAAATGACTTTTGAATTTGTTACTACAGTGTTGCAACATTTTTTGTAATCTGGAGTCCGTGACGAAGTTCTAACCAGCCACGGTCAGTTAGGCTTAGCCGCGTCTATTCTATTCTATTCTAATATAACTTCGACGCGGAACGTTGACTGCCGTCATACGTTATGTGTGTTAACGCTTTGAATCCTGTTACTTTTTGTGGCACACATTTGCATAGCTATACAGAGTGATAAACAAGACAGTGGAAAACGGACTATACATGGCTCGTTCAGCTCGCTTCCCATCGTTAACGATATACAGCGTAGCGTTTTATTGGCGACATTAATTTAACAAACGTATACGATTTCACGTTTTCGTTTTATAAAATATTTTAATGTCGTTTAATATTAATATACAGCGTGTAACGGAAGGGGGGTATCAACCCTGAAGGAGGTGAATGTGCTCATGAAACTCAACAACTTTCCCCAAAGAACATAGGTCGAAATATGAAAAAAAAATTTGGCCCTCCCTTACAAAACTGACTACCAGCTGATTGATTTACTATGGGAGGGCCAATTTTTTTTTTTTCATATTTCGACCTATGTTCTTTGGGGAAAGTTGTTGAGTTTCATGAGCAAATTCACCTCCTTCAGGGTTGATACCCCCCTTCCGTTACACGCTGTATATCTATTTATTTTCAATTTTATAAAATAGCATTTTGGAGCAACCTGTACTTACTGTAGCGCAGGGCTCATTTGCTGGGGTCAAGGATCAATAAGACTACCTACAGTATTTGTCTTTCCTTCCCGTTTCCATCCATCCAAAGGTTGTCTTTAAAAGATCGCTCTTAGCGATAAGACCGCCCATTATGTCACCCTTCGTAAAATTTATATATTTGTATCTGTAATTTATATGGTGTACATAATAAAGAGTATTCTATTCTATTCAAAGTGTAAAATGTGAGCGAATTTGAAGGAAAGAGAGCTCTATGTTAGCGCGAGCGGCGCAGGCAGTAATTTTGAAATTATGAATTATTTTATGTTGTTATAATTTGTATGATTACAGGCCATTAGCCCAGTGTGCTTAATTTATGTTGCTATTGTAGCGGCACGTTGTATATAGGTAATAGTTAATGATGATTTCGACAATTTGGATGCAATGGTGGCTGCCTCAGTCAATCCAATCAACCTGCCACAATGGACTGCTCTGTCAGTGATTAAAAGTAGTATTGCTTTTCTCTAGGAACAATTTAGTACTTGAAAGTTAAAATCAAAATCAAAAGTCATTTATTGAAACTAGGCTGAGAATCTGCACTTTTCGAACATCAAAATTACAAAAGTCAGTCCCCAAAACGCCCACCCTTCACCACTTCCTAGTGCTTTCGCTGGGGAGAAGAAGTGGCGCAAGAGACTCCCCAGCAGCACAGCTGTCTGTTCAGTTAGAAAATAAATCATTGAATACAATACAAAGTATGTCACAAATTGTTTCCAAATAAAACTTACCTATTGGACTTACCTAATTAATGTATTAGGACAATGTGAGTACCTAACTATTTAAATCAATGCTCAATTGCCCGTATTATGGTGAATAACAAATCAATAATTTTGTATTCAAATATAATAAGGTTCACGCTTACGTCTATCCCTTTATACCAGGCAAACGTTAAGACGAAGACGTATTTTGCATGGTAAAACTCATGAATAAACCGAGTGTCATAACTTAAATAAATAAATAAATAAATCCCTGGACATTTCACACAGCACCATTTGTCCCAAGCTAAGCAACCTAATGCTTGTGTTATGGTAACAAGATGGCTGATAAACTACTTATATACATTTTTTTTTTGTAAATACATACATATTATAGATAGAAAAACACCCAGACTCGGAACAAATACATGTAGGTCATACAAATATTTGTTCCGTGCGGGAATCGAACCCGCGACACGCAGCGCAGCAGTCAATCGCTTAACCACTGCGCCAACCGTGCCGTCAAAAAATAACTTGACAGCGAACATAATGTGAATTTACGATGCTTCCAATGTGTGTTATCACATAAACCAGTTTGTTAGCCCGCCCCTGCTCCGTATGAGCACTTCCAACAATTTGGAGAAGCAATCAATCTAGTCTCGAATTTGCTAACACGTGTCGATGAAATGGTTTACTGTGGTCTTGTATTGTTTACCTTTGTGTTGTTTAATGAATTGTTAATTAATATTATTTTGTAGAAAAATTACTTTTTGGTCTAGTGGTTACACGTGCGGCTGCTGAGGATGAGGTCCTAGGTTTGATTCCCAGGTCGGGCAGGGTGTTATTGTACTTTTCTTTCAGGAATTTCTCAGTAGTACCTAGAGCCTGCATTTGTGCCCGGTTGATGGCAAAATGCAAGTCCTTTATTACATAGTACTGATGTCAATAAGCTCACTCCCTGTTACATGGAATTTAAACATAACTGATGAATATACTCGTAGGTGTACTACAAGAACACGTCTGCCCATCCCTGCGTGGAAAACAAGCGTGGTGTTATGTTAGGTTTTATGACTCTTAATTTTATTACGCGGTAAACAAACAGGTGGCCGCCTTAAAGACAAGAGTGGTCACTGCAGTTTGTTGACATCTGTAATACCAGAGGCATTGGGATACGTTGGTATCCCACAGTAAAATCAGCAGTATTTATAATAAGCTTATAAAGATCCCACGGCTGGAAAACAGAGCTCCTTTCTGTGTGAGCACCACGGGGGCCCAGTGCTGGTTGTTAGATTTTTTTATAATCTTTATTGTTGTTATAATAAAGGAACTTTTGAACATATGTTCATGCCAGCTCCATCATATCTTAATCTAAAATACACTAAACCTTAATGTATACTTTGTACAGACCATAGCACATCAAGCTACTACAATCTGTCAGTTTCTTTAATAGATTTTCAACTTTATCGCTAAATCCTTAGGTTCAAAATTGATTGGGAAAATTTGACAGTTTCGGGTAGCTTGATGTGCTGGCGTCTGTACTTAATATAACATAAGTACCTACTGATTACTTACTAACAGATTATACACCATCTTGTCCTCTCTTGAAAAATACCTACATCTAACTTATTAATTTTAAGAGTATCAAATATCCTATCTCTCTGAGATTGGTTTCAGACGCATGCAACCAAAAGGTGTTGCACATACTCTCTTTTTGGCATACGTCACAATTAGGAGAATCTACATTTTTCATAAGATATGCAAAAGCCTTTAGTGGCATGTGACCGGTGGTTGTTACGTCTTCGATTTTTTTATTCTAAGACATACCGATGTAATCATGATCAATAATCATCATCATCTGCCTAGCCTTTTCCCAACTATGTTGGGGTCGGCTTTTAGTTTAACCGGATGCAGCTGAATACTAGTATTTTACATGGAGTGACTGCCTATCTGACCTCCATGCCACAATATGTTTTCCTTTACTTGAGAGCAGTGGTGAAGAAATAATTTACACACAATAAAGTGCTGTCTGGGTTCGAAACTATGACGATAAGTTGTGTCCCTTTCCACTGGGTCATAGAACGTCTCAAACGTCGAATGTACGCCATGTGTACAGATAACAATAAAATGTCTACTGCATCTGCTAATTGCCGCGCGAAGGGTTAAATTACTTATGTTCCTGTAATTATTTTATAGAAACTTTTAAAAACTGATTACAGCTGAGCTACTTATGAGTAGAAATCGGTATAGATATGATGGCTTTAATATTAAATCAGCGATTCTAAAACGCATTGCGACAGTGGTGACCTGAAACAGACTGTCGCATTCTCTCTAAATTATCCATCCTGTCCTAACTTTTGAAGTGGTCATTGCAAACACTTTAAAATGTTTAGCTACCAAGGAGGTGACATACTTGTAAGGGTATGTGGTATCGATACAACCTATCTATACAGGTTGTTTGGTACAAGGACCGACACAATTTTTTGAGGTATTGGGGATGTATTTTGCTAGCACAAAATTGTTTATTTTTATTTTTTTTAATTTTTTTTTTCTAACACAATTTCACGTCTTTGGAAGCACCTAAGTAATTTTCTAGAATCAACTGTACATAAATTTGCATTGAGTATAACACCAAAAATGATTGCGCTCTACAAACAAAAATGTTGTAACTATATTTCGGGTGATTAAAAAAAAACATATTATTATTTCAATTACTTACCGTGACACTTAAGACAGGTGTTATGGTTGATAACTAGGATAATAAGACACTTTCTATCCCTAAAAAAATTGTCTCGGCCCTTCTACCAAACACCCTGTATCATTATCCGCATCCGGACTTTTCTTGTGCCAATCACCACGCTCCTGGGCCAGTCTCATCCAGGTTTGGTCCACATTCTCAAGTCTCGTCTTGCACTCCGTGGACTATATCTAAACATATTATAAATAAAAGTCGCTATTCATGTCTGTCTGTGAGAACCAGAAGTTCTTCTGAACTCCGCAACGGATTTTCCTGTGGTTTTCCCCATCATTCAGGAAATTTATTTCGGAAGATATATATGAATAATACATTAATATGAAACTTACTTACCTACTTAACTTTAATAAGGAAACCACGATATTTTGTCAAGTCGTAAAAACCGTGCGAAGCAAGGCGGGTATGTGATGCAATGTATATAATAATCGACACAGCTAAAAGTAACCTCTATATTTTCGCGTTTCGTTGTCGATTTCCCCTGACACATTTTTGCGCTCCCGCTGCATTTTGTATCGAATATGTTACGCTAGTGAATCGATTTAAAAACAAAGGCAGAACGGTATCGATACTGTATTGCTTCTGACACGTGTTAGTGGAAGCACTCAACAACTTTTGTTATAGCGTGATGCATTCACCGATTATTTTATTAAAAGTTATATAATTATATGGTTGTCTATGTAGGCTGTGTTGCGAAATACTGTGAAGTACTTTTGTATGCCCACAGTTTGGTGACAGTATTGTGTCCCTCGTCAGAGGAAAGGTCTATTTTTTAGTAGAAAATGGACCTTCTTTTGAACGGCTAAAAGAGCGCATGAGCGATACGAATTCCTTAGTTTATACTAAGGAGTTTGTATCGCTCATGCGGTCCTTTACACTCTTACTCTTCACTATTCTTATTATAACCACAATATTTCACTAAGTACGATTTCTTACCTATTTTCAGTTTGGGCGATAGTACCCGAGGAATAATACCTGTATCTTTAAGAACGTATGTAATTTCAGCCTGAATCTGACAAGTTTTTGACATTAACTGGCGCTGAGATAAGACTGTCGATGGAGTAAAGCTGTGACTGAATGCTGGCATAGTTTAGGCCAAAGAAACCGTCAACAGGGCCGTCCACTAGCGCTTTGGATTGATGATATCGTCAAAGTCACCGGACGAGGACGTACGGAACCGGGAAGTATGGCAGAAAAAAGGGTAGGCCAGCCCAGCAGTGGGTGATTCCAGGCCGAAATAATGTGATAATGATGAGATAACGAATAGAATTTGAACGTTTTAAAATACGAGAACTGGCCTGACAGACGTTCAGGTAAGATTATGACTTTTCGATTTATTTATTTAACACTTCAAGCACATAAATGTACAGAGGCGGACTTAATGCCGTAGGCATTTTCTACCTGTCAACCTTTGGGTGATGCAGAGACAAACATTAGTAGGTGCAATCATGAAAATTGAGGAATAAATATTTTAAATATAAATATATACCCTCAATTACATTCATTGCATTGATTCACTGTTTGGTATTTATTTTTAATTGCATGTCTGTCACGTTTTTGATCCCTTTATTTTTTTTATATTTTATTAACGTCCAGGTAAACGTCAAAGTTAAGTTTTCTTTCAGTTATAAAATCAAGTCGTAGAAAACTTCTTCGGAATGAAAAACCCATCATTTTCTTTGTTCTTGGCACTATTCTGCGCAAACATCTCTCTCTGGTGTATAAGACGAAAGCTGCTAAAAAGCGTAGATATTGTAAAGTATACTCAACTCGCGTATGTAGAACGGCCCTTGCTCAGTGTAATTATGATACTCTGTCTGACCAAATACATAAAATATGCACCATTGCTCCCATGTCCCTAAATGAATGTAAGACCAAGGTCATAAAGTGGCTATTCAGCTATGATAAGACTGAAGATTTACTACATATTGTATCAATAGCTTAACCTGATGTAGTAATGAAGCGATATATTTAAAATTATATTCATACAGACTTACATAAACCCAATTTTTCACCACATTTATCTCAAATTATAGGGAAGGACGCTGGCACCCTAAACACAAGTTAAATCTTACTCTGGGTACCAGAGCTCATCTAAAACACTCTTTCTCTTAGTTGTAACGCTGCATAGTGTTAAGATAAGTGTTTTTGTACAACTGAAGGTAGTTAAATAATGAACCCGAAAATCCGAAAATTGTTTTTTTCCACAACCCACAAAATGAAACTTTACCTTTATCCTATAGTCCGTTTACAGTTATTACCTCTGATTTTTCATCACTTTTCAAATCACAGTGATCTTAATACTCATTCTAATAAAGGGTTTTGCCATTGAAAAGTCTGTCAAAATCATTGTGATCTTTACTCTCGACATAATAAGGTTCCTGTTAGGTTGCTGCTGTCAAACGTAAAACAATTGTGAACAGACTCTCAGTTTGGCTTCTCACCTTTGACACAAACGACGTTGTTTGCGAAACATTTACACAGAACGGTTTGGTTACATTAAAAGCAGATATGCCGCGTACGAAATTATTGTGTAAGTGATTAAACAAGCCGAGCCATGCGCGTGAAACACAGATGAAACAATTAATGGATTATTAAGTTACGGTTTGAAACGGATTTGTTCTTGAGGTTTTTCAACTAGATACTAGACAAGTGGTATAAAAGAGGGCCTAGATAAGTGGCAATCGCTTTCAAAGCATTTAGTACTTCTACAACGACTTTCAACAGAATTTGTATAAGGTTTTCGGTAGCTTATGTCAATCCAACATATTTTTTACTTTCCATCACTGTTATAGCTGATAAAATGTCACTTTGTCTAGGCCCTAAGAACTGTCTGGAATGGCTTATAAATAGTAAAATTGATTAAGATTGCTGCCTTGTTGGTGTAGTGGTCCTGCTGAGCATGAGTTCCTGGGTTCGATTCTCAGGTCAAGCAAACTGTTATTGGGTTTTACCATCTGGAATTTCTCTGTATTTATGCCCGGTTGGTGGCAGTAGACGCGCCCCCTGTTACATGGGACTTAAACATAACTGGCTAAAGGTGAGAGTACTATAGGTTCAGACGCCAATTCATCAAGCTACCCGAAAAACTGTCAAATTGTCCCAATCAATTTTGAACCTTATGCTTTAGCGATAAAGTTGAAAATCTATTAAAGAAATTTGACAGGTTGTAGTAGCTTGATGTGCTGGCGTCTGTACATCTCTGCCTAACCCTTTGCGGAATACAAGTGTGATGATAGGTTATGTTATTACTAAACTCTCAATCGCTTGGTCCACGACAGTGCAGGTGATAAGGGCATTAAAGATTAAAGTATTAAAGATTAAACATTCTACTAAAGGCGAGAGCCGTAGGGAGTTTGTTGCTTATGCACAGTATACCACTGCTTTTGGAGTACTAACCTAACACTCCTTGTGAATTTAGTCGCTTTTGAAGAGGTGTTGAAGCGATCGAGCTAAGTAACAGTTTCGTTTTATCAGTAAAACATTAATGTTAGAATCTTCTCAGAGAAAGCTTATAAACTTGTTATGTTGCATATAGTTTGCAAAACGTGGTCTAGTGTTTTTGAGCTCTACTTGATTAAAATTTTGTTCAAAACATTCCATTCCATCCAACATCTGTGGTGATGGTGTGGTGTGGTTCGAGAGGTAATTGCTGAATATTAGCGTTCTTGATTCGTCCGAAGTCACAGCATTATGCTGAGCAATGACCTTTTCTTGCACAGATGCGACGCACGGCTAAATAGTTCTTGTTAATGTTGTTTGTTACAAAAGTAATTATTGTTCCACTCTGCAATCGGCACTTTACTGTTGTTTTGATTGATTTTTTGTTGTGATTTGTCAGTGTCCTGGCTAGCCCTTTACATAAAGAAATGGACAAAATTTTCAAATATTAATTGGTTGAATACGAGGCTATTTTGTAAGTGTATACGACTTTTTTATTTTGTAATTTCCGTTATGTTTCTGCAGAATATTTTTTCTATCTTATTTTTTTTTTAAATAATTCCAAGAATTATCAACAAATATAAATTTAACCAGCCTATCCACGTTTCAAACACACTCCTCTATGTATACATATTAAAGTCTAAAGTCGCTTATCGTTATTGTATGTGTGACAGGTTTGTTCTTCTAACCTTCACGGATTTTGATGCGTTTTTCACCATCATTTAGATAATTGATTCCAGAAGGTTTAAGTGTATTAGACATTAATAATCAACATAAATAGGTATATAATAAAGAAATCTCGATGTTTTGTCGAGTCACAAAAACCGTGCGAAACAGTGGCGAGTCGCTAGTATTACATAAAAGTAATCGTATTATATAGAATACAATATCTCCCAGACTCTGGTGGGTCTCGTAACACAATTATCTGCACTGAGGCTACAATGTTCTTGAACGCTTTCAATATCATTATTGTTCGTGTTTCAGAAGTTTTTAGATGTTACGTGGTAGTTCTAGGCCCGTGGCTTAATAATAACAGCCGCACAGGTCGATCGATCAGGTGAAGCTACGCTTGCCGCGGTTGGTCTGTGGATGGGTGACCATCTTTACATATCGAGACCCCTCTCTGCCTCGGAAAGCACGTTAAGCCGTTGGTCCCAGCTGTCATTCGTGGATCTTTGACAGTCGATACGGGTAGTCAGAAGGTCGAAAGTCTAACAACCAGTCTTACGAAGGGTATTACCCAGTAACTGGGTTGTGGAGGTCAGATAGGCAGTCGCTCCATGTAAAATACTGGTATTCAGCTGCATCCGGTTAGACTGGAAGCCGACCCCAACATAGTTGGGAAAAGGCAGGCAGATGATGTGGTAGTTCTAGGCTAGAATAGGTTGCTGTAGTTATTTGGAGCACTAGTTCAAAAGTTAATAACTATGTATACCTTAAATGTTTATTCAAAATTCTGCGAAGAATGGCTCGTAAATTATTTTTTGTTGACCCAGACCATAGACTTTTAGTTTTTTTTTTTTTTTTTTAAGATCGATTATCATGATGATGATATCGGGGCAGTACAGCGGGTCTACTCTCTCAAGAAATATACGGGCCCGTCCGAAATTAGTTGATCCGTCAAAACAAGTAACAAATTCCATGTTTCTACCTATCTAAAAAAATTCTTGTTTTGGGGGCTAGGTAATAACAGCCGCATTTTCAATGTTAAAAGCAGCTCTTGTCGAGGTCGGTCTGTGGATGGGTGACCATCTAATACATACCAAGACCTCTCCGCGCCTCAGAATGCACTTTAAGCTGTTGGTCCCGGCAGTCATACAGGCTAGTAGGCACATCGAAGCGCAACCAGTTACCGTGGATTAATTACAAGACTCCGAACCCCGGCGTTAAAAATATTCGTGATTTATTTTTTTTTAAATTTGCTTTTCCATACAATTTGACCTCGGTATATTGCAGTTTGCTATGAAACAACTGATTTTTTTTTTTGCAAAAAGTTTCTACGCTAGCAGGTTTAGAATCATGTGCTCAGTTCATGGTTTCAGTTTGCGCGTCGATGTAACTGCGGTGGTAGGGATATAAACGCGCAAAGATCTCTGTTCATGGTGATCTTTGACAGTTGTGACGGGTAGTCAGAAGACCGAAAATCTCACCAAGGGGTATAGTGTGGCTGGGTAATTAGGGTTGTGGAGATCAGATAGGCAGTCGCTCCATGTAAAATACTTGTATTTCATATGCATCCAGTTAGACTGGAAGCCGACCCCAACATAGTTTGGAAAAGGCTAGGCAGATGAGAAAGCTAGTTCAAAGGAGCTAGCGCTAGGACTACACGGAAAGAAAGACAAACGACACACGAACAACACACAAACGAACAAACAAATAGGTATCATTGATAACCAAATAAAATACACTTGAAGCGAGCCCAGTAACCCACGTTTACTCTGAATACGTGCTTAGTGTCATGCCAAACAAATCGCACTTAATGATGTGGCGGTCAACAAAAAGGGTTCTCTGTCTGTATGCGCCATTTTTCCACAATTTCTCAACATGTCTGCATAATAAACAATTCGATGTTCCTTTTTTATTTGCGTAAGCAAACTCATTATAGCATTTGTTTGCTCCTTTACCTTAGTTTTTTTATACAAGGCGGCAGGCACATCGACGCGCAAACTGTAACCATTAATTTAGCATATGATTCTAGACGGTAGCGTAGAAATTTTTCAAACGTTATCAACAAAAATAAAAAAATCATGTGTGTCATAGAAAAATGCAATACTTTCGCTGTCAAAATGTATCTGCCTGCCTAGCCTTTTCCCAACTATGTTGGGGTCGGCTTCCAGTATACCCGATGCAGCTGAATACCATAATTTTACATGGAGCGACTGCCTATCTGAGCTCCACAACCCAGTCACTGGGTAATACCCCCTGGTAAGAGTAGTTATCAGTCTTTCGGGCTTCTGACTACCGGTAAAAGGAAATGAAAAATGCAATACTTTCGCGGTCAACATGTATGGAACAGCTAATTTTTGAGCTCCACAACCCAGTTACTGGGTAATGCGAAACCCCTTGGTAAGACTAGTTCTCAGTCTTTCGGATTTCTGACTACCGGTAAAATGAAATGAAAAATGCAATACTTTCGCGGTCAACATGTATGGAACAGCTAATGTTGTCTTAGATAACCGACGAAAAATTTGATCACAAGGTGGTTTGATGTTCCTGCCACCCTTATATAGATTCGTTGACATGGATTTTTAGAGCTTGTCGTAAAAAGGTTATTTCAAATCTAACTACTGATCTTCATGACTGTTTTTGGTTGGTGTTCATGTTGTTGGTTGTAGTATTCGCGTAATCATACAACAAAAAGTCATTGTATCTCAAAATTTATTCTAAGGAAAAGTGCTTTTCAATACAAGATGACAACTAAAAACAATAGAATAAATGAACACAGCCTACTCGTAAATCGTCAAGCTGTGTCTATCAAAAGATTGACGTTTTAATTAAGTTAGCGGCAATCGTATTTACTCATCGTGCAAACGGCCCTTATACCTTGATCACATGCAGCGAGTAGATGGGCGAGTGAGCAAAATGATAGGGCGAGAGAGGTGGGTGGTCGATTAAGTGTTTACACGTGTTTTGTTACTTGGCACCGAGACACTTCGTCACTTCCATTTCGACGCTGCAGACTAGCGAGACAATGGATCACAAAAAGATAACTTTAAAAAAAAAATACGGTAGCACGCTACGAGTAACGTGAGTATGCCGAGTGGCGAGTACGCACCGAGTCTATGTGTATACCTGCCAAGTGAGCAAGCAAGTCAGAATGGGGAAGCGCGGGGGTGAGCAATCGGTCTAGTAAATAGAACAGCTGATATATTTTGTGAAAATCTCACCATAAAAATCTAGGTGAAGTGAGCTTGCAGTGAGCTGTTATTTCATCTGATGCTAGGGATTGACACTATATTATCAGCTCACCTAAGTTTTCACAGTGAGATTTTTACAGAATAGCATAACAGGGTCCGAATGACTGGCTCGCTCTTTAACTCGGCCGAATGCTCAAGCGATCACTCGGTGCCGTGTTTTCACGTACCGACCACTCGTCCGAAAGCACTTTCTTGCCCAGTGTGATCAAGGCATTAGATCTCCAAACACGATAAACATTCCATATTCCATACTAACAATTATTTTTAATCACACCTGACTGACAAACCGTACAATTTCGAATCAAAAATTAAATAAAAATGGCCTAATTATAGTGATATTGTGGCGCGGCGTGGTACTAATTCAATGTAAATCGCTGTGTAGCAATCACGTGCTATCAATAATTAAAATATTCAAGTCGACAGCATGACGCTCATGAATATTCACTTAATTACCGACTGTCACGAATAATTTGCAATGTGAACGACAGATTTTGAGGGAATAGGAATGTTGGAATGAATAACAAAATCTTCAAAGGCTTTACAACCTCGAAAAATTTGGAATTGAGTGAACGAAGGACTAACTATTAGTAGAGTGCCATTCAAATGTGACATCTCTATCTATTATTATAACGTAACGATATCTCGCCTGTGTTTTACATCAGCCGCACGCAGGATGAATGCTGGAAAAAATTATCCACACATTGGGTGCCTGAAGATGGACGACGTCGCCGAATTCTGCCGAGAAAGTTGGCAAGATGACCTGGACGCGCACCGCTAGGGCTGGTTCGAGGTAGCGCGGGAAAAGAGTTGTTGAAAGGACTTGGAGGAGGCCTTTGCCCAGCAGTGGACCAGTATAGGTCAAACAAAAAAAAAAGCAGAAGTTTAAAGTTCCCTCATTTGCGAGTTTTTTCCACAGGTAATGACAATAAAGCATTTTTTTTTTTACAATCTTTATAATCTATATCTGCCACGGCCATCTTAGTATCTTTGGTTTTTTTTCCATATATATTTTTTCTATAATTTATTTAAGTACGCCAAAAACCAATAATACGGACAAAACAGTGTTTTATAAATATTATATCGCAAAAAATTTGCTCTAGTATAATGATACTAGAGCAAATTTTTCAGTTTTTTTTTTTGGAGAAATCAGACGGAATACGGTTGTATAGAATGAATTCCAATGATCACGTGACCGAATTCACTCGAAAGCGTGGTCCTTCAAAAAATAAAAGGAACTATTACGAACGCACTCCGAAAGACAATGACAAAGTGGCCTGAGGCTTGATAGGCGTTCCGGTCTGAAGGACTAAAGACCAACCTGATTCGTGATTTAAGCCTACCTGTCAGGAACAAACGCCTTTGTAAGCTATCGACGTAGATAACACTGAGATTATAGTTAAGGTTTATTCCTTGTAATATTACCGAGATATTTCGCTTTCAATTGGAACTGTGGATAATGTAGGTATCGATACCTACTTTAATTTGGTTGGTTTGTGCTCTCCTGTTCGAGAAATGATAGATGCCTACAATAGGACTTTTGAACATATTGATATTTTTGCATGTTCTCCCAGTACGCGGAGAGAAAAATCTTAGAAAAAATACTGTGCTGTCTCATAATCTGAGTGCATTTGAGTGGTAATGGAAAAATTACCATGCTAGCACAGTAAAAATTCTTATGCTGTACATTAAAAATTATTAAACAAATAGTGAATTTTTCCCAATCTCACTCAGAAAATTTCCTGTAGATGTCACTTGCACTCACTTTATAGTGACGAGCACAGTAATTTTTCTAAGAATTGTCACTCCGTGTAGGTTCAAAGGTCTTATGCTCAAGGAGCTCTCTTGACTGTTGTGTAAAAGTACTGATGAACAGTACGTAAGTGGTTGTGTGTAGTTAAGTAAGTTTAGTTTTTAATTTTAATATTATTACGTATTATTACCCTAGCGTTTAATTGTATATTTCATAGTTAATCTGTGAAGAGCGTTGTGGGCTTCGACATTGTTCAAATGTTATATGTATCTCTTTTTAGGGTTCTGTACCCAAAGAGAAAAACGGAACCCTATTACTCCCGCTCCGCTGTCCGTCCGTCCGTCCGTCTGTCCGTCACCAGGCTGTATCTCATGAACCGTGATAGTTAGATAGTTGAAATTTTCACAGATGATGTATTTCTGTTGCCGCTATAACAACAAATACTAAAAAACAGAATAAAATAAATATTTAAGGGGGCTCCGATACAACAGACACTATTTTTTTGCCGTTTTTGTAAAAGAACCCTTAGTGCACGAATCCGACTCGCGCTTAGCCGGTGTTTTTATATTGGAGCTGTTTGCCTTTTCATTAAAATAAAATAAAAATATTCCAAATATAAACTTAAAACTAATTCAAAAGCGTAAAAGAATAACAGAAAGTCAATTCTCGTAATTAAAAACGATCAAAATCTAGTTGCTATCTCATCTCAGCGACAATCAATGTCAAAAACTTACAAACTTTATATCCAGGCAAGTCACCGTCCATTCCAAGGTTGCTTGGAAGAGCTCGCAGAAGGCCGCCCATTGTATATTTTTAGTGATCGATCAATTTTTTTTTGGTATTTATTTGTGTGGTGTACAATAAAGTATAAATAAACAAAACTTGTCAAAAATGTAGGGAAATTAGAGTAATTTTTGATAGATTGAAACTGAGATCAAACTGTGAACATTCTTAAAACTACGAGAGTTTCCTCTCTGGTCCCATTACAACTGAAACCTCCGTTACAATTATTTTTGAAGCTATCATCAGCATCATCTTTCTGCCCTTGTTCCATGTTATTTGTGGTCGACGCAACACACAACAATTTTTGGAGTAGATGGAGTAAAGAATACATATCGGAGCTCCAACTTCGCATGAAATGGCGAGCATGTAAGGGCTCCTTGAAGCTGAACTCTTTGGTCCTGTTAAAAGAAGACAACCTCTCCCCACTTAAGTGGAAATTGGGTCGGATCGTTGCTACGTATCCAGGAACAGACGGCGTAGTCAGAGTTGCAGACGTCAAGACTTCGAGTGGTCTGTTACGCAGATCATTCAGCAAGATTTGTCCGTTGCGTATTTATCCGGAGTCTGAAGATTCTTAGTGGTTGAAAGGCAGGCTTTCAACGCCCGGGGGCATGTTCCCGCAAACGCCTACCGAAATTCGCATACCTAGAGTTTTATGTTGAGGCTACGTAAATTATTGCTAATCTTTCATTTCTACTAACTTTTTCGACCGGCTACCTACATCTGTATTAATGTTCAGAATTAAAGTTGCACTTACACATCAAGCAACGGATTTTTTCATTATTCCCGTAATTATACCTGGACCAATCCCGCACATGTTTTCTTCTTCCATTCTCCCCTGTCAGCCTTCACGCTTTCATTCAGTCCCTTCCCTTTCATATACTCATGCCCTTTTTATCAGCAGACTAGCATCCGCCCGCAACTTTGTTTGCGTAGAATTCGGAATTTCCGCCGTTTAAATCCTATTACCCGTTTTCCCGTAGAAATTAAGCATTTTCCCGCGGTAAAAAGTAGCCTATGTTCATCAGGGATAATGTCGGCTTCTAATGGTATTAGGTGAATCAAATATAAACAGGACTTTTTTTATTACTGGTCGCTGAGTGAAGTGACGCGCTTGGTGCTGTTGTATGTGTTAGGGGGGATCATCTAGGGGAGGGGGGTATACTGCTTCGGCTCACTTTAGTTTATTGCGCGCCAGTAGCATCATGTATGAGCAGGAGGTATATAAGTCTGTTGAGCAACGACTTATCTTCATTTTTTAACACGGGAGGACGTAAAACCTTCCGAAATTTTGAATCCATTGACTCTACAGTTCGATAAGATTACGCTTTCAAGAACTCAAGTATAGGAATGGCACAAAAAAAAATTCAAGTGGAGGACGCCGTTTTCACACTGACCAGATAGTGGAATCATTTGTGTGCAATTGGCTAAAGGCACGACCGACTACATTCTTCGATACTGGCATCAAGAAACATCCCCTGCGCTGGGAAAAATGTGTTAATAGAAGGGGAGATTATGTAGAAAAATAAAATATATTCCTTTTTTGTACGAGTATAATAATACGTGCGTATTTTTTTTTACTTAAGTTCGGTTTATATTTGATCCACCCACGTAAAATAATTTTTCAAATCAGTCCAGTAGTTTCGGAGCCTATTCAATACAAACAAACAATCAAATCTTTCCTCCTTATAATATTAGTGTAGATATACATAGTACGAGTTTGTCTATCTATATTGAATATTTAATGTCTAGTTCTAAGGAAATCACAATGATGTGTAAAGTAAGGGTCATGAAACGCATTACCACGTAACGAGATAAAGAAGGATGAAGGGTTAAAACGGGACGAAACTTTACAAGGGATTTTTACATTAAAATAGTGTATTTTGTTGCCAACAAGTACACTAACGACGCTCCTCAATTATAATACAGTAAATGCATTAGAGTCTGTTTTAGCAACACACTGTCTTATTTCAATGTTAAATGCCATTTTGGAGTGTCATCCCGATTCATGCTCCCCTGCATCCCTATTCACCTCGTTTTACAGTACATTTTCTTTCCAAAAAACGTGGACTTGTTAATAATCAATGTCTTACTCTACTTACCCCTAAATTTCTATGATATTTCTTTATAGAAACACATTTCACAAAGGAGAATAATAATAGATACATAATATGAATTCCTCAGGCGATGCCGCAGCAACCCTCACGTGTCTTAGTGAAATATTTATATACCAGTCATACCTACGTGTGGCGGCGAAGAGCTTAGTGTCACTTTTGTAAATACTGTGTTTTTATTTTATAATAGAAGACTTAAATGAGTTTAGGCGACTAAATGGAGGCGTCGTTGGTCACGGTTTTTGAACAATCATGATAAAAGTCAGAGTGTTTGTTAAGAATAGTTTTCTTTTTTTTTTAATAATTTGGTCTATAATGTAAGGTAACTTGAAAGATGACCCACTAGATTTTAAGTGATAACGACAGAATATTAGTATTATTATTATTATTTCACTTGACGAACGAGAACAATCCTTTTATTTCCAAGCAATCAGAAATTGATGATTATCTAGCTGCGGACAACTTTTGGCTGTAGTGAAAATGCAGTCATTTAGGGAATCACTGCACTTTCACACAAATACATTTTATACTTTGTAAAGATTTTTTTTGTCACAATAGTAAGGACTGAAAAACAAAAAGTTCAAATTCCTTTGTGAAGCGACCCTATTGCCGTCACTTTTATTAACAATGCTCAACTCAATATTAATTTATCAAATAATACAAGCTTTCAATAACCCAGTCTCCATCTTCCTCAGTTCGGAAACTGCCAAACAAACACCTCGTCCCGTCACCGCCAGCCGTGCCGGCCATCAAATATTTTCTTTATATCGTCCCCTACCCGGCCGTATTACAATATCTTTGTCCAACTCCACTACCGGTTGGCTGCATTCAAGTCGCGTCTGTTTGATGTCCAACTAACAGGTGGTTACACCTGTCGACGTTTTCCAGATATTACACATTGGAACTTTAATAAAAACGTACAGGATTCTTGGGTCACTTTGGTTCTTTAACAATTTTCTTGCACGTGAATGGCTTGGGTTATAAGTCTGGAAGAATTTTATGACCTTCGACGTGTTTCTTGAGTGATTTTTGGATAGATAGTTGTTGATAGTTACTGCGGAGCAGTGGTGGCCCAGTGGTAACGGCCGCGACTTGCGAGTTGTAGGTCGTGGGTTCGAACCCAAGCAGACGCTTTACTTTGTGTAAATTATTGGATCACCAGTGATCTCAAAACGGTGAAGGAAAACATTGTGAAGAAACCGGTGTATCCTTGAAAGAAAAAGACGAAGTCAGGTGACATCTACCAACCCGCAACCCGCGTGGTGGATTTTTGCCCACTCCCTCTCACAGAGAGGAGGCCTGTGTCCCAGCAGTGGGAATATTATAGGCTGTTTATGTTATGTTATATTATGATAATTACTGGTGAAAAGTAGGTTAATCTTAAGAAATCGTTTCTGATTAAGGTGCCTGCTGCTTAGATAGATTAATTATTAGATGAAATACTCTTTATCGTATGTAGCTACACCATATAATTTTGGCAGGCCTGTTAGTCTAGTGGTCAGTGGCCGTGACTGCTATGCGCAAGGTCGTGGGTTCGATTCCCACCTAGTACAAATGTTTGTGTGATGAGCAAGATCATTTGTTCTTTGTCGCGTTGTGAATTTATATATAATATGTATGTATTTAGAAATATATATGTATGTTTATCAGTTATCTAGTACCCATAGCACAAGCTCTGCTTAGTTTGGGACTAGAGGGCGTTGTGTGAAGGTTGTGGAATATTAATATTATTAAAAAATATATAATGCTCTGCTTATAATATGAATAAAATCTTTAAAACTCAAGTAATAAGATGAACGAGAAATCAGGTATTACATCGGTTTTTGTAGCCGCACCATTGTAAACTTGAAAGTGGGTGTTGCTATCCAACCTTTCCTTCCCATATGCTGGGACAGATTAACCAACAAAACAATTTAGAAACCATTTTCCATAAAAAAATAAAAAAACTAACCTTCACAAAAAGTCCAATATTTTAAACACTCGGGAGAGCAACAAGACTCGGGAGCAAGTAAATTTTGTTACTTTACGACGAATCACTTGGAGCTAATATTACCCACTTGGGCTTCAAAATTCGTTCCATATACATTTTTAATGACTGTATTCGGGCGTCCCCAAAGAACACTTTTCAAAACATTTACCTTTTCGTGCGAAACTTAATTTCCTAGCCCCATGGGTATCATAAGTGTTATCTCCATTTGAAATACGTAAAAATGAAACCAAATCCATTAGGTGTTTGAAACGTTCAAACAAACTTGTGGCTTGATCCACTTTTTTGTCCGTTATCCTCTCCTGGTATAGGTAGGTATGGACAATTTATTTTTGTGAGGACACTCAACTTTCTTATGCTTTTTTTATGGGATGATTCGAGAACCTGTATAATGAAAATGGTATGCAAAAACACTGCAATGCGACCTTCCTTTAGCTTGCCACTAGTATAGATATTTAATTACTTAATTGACGTGAAATATAAGAAGAATCATGACAGCGAGCAACACAACAAATGAGACAACCTACAACCTACGGTGTGGCGCAGAAGTACCTACTAGGAAATCTGGTCCCAAACAAATTGGGATAAAATAAAAAAGGGAGAAAGAAGAAGAAGAGTAATAGCTAACATACACTTATATTAATTACATCACCAAATCTCGGTTTACACCACAAATCATTAAATAAGGAGTCTCTTGTGTGCCCGTTCACTTGCAACTTTGATGACCTAACGAATGCCTCAGATGCCGCAATCAACGTGGCCACCTACTGGGCTTAAACAATATTCAATCAAAGCCGACACGAAAAGAACAGAACGATGTTTTAAATACGATTCATCTTCTTTCTCTTAATCTTAATCTTTCATTTAAGACATCGTTCTGTTTCTATCGCTAGAAACAGAATGATATTTTAAATAATGTTTCGTCAAACCCATGTGGTCCTAAATTTATATACAAACGAAAAAAATATTTCACCCTTTTAAAAAATAATTATCAATGCAACAATTTCTGAATGATAATAAATTTCAAACGCAATATTTTTATTCGACAAGCTTCGAAAATAGACACTGAAACGAACTCAAACTCTTTTAAAGTTCTCTTTAAATTTTCAGTGGTCAATCGTTTTCAAACCGTTTAAATGTGGTTATTGTTTTTAACCCAGACTAAAGTCCAGCAACAAATACACAACTTTCTATATTGTTCAGGTGTTAAGGGTCGACCCTTTTAGGGCAGTTTTACAGAGCCATAGGCGTTTTGGTCACGTAGGTGTTATCCATCCTAAAGAAATGATGAACAATTATCCTGACAACAGTTTGTGTTTTATTTAAAGGGTTTTTTTTTCAAGCAGTTCTGTTTTATTTTAAAAATAAAACGATTACCTATGGCTAGATTCCCAAATAAAATGTGTAGCGTACAGAGGTTGCAGAATATTCCGTTTTCCCGAATCCGTATTTTTTCCGAGATACTTTGTGTCGAACATTAAAAGAATTGAAATCGGTCCTGCCTTTCTCAAATGATCCTAACGAACAGCATTTAATTTTAATTTTAATTGAATTTACGTTTTAATTTCTTCTCTATCGGAATATTCAATGATATTTTTTTTTGTGAGCTTCCCAATTTTATGGCGCAAATAGTCCAACCTAATCATTAAACCAAGGAACACAGACTTACAACTTCTATACTAATGAGACAAAATACATAACGCTTATCCAATTTCCTGTTACACTCACTATCCATATGAAATCTACCATATTACCCATTAACTAACCTATATTTCCCTCTCCCCTCTCGTTCCCCTACTTGAAGATAAGAAACTAATTGCCCCTTCAAATTAACAGGAAAACTAGTTAGATTTAAACTAGCTGAAACGTTATGGAGCTACAGACTTGCAACACTTCCTGTCTACGAAAGTCGCCGCCAGTCGACAGCGACTGCAAATCGTAGTGACCACTGAGAATTGTCGCCAAATGGTGGTTTTAATGTGCCATTGCTACATCGGCGACAGTCAACGATCTAAGACGTTTTACGAATCATCATTTTTTCATAGAAATCTAAAATAAATGGGCGTTAGGACTCCTATCCCACCGACAAACTGTTGCGCAGTTTGGTGGGTTTATGAAACTTTATAAAATGTTTGGTCCATAATAAATGATTTATTTATTATTATTTATTTATAAATAATTACACTTCAGTTTTAAAATATGTCTGTTGTAATAAAAGTTATAAGACTGTCCCTGATGGTCGCCGCTCCTGTCAACGCAGTAATTATTCGAGATACAACGACAGTATGTGAGGAGCGTCTGTAGTTGCTGATGACAAGCTTATGCGAGCTTAGCGGCAATCGACAGCGCTCACTGACGACATGCGACAACTAGCGACTGTTGTCGACATAAAGTGTCTGAGAGAGAGCTTGCAGTGTCTCGTCTGCAAGTTCTCTTACATGGGTAAAACTTCAGGCGCTCTAATTAGGAACACTTTATTGACAGCACTCGCACATACTAGGATTTAATTAACCTTTCTAGGTTTACGTTAAATTAGTGTCTGAGGAACGTTTTTAAATTAGTACGTACGTAACTTTTTGCTGTAAATGTATGCGGGTGGAGAGTAGTTTTAGTGTCCGTTGGGTTGTGTTGTTACTATGTTATTAACTTAGCTCTACTGTGCGCTGCTTTAAACAAGACTATCTAGAATTTGAATAAATCTATACTCATATTGAAGCTGAAGAGTGTGTTTGTTTGAAAGGAACTTCCGGTCGGATTTGATGAAATATTTTTGCATTTGATGGCCCAATTCTTGAGGAAGGCTATAGGTTATTTAACATCACGCTATGACCCTTAAGAGCAAAAGTTATAAAAAAAAATATAAAAAAAACAGAAATAATGCAAAACGAAAACGAAGCAATAGAGTGGGCAGGCGATGCGATGAAACGCGGTGGGACGGGGGAGCAAGAAATTTCAAGCGCAGTAAGTCGTGGGCATAAGCTAGTACAGAAACCAGCACATCAAGCTACCCGAAACTGTCAAATTTTCGCAATCAACTTTGAACCTAATGCTTCAGCGATAAAGTTGAAAATCTATTAAAGAAATTTCACAGATTGTAGTAACTTGATGTGCTAGCGTCTGTACATAGTAAGAATTACACAGAATCCTCCTGTTAATTTTGGAAAAAAGATACCGGGTCCGCGTGGTGGATTACGGCCCATTGCCTCTCACAGAAAGAAGGCCTGTGTCCCGGCAATGGAAAAGTTGTAGCCTGATTATGCTATGCTACGGGTGCAAAATATTTATCAAACCGTATTCACCATAAGATGACACAATTCCATTAATCGAATGATTCTCGGAAAATAGTGGGACAGTTCCATTTAAAAGATAATAATCTAGAGCAGACTAACATTAACAGCAACCGAGCATTCACTTTTTTCATTATAAATAATGTATGAACATAATTTAGTTTTATTACTGAACTTGGCGTCTGTCAAATGGAATAAAAGCAAACTATTTCCAAGAAATTGTTCCTTGGAACTTAGAGGAAAATAAAAAAAGTTGTGACTTACGGGAATCGCTGTCAAGACTATCGACCTCACTCAATTACTAGGAAAACTTTTATTAACTTTTCTTACAAGATAATTTGACAGTAAACAGACAATGAGGACATTTTACTTCTTTATGAAGCATCAAAAAAAGGAAGAAGTTAGTCTTTTATTAATCATTAGAGACACGCCCCGGTTTCGCACAGATTTTTTTTATTATTATACAACGTGTAACGTTAAATGCGCAAATCTGAAAATAGTTTGATCAGAATAGCGAGCAGAATTAATTGAACCACTTTTTAATATAGGTCACATTTTTCAAAAAATCTTCATTAAATACGTTGCCTATTTATCTTTTATCTATTTATATTTATATGTTGTCTATTTATGAATAGGTCAAGCAAGCCAATGTTGTATAAGTTTAATACAATATAACTCATATACACACACACTCACAGAACTCACACACAAAACTTTCTGAATAAATTCTCTTTATGGTGAGAACCGCATCCAAATCCGTTGCATAGTTTAGAAGAACGAGCCGGTCACACAGACAAACCCGAAAAGCGAATTTAATTTATTGTTTATTTAATATTAGGGTTATCAACAATGAGCACACTGTTATTTTACAATTGCTTCGTTATAAACTTAAGTACATTTAAGCCTAATAACTTACAGAAAAACACAGCATCCACTGCATTATACGCAGATAATTACACAATTATTTAATTAAATGTAAAAAATAATATGATCAAAAGCTAAATTGATTACAATAATATTGAATTAAATGAAATGACATAGATGATAATATTTTGAAGTTTATTTTAGTTTACATAGTAGCGCTACGATGCTACGAAGACTACGAGTTCGTAGGCCGAGCGTAGGCTTGCTACGATCTTGGAGATTGATTGCTACGCGTCGGTTTTCCCAAAGTAGATTGACCTTACTAAAGTCTATTATATCTTCATAGCAAAAGGTAAGTAGTTCAGTTTCAGTTTTAAATTAAACGGTAAATATATAATTACACTTTCATTTCAGTTACTTCGAGGCACTAGCAAAGCTGTATAAATAAATTCATAATATAAATGGATCTGGGTTAAACTTACTACTTTTAATTTCAAAGTTCTAATAGTAAACAAGTCCAGCTAATAAAAATGTTATATAAATAATTATTTCAAGAAAGCTTGCAGACCTTTTTGCAAGTTTTCTGTGTCAGCTTTCATAGTCCATTTAGATTTAGACGTTTATTTAGTTTTCAAGAAGCTGGTGCCTTTTCTACACTAATATTATAAAGAGGAAAGATTTGACTGTTTGTTTGTATTGAAAAGGCTCCGAAACTACTGGACCGATTTGAAAAATTGTTTTACCATTAGAGGCCGACATTATCCCTGATGAACATATAAGCTACTTTTTACCGCGGGAAAATCCTGTATTCCTACGGGAAAACGGGTAATAGGACAACGGGTAGTATGAATTATCCTTCCGTACTTATCTTTTTCACATAACTTCTAAACGGCTGAACCGATTGGGTTGAAATTTTATATGGGTATTTCGATGGTTTCCTGAATTATTTTAAAAATACTACTGGACCCGGTGGGTGACGCTGCTGTCGGTATTTCAACTGCTAAACGGCTTGATCGATTGGGTTGACATTTTGTATGTGTATTTCTATGGTTTCACAGATACGAATGTATTAACCCTACATAATCTATCTTTCTATACATATATAAATAAACCCATTACATTGACCACATTATTTAAGTAACATGTTTTCAAACGGCGGGATTCCGAATTCTACGCAAACGAATTTGCGGGCGGATGCTAGTCGCTTAAAATTAAAAAATAGCAGCGACTGTTATTAACAGCAGTGAGTCGTGGATGTGGAGCGGTCTCGCAAATAAAGCTGTACCTCCTACCCTGGCCTCTGTGAACCAAATCATGTAGTCAAAGTGACCTCTGTTTTGCTACCGATAACGTCCTAAGTTCAATTCTCAAGCCGTATAGAGTTGTTGGATTTTTCCATCAAGAATTTTTAGTAGCAACCCGGAGTCTGAATTTGTGCTCGGCTGATTGAAATTGAAATTGTTTATTGAAATAATTGATTTACATAAATATTTACAAAGTAGAGCCTTAAACTAGAGGTAGGTACGAAATAGTTGGGTTTTACCTGAACTAGGAGTAAACTTGTGTCTGTATCCTGGTAGAAAACCGCCATTTATAAAACGCCTTGTGCAATAGGGAATTGATCCTTAGATTTTGGTCGGAGCTCAGCTTTCCTTCCTGAGCAATGGTACAGACTTCATTCAGGCATGATTCAATTGAGATCAATCAGTTACTCATGTCCCTGGTATCCACTGCTCGAATCTTTCCTTCAATCGCATGGTAAGGTATTTGAGATGTGCAGGCAGGACTGCCTGGTGGTGGGATACTCCGAGGGCTGTTTTCACTATTTGACATACTTAAGTCTTAAACGTTTCTCATAATTAAATGTTATTCACTAAACTAAATCACTAACTTAGCAGAAAAATGCGCGATTCGTTTTCTAGGTTACTGATCAGTTGGAAATATTTTAACAACATATACAACGTGTAACGTTAAATGCGCAAAACCTGAAAATAGTTTGATCAGAATAACGAGCAGAATTAATTGAACCACGTTTTAATGTAGGTCACATTTTTCAAAAAATATGCATTAAAAACGTTGCCGTGTTTATTTATTAATAGGTCAAGCAAGCCAATGTCACCGCGGCGCAGCGGCCCGGTGACGACTCCTCCCTCCATAAAGCGTCGTCGCAGACGCAAGAAACGATCAGAATGGCCAGTAAAACTAAAACAGCACATAAAACCTTTACAATTTTTTTAATGACTTATTTTCTCTCTGAAATAGGTGAATTGAATTAACAATCAGTTGGGGTGTCTGAGGTTTTGCGCATTTAACGTTACACGTTGTATATATTTTTTAAACATTGCCCCAAACTAGGAATTTCTCCTGTATTGTGGGTGCGTTTACAAACATTTAAACTCACACAAACAGCCAGATCTGGAACAACTATTTTTAGGTCATACAAATATTTGTTCCGTGCGGGAATCGAACCCGCGACACGCAGCGCAGCAGTCAATAGCTTAACCACTACGCCAACCGTGCCGTGTATATGATAAACAATATTGCTTAAAAAATTATACACACGTCTACTCTACTTGATTGTCAATAGAACACTTTGATGGATTGTTGAGTGGTGATGGTATTTGGGGTTGATGGTAATAGTCTGGCTCCCTATTACAAGGAACTATTTGTTCGCCTCTAACTTTTCGGGGAAAACAAGGTACATTTTATATTACCATCATATTTATCTACAGCTACGTATAAAAGTTAGCATAGCAACATAACTAGCGCCCCGCAGCGCCGCGGCTTGATTATTTATTATACCGAACATCATTCGGCACCGGGCCCATTTGTTTTAATGACCTATTTTAGCCAAATAACTATAACGCACGCATATTCTGTGTACCCTACACGTGAAACGAGGAATTTTTAATTTTTTATACAGGTAAAGGTACAAATATAACGCGTGACACGATATTTTGGGCTTTCTTTGTTTTTTGAAAGTTGTTGTTGTTGTTATACTGAAATGGTACTTGCAAGAGTTACCATGCGATGAATTTAATAATTTTTTTATCTTGATTTCACTCGAATGTTACTGTATCTGCTTTATGTACGCGGATAAGAAGCAGAACAAATAGTATAATCACCGTTTAATGTTCCCATTGCTAGGACACAGGCCTCCTCTCAGTGAGAGAGAGTGGGCCGTAATCCACCACGCGTGCCCAGTGCGGGTTGGTGGATCTCATTGTTTGCATGTTTTTGAATTTTTGGCTTTAGGACACGCTGGTTTCCTCACGATAGTTTCCTTCACCGTTTTGAAAGCGGTGGTATTGGAATCAGATACACAGAGTAAAGTGCCTGCCTCGGTTCGAACTCACGACCTAAAACTCGTAATTCAGGGCAAATACCACTGCGCTGCCACTGCTCTCAAGAAGTAGAATTTCAACATTTAAATTCTACTGCAACGAAATAATAAATGTTCAGAATATCGTTCCATGTGAGCTTCACTCGTCAGAACAGTAGTAACGTTGTACGTATTGAAGCACACGAAACATATAAAAATATCAATATTAAAATACTGACCATTAAAAAACACTGTCAGATAAATTATTGTCTGAATAAACGAGGGTGCATCAGTCAAATTGGACCAGTTCCAATTTTGAAACATTTTATTAAAAATATTCATATTTAATATTTACACGTTTATTAAGTTGAAAGCTTCGTTATGTATCTAGCAGATAAAAGTATGAAAGTAAAAAAGTATGATAACATTTTAAAAATCTATACGTAATAATAAAATCTATGAATAAATTAGTAACGAAGTCAAATCTGTACATTGAATATTTTTTTTTTTTAATAATTGCTACGAGGCTTGGGAAGGAGTCTGATACCGAAAATACAATTTTTGTCTATTTGTCTGGATGTATGATCCAGATTGGCGCAAAAACGGCTGAACGGTTTCGGATGATATGGCACAAGCAACTGAAGGAACACGGGTGGGTTTTAGTCAGTAAAAGTCTGACACACCCTCCCGCTCCGCCCAGAGCGGGAGAAGTTATTTGATAATTTCCCACCCAAAAAAAAAAAAAAGGTATATTTAATCACAGTAGCACGTTCCCGTGGTATTCTCAGATTACAATTAATTCATAGCAAAATACAAACAAATAAAAATACTTAATTTCCATACTGCAATGATCCTACCGGTCGATTCTGTAAAAATCTCACCGTCAAATCATAAGTGAAGTGAGCACTTAATAGTGTTAATCTCTAGCGAATGACAGCTCACTCCACGCTCACTTCACCCAAGCTTTCACGGTGAGATGGTTACAGAATTGCACGGCTGATATTTATTTCATAATGATCCCTAAAAGGAGAGTATTATAAAGCCGTTGTGTCATATTTCAGTTTCAATATAGAATTAATTACGGCGGCCATTTGTAATTATGAAACCTAATTAAACAGAACTAAAGCCTTAATTACGAAATAACTATACGATAAAAGTAAGCTGCAATAATAATGACACATGTTTCTGTGAAAGTTTACGATTTGATGTCATAAATTGATACCGACCATATTCATCATCCGCCTAGCCTTTTCCCAACTATGTTGGGGTCGGCTTCCAGTCTAACCGGATGCAGCTGAATACCAGTATTTTGATACCGGCCATATTATTATTGCTAATTCTCGTAATTCAAAACGTTCAAAATCTAGACACAGCCTCTTCCCGGCGTTGCACAAATGTCCAAAACTTGTAAAAAATCTAGGGAAATTAGAGGTATTTTTGACAGATTGAAACTGAGTTCGGACTGTGAACTTTCTTAAAATTACGAGAGTTGCCGCTCTGCCTATTATAAATAAATAAACCACTGTCCCCCTGCCTGACTCACGTAGTTTTGAAAAAATATTTCAAATAACCTACGGAAATACCGTATCTTCATTCATTAATATCTATAATTATTCTTAGAAGAATGCTGTCGTATTCGTTTTTTAGGGTTTTGTACCTCACTTCGTTGTCTTTCCGTCCATCTGTCCCTCTGTCAGTCTGTCGAGACCCTTTTTCTTAGGTCTACGGTCCCTTGGATCTCTAAATAAATCAAGCTCCTACGTCATCGTAATAAAAAAATACGGCCATTTATGCAGCTTATTTATATACTCGCAAATAAATCAAACCCTTTAGGGTACTTTCCGTTGGGGCCCGTGGCTAAATAATAACAGCCGCACAGGTCGATCGATCAGGTTAAGCTACGCTTGCCGCGGTTGGTCTGTGGATGGGACATCTTTATATACTGGGACTCCTCTGTGGCTCGGAAAGCACGTTAATCCGTTGGTCCTGGCTGTCATTCGTGGATCTTTGACATTCGTTAAGGGTAGTCAGGAGCCCGAAAGTCTGACAACCAGTCTTACCAAAGGGTACCGTATTACCCAGTAACTGGGTTGGGGAGGTCAGATAGGCAGTCGCTCCATGTAAAATACTGGTATTCAGCTGCATCCGGTTAGACTGGCAGCCGACCCCAACATAGTTGGGAAAAGGCTAGGCAGATGAATGGATGAGGGTACTTTCCGTTGAACCTATAATCATGAAATTTGGTAAGAAACACGGTCGAAAATCGTTAATTTGAAGTTATACCATATACAAATATTTTTTTGCGATTACAAAATTGCGTTTGTAGTTGGAGAATTGAAGGTGACGTATACAGATTTTTGGGAGAACAACTTTTTTAAATACAATGTTTTAAGTTTGTTTTTTTATAAATTCATCCCAGCTATTTACGTATTTGTTATAACAAACAACTACAATTTATGAAATACTTGCAGCGCCCCGCGATTTCACACGCATAAGTACCGATTCCGTGGGAATATCGGGATAAAAAGTACCCTATGTGTTATTCTGATGTATAAGCTACATTACTGTACAGTTTCAAGTGAATCCGTTCAGAAGTTTTTGCGTGAAAGAGTAACAAACATCCATCTATCCATCCTCATAAACTTTCACGTTTATAATATTACTAGCAATGCCCCGCGGTTTCACTCGCATAAGTTTCGATACCGTAAGAATATCGTGTATTCTACGAGTATTTGTTAATTCTATGTGTTAATCCTGGTTAATAACTAACCATATTATTTCTGGACTTTAAAGGAGACTGTGACCTCTGAGTTTGTTTCGGCCTTTCTTCGATTATAATCAATATTATATTATATTTAATATTATATTTTATTATAAAAAAAATATTAATGATGACATTTTTTTAAACAACTTTGGATTGGTCATAACTAAAAAAGTAAGGATGGAAGAGTCACAATTTTAAATTTAATAAACAATGGTTTACACGTATCTATGACCTGCAATCCAAACATTGTCCTGACACACTTTTTTGTGCTTTAAAGATTATCTCCCTATTGGTTGAATAACCCCAAAAAATAACACCATACCTTAATGCGTGGTTGTGTTGATGTAGAATACGTGGTTTCAACCTAATCGCCACACTGTATACAGACATCCAAACCTAGAACAACTATTGCGTGGTTGTGTTGATGTAGAATACGTGGTTTCAACCTAATCGCCACACTGTATACAGACATCCAAACCTAGAACAACTATTATATTATTTTACTAGTGAACCTATTTAATTATAATTCATTATATGTACCTCACGATGTTTCCCTTCACCGTTTCGAGAGCAGTCGTGACGAAATAATTATTTACACAAAATAAAGCGCCTGACTGGGTTCAGACCTACGACCTACAACTCATAAGTCATGTGCTTTACCACTGGGCCATAGGAAACCAGCATGTCCTGGAACCAAAAATTCGAAGAACATATGACATCTACCAACCCGCACTGGGCCCGCGTGGTGGATTACGGTCCTCCTCTCGCAAAGAGGAGGCCTGTGTCCCAGCAGTGGGAACATCATAGGCTAATTATGCGTATGATTTTTTATATGTACAGACGCCAGCACATCAAGCTACTACAATCTGTCAGATTTCTTTAATAGATTTTCAACTTTATCGCCAAAACATAAGGTTCAAAGTTGATTGGGAAAATCTGACAGTTTCGGGTAGCTTGATGTGCTGGCGTCTGTACCTATTATCTTTTTAATATTTTTCACTATTATTAATTCCTCTTAAACAGAGCACCTGCCATCGTATCTCTTCACCACCCTTGGTTGACTGGTAGGGTATTAAGTCCGTCTTTGTACCTTATTGTGTGCAAGATGTTTAAATATAAATACGAGAATGTGCCTGTACCTACTTCACTAACATATTCCAAACCGGAACACAGCAGCGCATAGCAACAGAACAGGAGTAAATAAGCGAAAACTTTTCCCGGACGATTCCCTTCACAGAGCTCTACCCCCACTCAAAGTATCAAAGTTTAAAATCATACTTCCATTCATTACTGCACTTCTGGTAGTTCCAAATCGTTGACTCGTGCCAAATACTAAATGTAAGCAGCAATTGTTACCATAGTAATTATATTATCATCTGCTAACCAACTGTGTTGGGGTCGGCTTCCAGTCTAACCGGGAGCATATAAATACCAGTATTTTATATGGAGCGACTGCCTATCTGACCTCCACAAGCCAGTTACTGGGTAATACGATCTCCCTCAGTAAGACTCGTTGTCAGACTTTTGGGCTTCTGAGTAACACGATAACGACTGTCAAAGATCTACAAAACTTGATGAATCTTGATCTACAAAAAACAAGCGGGACCAAAGGTTTAACGCGCTTTCCGAGGCATGGGCCCCCCCATGCCTCGGAAAGCGCGTTAAACCTTTCGATCTCGATATGACATGTAATGGATGGTAACCCATCCACGGACCGACCTCGGCATGCGTAGCTTAACCTTCGATCGATCCGTGTGGCTCGGTCATGCGTGGGTATTTAGCGACGACCCATACAAAATGTAGGTTGTTGTATTGTTGCCATTATGATTTTAATATACAATTAAACAAATATGAACCAGCTGCTGCAATTGTTGGCGAATGAATGCATAATATTCATATTTATGACGCTTATACACAATGGTAAACAATGCCTTACTTCATCTTCCTTTAATTAGCCCAAATACTCTATTTGTTACGTAGATATAGGACTTAAAAGAGCAACTTACGTTGGAACTATCATAAAATCTACAAGAACCGCCATAATCTGGTGTTTCTTGTAGTTTGAAAAAAGGTGGTTTTCTTGAAATTAATGAAATCCTCATTCTGGGTTTGACCGTAATTTGCATTTTGTGACAAGATTGAACTACAGCGATAAGACCGCCCATTGTATCACCTTTTGTACTGTATTTATGTCTGTAATTTATATGGTGTGCATAATAAAGAGTATTCTATTTTATTCTGAGTCCGAACAAAAACAAACTACAGTTTAAAAAACCTACCCATCAACCATCTATTCTTGATAAATAATTCTATTATAAACTTCGTCTATAATTTCATTGACAAATTGTCGGGGTGAAGGCACTATAAGAATACTAAACTAGAATTTACTTTCTAATTTGCGATCTTTCATAATCAATTACGAAGTAAACAAAGGCCGTGTATTCTTTAATCAATTCCAAAGCGCGGGAATACAGCAGATGTATTGTCTAGTCTATGATTTTCTAATTTTCTTAACATTGTGGAAATCAAAGTGAAAAATAATTGGTAATTTCTTTAAATATTCATCTTTACTTGAGACACACTACCTATAATTTCTTTACTGTTACTTAAAACATGTAACTAACTAGTTCTATTACTATTTATGAAGTGCAATTTCCAAAATGTCAGTACTTGTTTCGGTTATACTGACGTGATTAGTATTAAAAGAGGAAAAATCTATGAAGAGTAACGTCTTTTTAAAAGTAATACTTTTCTCAGAGCTTCTTTGTCAAGCACACCACAAAAAAATAACCCACGTAAGTTACGAAGGCTTTCTAAAACCCAATAACTAGCCAAAAATACCTTCGGTTATTTTGTCATCAAGAATAGTCACTTACCTTCTAAAACTTAATTTTATCATTTACTTTGAATGTTAAATGTTGTGTTAGAACAAGCAAGTTAAATTGTTTATTAAAATGTACAGTGGTATGTCATCAAAATAGAGTTAAGAGCGGAACAGTACCCTAACAAGGAACACAACAACATCTGTTGAAACAACGTAATAGTCCTCTACACATTGTAATGGGACTTTGTACCGTTACATTTTTGTAATGATTGGAGTGAAACTTGACTTAGCACAGATTTATTAGTCGTTACGGAAACTGTTAATGGCAATTTTGTCGCTCTCCATTACAGGTGGATTCAAAACATATGTAGATACTGTAGAAATGCTGGTGAATTATATACATTTTCCTACCCCTTCAGGCGAAATATAGTCGTGATGATAAGTTATATTTTAAAGCAATATGAATGTAGTACACTACAAAATGTAATATTACTATTTGACATTTGTATACATTGATATTTGTATTATTACCTATTATCTAAATTACTGAAACCTGACTTCAATCGGTAATAGTGTAGGTAAGCCCTAATTTTGACGTTTATATTTTATTGTAATTTTGACAGTTGACTAATGTTTTTAGATAAAGATCGGGCATATTTTTAAATTTAATTAATATTTTGACATTAATATATTTTCAATTTTTTTTAATTTTGTAACTATCATGTTTTATGATCATGTGTAATTAAGTTTTTAAAATACATAACATTTGCAAGCCATAGTATGTGGCAAACATGTATGTGAACCGTTTCTTTGATGTTATGTTATCCTGCATGCACGTTTTATTTTTATTCTTGTATACATGTTTGGGCAAATAAATATGTATCTTATCTTATACAGATGATACCTATATTGAGTGAAACTTAACTTCAAGCTAAGATTTATTTTGGTAATGACTGTTAATTGTTGAGAGTTTTGTCACCCTCTATTGTAGGTGGATTCAAAATAACGGGAGTTGAAATACGTCTAAAGAAGCAGAAAGTCACTTGTCTTCCCGTTATTATATTTTTTTTTTTCACAAGACCATACCTGGTCCTTGATACAGTATGACCACAGAACGATTCCTTACTTCGAAACCAAGTCAATTCAATAGCTAATATCCCGGCGATTTCGCGTTGATTTCGCGCGGTTTCGTTCATTGTGTCATAGAGAATTACGGCCCTGAGAACCTTCTAGTTACGGAAATGTTGAAGTTCGAAGTTGAAGTTCCACCTTTATTTTGACGTTCTTTTAAGGAAAGAAAGTCTTAAGCGTTATTATTACTTAAATTTTAATACTCCCATGATCCTTGTACCGTGACATACACCCATAAATACAATTATTTGCGTGCACTATCGTAAACAGCAAATTATCACACCATAATAAAAGTTATTTCAAGGCAAATATGTTTGCTTAAAGTTAATTAGTTCGATGTCTCCAGAGAGCGTCAATGACGGCTTTGTGAAGGGTCTTTTTACACCCTGTAGGCATACCTATGTATTTGAAGGTACGAATCAAAACATATCGTCGAAATGTGAGTGAAATGCACACCTCTGTCGCCCCTTTGGGGAATACAGGCATGGTGGGTAAGAAATCGCTGCTGATTGCTATGAGACCTCCCATTGAACCGCCCTTTTATTGCAGTTGGTGTCCCCTTTATACCAGGTATGCAATAAAAGTTGGTTCTATGGTAAATCTACATAAAGGGATACAGCAGCAATGTCTGCCATTGTCTATAAATAACTATAGTTTTCTTATACTACAGTTTAAAAACAGTTACGTTGTTACAAAACTATCTCTAGTGAGGATTTTTCTAAAAGTACGAGCTGATTTTTACTTTAAAATTTTATTTTAGCCCGCCAACATGCTTAAATAAAATACATGGTATTTTTTTAATCTTTCTCTAAAAATATTCAAGACTACTTATTATTTATATGAATCCACTATAAAATACATAGAGGGACTAAACGGATTAGAACCCAACTGGTACATACACTCGATGGAGAATTTTCATAAAATCAATTTAGTATCTTATTTGTTCCACGCAGATGTTTTTTGATTGAAACTTTTATTATGATCAAATATTTTTTGATTCACTTTAAGAAGTCATATTTTGAAAATATTAATACTCATTTTTGAATTACAAAAATGTCTAGTATTTAATAAGTTAAGTATTTATTTATCAATCAAATTGACCTTTTGTGTCCCAATGCAGGGCAAAGGTCTCGTCGTATCGCACTTTATAATATAATAATAAATCGTTTTATTGATAACATTTCGAATACAACATCCAGTTACAACGCCATTATAAACAACGTTAATTTTATTTAAAACGTAATTTACTTTACCCCTCAATTTTCGCTTGGGATGAAATTCTCGTTACGAAATGAATAACACATTATCCGAAGTCGACTCTTAACAAAACTTAAATGACACTTAATATATAAGTTCAAGTAACTTAATTTTACACGTACTTGTCCAAATTACCCGACTTCACCTTCGAACGAGACCACAAATTCATTAACAGAGCTCTAAAAACACAAACTTTTTTAAATACTTTCAAAAGAAGAATAAAACAAAAGACAATCACTTTCTAAAAAATCACCGAAGGTGAAATCGGGGGACATAAAATAAAAATATTAAAAAAAAATACTATACCGATATCGTAACTAGTGATGGAACACAACGCGTAACACACGGGTATCGGTAAACGCGACCGGCGGCCGGCGCGGTTTGATACGAACTGAGCTTTTGTGTGCACGGAAGAAAGTTGACGACGTACCGATAAGGATGGCTTACTAATGGATGTGGTATGAGCGTGGTGATGAAGCTATAACATGAGGCCGATTTATTGTCCCTATAAACAATAAAGGTGACGCAAACATAACACGAGATCTTTGTTTCTTAAAGTTGGAATTTTCAGTTTAATCTTCTTTTTTCTTTCTTCGTTTTTAGTTTAATCTTCCTAGCAAAATCGGCATCGAGGGAGATATAAGGAAAGGGATCGTACTTATCGGATTAAAAGCCCAGTCTCGGGCAGAATTTGTAATGGAAATTGACTGTTCCACAATATTAGTATTTCTCTTACATTTGCATTTACTTACCTTTACCTGTCTGCTGCCCATAACAATCCGCCAGTTATAGCCCGGCGGCCGTCGAGAAAATGCGTTCCTGACACCCGTCAGTGTGACAATTCTAATCGCTAATAAAGATCAAATTCGCAAAACACGTATTCGTTTATATGAAACTGACAGGTGTCAAGAACGGATTCTGCACGTAAGTGAAATAAACGACAGCTTTATTAGTTTAAAACATAATATACAAAATATCTAATTTCCTCATTGTTTTAATCAAATACCTGCTTTATTCTGACGACAACACGGACACATTTTTAATTTTTTAATAGCTTCTATGTTGAATCTTCTTCTCTTCTTGCAAAACATACTTCTACATCTGTGTAAAATATCAACGGTATGAATGTATCGTATTGCGGTAACCGGGCGGCTACTTCGCGTATTACCTGAGTTCTCATTACGGACGATATCGACTTCATTCATTATAGCCCCAACGTGAAACTTCTACACTAGACCTTTTATATTTTCATCGTGTATTTTCTTGCTTCGTTTTCTTGGGTAATCGAAGTTGTAAGACTTTATTTACCTCGGTAATTCTGGATTATCTGGTTTACTTGAAGCTTTGTAACTGCTTATTAATAAGTCATTATTATTATTATTACTGGTTACCCGAGTGTTATTGGGATTTTCTATTTGTGATTTCTCAATGAAAGCCTGGAGTTCGGAAGTCGGCGGTGTGATACCCCCGTGCCTCGGAAAGCACGTTAAGCCGGGTCCTGCACCAGAAGGGCAACTCTCGTAACTTTCTCAGTCTCAATCTGTCAAACAAACCCTTTTAATTTCCCTACATTTTAACAAGTTTTTTATTTATTTATTTAATACTTCAAGCACACAAATGTACAGAGGCAGACTTAATGCCGTAGGCATTTTCTACCTGTCAACCTTAGGGTGATGCAGAGCCAAACAGTAGTAGGTGCAATCATGAAATTTGAGGAATAAATATTTTAATACTAATATATATTACTACTAGTAACTATTTCTAATATATATTATTATTTTTTGTCGTTTGAAATTACGAGAATCGGCCTTCTTATGGAGAGAGATCAGCCGGTCGATTCTGTAAAAATCTCACCGTGAAATCGTAAGTGAAGTGAGCACTTCATAGTGTTAATCCCTAGCGAATGACAGCTCACTCGACGCTCACTTCACCCAAGCTTTCACGGTGAGATGGTTACAGAATCGCACGGCAGAAGCCCAATTCTCGTAATTTAAAACGTTCGAAATCTAGTCGCAAACTCATCTCGGCGACAAACAAAATGTCAAAAACTGATCGTATCGGATTGCAGTCCCATCGGACTATAACAGCGAGGGAAGAGATAATGCACCTGTGTCTGCGCACACACTTGTGCACTATAATATCCCCCGCATCGATGGCTAGTCTCCACTGAGATTGGCGGTCATGACCGAAATTCGGACTAGAGGATATTTTTTTTATTATTTGTTATTGGTTAGTAAACAGACTACTCGACTAAAGAAAGCAAGGAGTTTCCATTAATCGTTTTAGTGGACATTACTACGAAGTTTACGTTTATTTATTTGTGTACTTCTATTAATAACAGCTACTATTCTTTAAAAACAAATTAATAATGTATTTTTACCCGACTACGGAGGGCTTTGATTATAACCGGTATGTATGTATGTATGTTTATCTGTTCCCTCATAAATTTAAAATTACTTATAATAATTTGACAAATAAGGTATCGTTAGAAGGGTCTTGACCGTCCGGCTATAGGCTATGTGACGTCACAATCAATTCAATATGGCGCCCTTTAGAGGACATAAAGTAATGAATTTAAAAATAAATTTTGGTATGGCGCCTTGTTAGGTGTCAAATGAAAGGGCTTAATTAGCACATTGCAAAAATATAAATATTACTGAAATAAGCTATCTTTCCACTTCATCATAGTTGTGTATGTATTTATTATTTTGATATTTATTTTAGAAGTATGTTTGTATGTATGTATGTATGTATATTCTCATAGTATTTGTTTAGTTTTATTAAGTAAATAATTGATAACGATTTTATACTATTACGATTATTCTTTTTTTATTTTTTTTTTGTATCCTTTACTCTTTCACACGCTGTCTACATGTCTCTATCTAATGTCCTATCGCAGGTATGCTGGAAGAGATTTCTTATGGAATAAGCATCACCTTTGTACCTATTTTCCTGTTCTGTTTTTTCTTGTCTGTTTATATATTATGTGTGTACATAAATGGTAAATAAATTAACAAATAAATAAATAAGCTCCAAAATAATTAAATAAAGAATAAGTTTAAAAACCAAAACCCGACTACTGAAAAGGATGAAATAAGAAAGTACCTTCCGTAGTCGCATGCTACCATATCTTATAAGTATGTCAGTAATCATGAGCTCATAAATGTGAAAATTTGATAATGTTTTTTTGTTACACTTTCACGGTAAAACTGCATAACAGATTTAGATGAAAATTGGCACATGGGTAGACCGTGACCTGGATTAGGACATCAAATACTTTTTATCCCGATATTTCCACGGGATCGAGACATATGCGGATGAAACCGCGGTGCGCAGCTAGTTAGTTTTAATACGGGTAAGTCAATTTTCTCGGCGATATGCTGAAACTTTATCTTACAAAGATTAGTTAAGCAATACGTATCCTTTGCTAAAAAAATAAGGTACTGTCACAGAAATTCATTTGGCGACAAAAAAGTAGCAAATACTATTTCTCCAGCCCACGTCATGCATTAAATTATCTCCAAGTAAACACAAACGATATTATATCCATCGAGCGAATAGTTCATTCAATCGTTCGATGCAGTTGCCGCGGCCAGTTCAAGTGATACCTGAAGCATTCATTATGCTCGATATTCCGTTCATTCAATCCTACTTATACGGTGGAACCCAATTAATGAGTTGCATTTAACTTTAAATGGAAGAAAAATATCGAATGTTAGTTTTAGTCTCATATCCGGAGACTAAATGAGTTTGGTCAAATGCCTTCGGGGATTCATAACATTTTGCGTACCTAGTAAGTAATTTAATTTCTTCATTGTTTTTCTACCTTTCAGCGGTTTTGTTTTTTCTTCTTTTATTTCCTAATCAAATGAGGCAATTTGGATATTGTTGTTTTTATTTCTCTTATAATATGAAACCCGTCGGCATATTTTTGAGCGCCCCATAGCACCTGTTTATATTAATTTGAAAAAGAAAAGCTTTTTTCCACGCATTATAGTCAGTCCACACTTATTTTACCTCCGATTTTGAATCACTGTCCAAATCATAGTGATCTTTATAATAATTTTAATAAGGTTGCTGTTGGGTTGCTGTTCCTGACAATGCCGTAGAAATCATTGTGATCTTTATAATCATTTTAATAAGGTTGCTGTTGGGTTGCTGTTCCTGACAATTCCGTAAAAATCATTGGGATCTTTATTCTGATTGCAATAAGACTGCTGTCAGGTTGCTGCTGTCAGAGGGAAAATAAAGGTGATATAATATATATTGCACACTATACCGGCGCCGCAACGGCACCACTCGAACCCAGCAATTGACTGGTCATTCAAGTCGTATAATATATTTTATAATGTCAATATGAAAAAGCCAACGGCGGGCAGTCAGCGCGCTTGCCGCTACCATACTTGATAACTCGACTCGCAACCCGCGCACTACAAGCGAGCGGACCACGTGCTTACAGCGCCCCGACCGCGTGCTTACTGCGCGCCGACTCCTAGTCGCCAGCGCCATTATGAAAGCGTGCAAGTTCTAGGCGTGTTCAATCACAAATGCCATATAACAATTATTGTGTTCGCGGTGACGGCAAGCTTGCACCTCGCGGCCAGCGCGCGGACTGCAAGCTTGCACCTCGCGGCCGGCCACCCGGGAATCGAACCAACTAAAATCCTGAAAAATAGCACCCTGTACTTATATGGCACCAATCGATAGGGTCAATCATAAGGATCAAATCTGTCTAGCAAACATGGTAAATTAAATTAAACAAAAACCATGAAATCTAAACTTATTTTATTTGAACGAAAAAACGAGTAAATTAACTAATTAGTTGCTCGAAATTGGCTCCATTTCCTTGGATGCACAAATTTATTCTTTTACGGAATTCTTGAGTAACTTTCAGTAGCGTGTAAAGATAAATGCAATTTTCTTACCTAAGTAGTTCTTAATAAATTACGTCAGAGATACTTTACGACACTTTACTTTCCCTCCAGGTACGCTTCGAAAATTCCACCCTGTATATCGATACCCATCACGCCTCTGAAGTTTCGGCAGCTTATTTAATTTGACCCTGTATTATAAATTGTGTCTTTATTTTGGTAATTGGTTTTAAACCATCTTAATCAAAGTAAAATTAATAAATAAATTATATTTATGCTGATGGAAATCTACACAATAGTCTGGAGAAACAACCAAGGAAACCACTTCTTGAAGTACTTTATTCCCAAAAGTCTTCCACATAGTCGAGATGCTCGTAACTCGTTTATCTTTTATAACAGTTAACCACTCGTAGTGTTGTTACAAGCAACGGTTTATGACTCGCGAAACTTCGCTGAGACTACCGAACCATTGTACGAAGGGACAACAGTATACATATCTTATTATTATCTTTAGTTCAAGGTCACAGGGTGAGCTACTTAAATGCTTTCCATTTAAAATAAATGAAGCCGTAAAGGTAATAAAATGACTTGACAAGAAGGTTTAATATACAAGGTGTAACTTCAAAAAATCACCTGTTCCCTACACTTATGTTCGCATAACTCGTCAAAATGTAGGGAACAGCTGATTTTTTTTTTTTCGCGAGTTCATGTTTGGTCCCATACTAAAAGTTGTTCATAATGACAACCAACAAAGACCCCTTATGAGGTGGTGCGTTATGAAGGGGGGGGGGGGGTTATGTTTGAGCATTTAAGTATGTCTAAATGTTATTTTTTTTTTTATGTCCTTTGATAATTTATGAACTATTCCAAATGTTACCTATTATTAATATTTTAACTCTTTTTTCTTTTTTTCTTTAATATGTTAGCTTAGTTGTTAAATTGAGTTGTGCATGCTGTGGTCTCCTATAAGTGAAGGAGTGCACCTACTTAATACCTGACGAGCAATTATCGTAATTTTAAAAAATTACGATAGTTCTTAACGTTCTTAAAAGAACGTTCACGGTGTAATATCAGTCTCAATCTGTCAAAAATACCTCTAATTTCCCTACATTTTTGAAAAGATTTTGACATTGATTGGTCGTTGAGATAAGATTGCAACTAGATTTTGACCGTTTTTAATTACGGGAGTTGGCTTTCTGATGTTGCCCTTTATTTATGTGTAGTGTGTTGTGTACATCTTTTGATGGAGATCCTAAATCGTTAAATAAATAATTTACCTGTCACGTAAATGTAATGCCCTTGCGTACCACCAAAGGTAGTAACAGCTGGAGGAATACCACACGGTCTTCGTCAGTAAGAGTCTGATAAGATCTCTGGCCGCCCCAGGGTAGAAGACATCCATAAGTATCTCCATAGGATATAAAGCCAATACAATGCAATATGGTCAGTACGGGATCAGTCAGTTTGCCTATAAAGCCCATTGATCCTTTGAAATTCTCGTTACAACTTTTTTGTAGCGGATTCTGGTCAACAGCCATTCAATGCATAGCTTTGATACATCGTTTTGATATTCCTATACAATTGCTATAGATAGCTCTCTATAGCAATGGGAACCACCCAACGACCCTACCTAACGAGCTTGCCTCGACTTCTATATCATCTGCCTAGCATTTTTCCAACTTTTTTGGGGTCGGCTTTTAATCTAACCGTATGCAGCTGAATACCAGTATTTTACATTGAGCGACTGCCTATCTGACCTCCACAAGCCGATTACTGGGTAATACGATACTCCTTGGTAAGACTGGTTGTCAGATTTTCGGGCTTCTAACGACCCGTAACGACTGCCAAAGATCCACGAATGACAGCCGGGACCAACGGCTTAACGTGCTCTATAGACAAATAAAATAAGACAACACTAGATATACCACGCACACTCACACACAACACACACAAACACTCTCAGCCGTACTTGTACAAATATGTAGTGATTTTTTTTTTTTTGTAATTCTTAATATTTTTATGTAGTGATTTTTTTTTTTTTTTGTATTCCTTGAAGATATGAAAGTCTGAAACAAAAGGTCTTCCATGTTTTGAGTGTGCGTGTATGTTTTGTGTGGGGCGTTGATAGCCGCTTCACAGTATTTTACTTTTTCAGCTGTCTTCGTGTCTTTTGTTAAGTTATACCTTAATTGTTCCGTATAAAACTTTTATTATTAATTTATTATTTACGCACGCCCTAACTACTTGTTAAGATCCTGATACAACCACTGCATCATACTCGTATTCCTCCAATATCCTTTTGCAGCTTACGTCGAATGCTAATAAGCGCCGCTTTTTGCGACATCCCAAAAATAATGATCCATTGATCAACCCAATTTAAAATAAAAAAAATATAAAAAATAAATGGTTTTATTATTACTATTATTATATTTACACCCAAATAAATAAAGAGCACATAATATACTACATTAACTCACAAAACACATACGGACCGCCTGTTCCATTGAAATCGTTTAAAAATTTCCTAATTGATATACAACTCTCGTGTAATATGAATCGCGTACAACAAAGCCACAATCAACGAAACGTACATTATAGGAATTTGTTTTAAAATAAAGCTGAATTCGCTTTTGTTCACCAACTAGTTCATTTCCATATTTCATTGGGCTGTGAAGCTGTATATTGAATGTATGCTGGCTGAAAACTAAAAGCAATTACGTGCGAACTCATTTCGACGTAATGATTTTAATTAAAATAGACTAAATTATTGTAAATCAATGGGAGGTATTGGGTTAACGAAAAGTTAAAAAGCTACAGTGGTGAACGCTGCTTGATTAATGGTTGTGCAACTCACTGCACACCGCACTGCGTGTAGCTACGTGTTTGTGAAACTCGATAACTTTCGCGGGCTTATTTTTGTTTGATTGGAAACTGTTTTATTTTTATAATGCACTGATCAAAACTATGCACTACTTTTGAGTATGTTTTGTTTTGATCAACAAAACTATCAGTGCAATTGCAAACGATCATTTGATCGTTGACCGTATATGAACGTACGAATTTTGTATGTGTGTATTTTAAGTAATTTTTATGTAATGTGCGTTTTGTTTGTTCAGAATAAACATTTCTCTTATAAACATTTTTCTTTCTTTCTTTTACGTTGGATTGATGATTTTACCTCACGTTAGTTAGTTGTTTCCTACAAGTAATAGAATACTTTCTCAGGTGAGTAGTTACAAAAAATATTACAGCAGACGTCTTTAGTCGCAAAATTATCAAAATTAAAGGAAACACCGTTAAAATAATAAAAGACCCTTCGTTTTTCTTCATAATAACTTACACTTTAGACGCTCTCCTGGTTCTGTTCAATAAATATAGGTAATCTAATAACTCTAGCGTACAATAATAAAACCATGGGAAGTATTTATTTTCCTACTTTAGCTGCGTTCCCTTTAAAAGTGCTCACACGAAAACGACGGCTATGATGCAATGACATAATATACTTACTTGATATATCGTGTTTTCTCACTGATTTTTTTATTGAATCACGCTGCTTGGCAGCTGAAACAAGCATGGTCGACTTTGATTATATTCTTTCGCATAAAGTTTTTATAGCTCAAGTACATAAAAGCACAAAAGCCTAATATGTTACGTGCGTACATTCATGTATCTTTTGGCGCATGGCCAAAATCAGAACTAACGCCGCCATCTTGTTTTTTCAATACAATTTCTCGAAACATTATCACAAATGTTCTACAGCCACCTTCTGTCAATATCAGTCAAGCGCCAAAAGATCCTTATGGCACTTTAGATAAAATATACCTAGTTACAAAAATACAGGTTGGCCCGTAAAACGATGGCCAAGGAAATTATTCAAAAGACTGAAGATTGACCCTATCGATTAGTGCCATAAAAGTACATCCGTGCGATTCTGTAACCATCTCACTGTGAAAGCTTGGGTGAAGTGAGCGTGTAATGAGCTGTCATTCGCTAGGGATTAACACTATTAAGTGCTCACTTCACTTATGATTTCACGGTGAGATTTTTACAGAATCGACCAGCAGGATGCTATTTTTACGGATTTTAGTCGGTTCGATTCCCGGGTGTGGCAAACGTATTTTCAGAAATCTTTAAACACAGTTTTGTTTCTTTTAAAAAATTTGCTGTGTTCAGTACTTAGAGTACTTTTCCGCAAGGTATGCTTCGGAAATTCCACCCTGTATACTTTTTGGGTAGATTAACAATGCCCTACAGGTTGTCAACCTATAATGACTCGTGCATAATTAAAACGGTAGATTTATGATCTCATCCATCATTGAACATATCAGATTTGATTGTAAAATTGTATTTGCATTATTCATTATACTCTCATTTATCATTGTGATGTGTTAGGTAATTGAGTGATTAGGTTTAAGTAAGATTTGATTGTGTATATTAAAGTTGTACTGGTTCAATGGTTCTTTGATATATTGGCGTATGTTTTGTGTTGCGTAATGTTATTTACTTACCATTGCATAAAATCAAGTTATTCTAACTGAGTAGACAGCTGTGCGGCTAGGGAGTTTATTGCGCACTTTTACTTCCCAGCTAAATACTAGGAATTGGTGAAGGGCGGGCATTTTTGGGAACTCTCTTATGTACAGACGACAACACATCAAGCTACTACAATCTGTCAAATTTCTTTAATAGATTTTCAACTTTATTGCTAAAGCATAAGGTTCAAAGTTGATTGGGAAAATCTAACAGTTTCGGGTAGCTTGATGTGCTGGCGGCTGTACCTAATTTTGACGTTTAAAAGTGCTGATTCTCAGCCTAGTTTAAATAAATGACTTTTGATTTAGATTTTGAGTGCTCAGAAGTGTGACTGCTGAACTAAGGGATCTGAGTGTCTGAATTCGTGTCCCAGCAAAAGAATTATTATTCACTTTTTTCATGAGAAAATTTTAAGTTGCAGCCAGAGTCCGTGTTAATAGTATGATTGATCCCATCTGATCTGTATATCCCTGTAGCAAGTATGCTCTCATTTGACAACACAATAACACGTCTAAATAGACATCGAGCAAAACCAAAGAAATAAAATGAACACCCAAAATTTGCCAATAACGGAGTCAACCTACCCTAAGTCCTCAAAAACTCTTAAAGTAAATTTCTTAGAAAATGCTCTAATAGGTCACGTGTGTACAATAACGAAGAAAACTACGATTATAGAAAAAAGGTGGATGCGCTACTTGGTAATATTGCAAGTTAATAATGGGTTGGACCCCTTCAGTTTGTGGCGGCATCTATATCGCGAGATGTGAACTACGCATCACACTGACGTCACGCAAAATCCTGCATCCCGCAAGCAGAGTTTACCGCACGACTAGCATATATGCAACGTCCCGATATCAATCGCCGGGCGGTTTACCACCAGACACGACATCCTTTAGGTCGGAGGATCGTCCCTTTTCTATGGAGGATGAGTGAACTTCATACCCGGTTCCTCATACCTCTATAAGTCTTCACCATTATGCATTATGATGGATGGAGAGGGAGAGGAAAGCCAAAGAAATGATGGATGGATACTGTGAGGAATGATATAACCGTGAAGGCAGTGAATGAACGATAGCGTGACGGTTGAGAGGAGGGGAGAATGGAAGAAGAAAACGTATTGCGAAGACCTCAAGTAATATGGGATAAGAGCAAGAAGATGATGATGATGATTAATTAGACTGACCTTTGACCATGTAGAGGAGATCAGCACGAAAAATACAACTATTTTACAAAAATAAAGCATTTAAAAAAACTTGCGACAAGCACGATTAGTACCTATAGATAAGAATATGAAAAGTTTTATAAGTAGTACATAATTAGGTGCGAAAGGTATTTTAAAATCGTGTGAATTACATTACGTTTACTTCGCCCGTTCGAACTAAGGCAGAACAGAGCTCCAATATTTTTTATTTGGCTTGTACACAACTGAAAATCCGTATTCAATCCCATTTGGCATATCTCCATTAATACTACGATCCGTAACACTATAGATATTGGCTCACGTATGTCGCTGGCTTGACCGAGTTCCCTTTTGGCCCACTTGATGGATTTAGGCACGTTTGTCTGTTGAGAGCGTCGATTTAAAACGTTTTTAGTACGCGTTACTTTGTGAGTTACGGCTGATAGGTCGTTCAATGTACGGGCCGTATTTGGGGTACATTCATCAATCAATCTGTTTGCATTTATTTATTGAAAGAATAGGTTTTTTGGTTGGTAAACAGGTTGTTTTTTGGCGATAACAATTGAAAAAAAATAGTATGGTGTCGTGTCTTTAAGTGACTGGACTGTATCCCATAGAACCATCGTTCACAACGCGACTTAGCCCGAGCGATATTTTCCCGCGGTGGTTTATTTATTTATTTAAACTTTTCGCACACTAAAAGGTACAAAGGTGGACTTAATGCCTTAGGCATTCTCCACCAGTCAACCAAGGGTGGTGAAGAGATTAGATGGCAGGTGCAATGGTTGAACCGAACAATGATAAAAACAACTATTAAAATTGTTGAATTATAAATAAAAAAATGTCCACAAATAGAAAAAAATATATAAAATATACATACATACTATTTACTATAATATATACTTATCATATATATACATAAACAAAATCAAGGGAGATGACTCTACACTATTCGTTTTAAAAATAACTCCTCAATTTCCGCCTAAATGCATACCGACTGATGCCCGTCCGGATATCATGAGGTAGCGCATTCCAAAGAAGAATAGACTGAATGTGAATGGAAGAATGAACAAAGTCAGAAGTATGAGAAGGACAGAGTAAGAGAAGATTGTTAGAAGAACGCAGATTCTTAGCGTGAGAAGAACATAGATATTGAAAGTGAGACATGAGATCGACGCTTCGACGCTCTGGGATGCACTCTGTTAGATTCTCAATACTTGGCTCAACACCAAGAGTTGAAAATCCAGTGTCCGATAAAATCCTGATGCGATATTTTTACGTCCGTACTTATGTGAGTTTACTAATGCGTTATCAACTTGTGTGTGATTGGTTGCATCGTGTACGGACCGCCATTGAAATTCTAGTGCTATAACATTCTGGCTTCTCATTGTGATGTGAGTTTGTAACACGTTACTCTTGCATAGCATCGTGGACAATTGGTCATAAAGGAAAACTTCAAATCTCATCTTGCTAACAAGATTGAAAGAACAAGGGTCACATAAAGATACTTACGAGTAATTTTGAGGGTGCATACTTATGCCGGCCGGTATGGAATCACAATCTGACCTTTTGAACCATTTGTGCTAGGCGGAAAGGATACTAAAATATCTTAATATGACGGCACGGTTGGCGCAGTGGTTAAGCGATTGACTGCTGCGCTTCGTGTCGCAGGTTCGGTTTTTGTATGACCTACAAGTATTTATTTATATCCTCACTTACAACTATTTTTACAGGTATAACCCAATGCAATAGTGAAGCAAACTTAAAAACTTATTATCTAAGACTTATTAGATATACCTAATGTTATACTTGTGAATTTACTAGTAGTTGTTCCGGGTCTGGTGGTTTGTGTATGTGAGTTTTAAATGTTTGTAAACGTACCCACAATAAATACATATATATATCATTAAAAAACAAGTGTATGAAGAAGTAGCAAAAATTGATCTATCAGCCTATACGTACTGCTCCTAAAACGGTGAAGGAAAACACTGTGAGGAAACCGGCATGTCCTAGAACCAAAAATTCAATGACATGTAACATCTACCAACCCGCACTGGACCCGCGCGGTGGATTACGGCCCACTCCCTCTCACAGAGAGGAGGCCTGTGTCCCAGCAGTGGGGACATTATCGGCGGATTAGGCATAATCAGCCTATAATTAGCAGACTAAAATAAATTTAGTAATATAGTAGCCTAATACACCACATTATTTTTAGTACATTGCAAACCAGAATACTGTTTGTTCAGGATAAGTAACTGAATCGATTCCAGTATTTTTTACACCATGTTATATTTTGGCCCAAAAATATTTAAAAAGGGTTACAAGTGGGAAACCACGCGACACTAAGACATATCCGCAATGATATGCGCACAACACAGGTCACGGCCGGTCGGCTGGCGGCACGTGGTAAGTGGTACCCACCTTTTTGTACGGACAACCAGGTAACATAACAAGCTTGTAACTTTCATGATACAGTTTTGAAATTTTGTACATACATAGATTCTTTACATAAAAATACTAGACACGTGTTTTGGGTTTTCCATATACTAAAAATGATGTTGTATATTAAATATCGAGTTTTTGTAGCGAACGTGTTAAAATCGATACTTAAAGAATATATAATAATTATTAATAGTGTACTGAAATACTACTACTAGACACGTATTTCGGCTTTCGCATATATACTAAAACTAATGTTGTATATATACGTAGTTGTTTTAATGTATTGTCCTACCCTATAAGTACGTGGTGTGAATAATTTGACCTTCATTCCCCATAACAAGAATAATGGTTTCTCTCAATCAAGACACGGAATCATTTCACACTAAACGCAGGTACTGAAGTGTGGTGTTCGGTGTGAAGTAACAAACCGCCAGTCGAGACGAACATTAATCATAGCTAACGATTATACGTCTCTTAGAAGTTATTGGTGTAGTGGTAGTAGGTACGGTTATAGAATAGAATACCCTTTATTATATAGACCATATAAATTACAGATAAAAATATAGAAATCTTACAAATGGTGACTCAATGGATGGTCTTATTGCTAAGAGCGGTTATTTATTTACTATGCAGTATTAAGTTGAATAGGTGCGACAAATTAAAATAACGAATTCAACGTGTTATAAAATAAATTTAGAGTATGTCATTAAGGAAAGGAATGCGTAACGTGTCCGTGGGCGATCGATTTAGCAACGTTGTCGCGCACCCTTTTCTTCGTAGGAGCAAATTAATATAAAAAATATTTTTTATATACTAATATTAATATAAAAATGAATATTAAAATATGAGGGCGCAGGAGGGCCATCATCAGAACTAATCTCGCAGGGCGTGGATATAAGGCGGTGAATAAAACCGAATACCTCCGAAAATCAACTGCTATAATGCTTTTCTTCAATAATTACAATATCACTAAAATTAACCTTGTAACATTAAAACAATAGTCTCTAGTTTTTAAATCTTCACAAATCTTATTAAAAATCACTTTAATTGAGGCAATGGAAAGCGATTCGTCGCAGACATGGTGCGCTGGTGCCGTTCCGTCAAACCGTTCGTTTGAAAAGATGGCTGCCCCGCTACCATCGACACGACGCTCCGCTAGAGTGGCTTTTACAGCGACCATAAAGCCACTCTTGACGTTGACATTTTGATTTCGACGTCGAGGCGCCGTCAAATATAAAAATTAAAGGAAAATCAGGTAAGTACCGCTAGTTCAACGCATTGTCAATTTGCTTCATGTTGTGAACTCAGTGATGAATGGATTGCTTATCGGCTGCGAGCTAAAATTTATACCTACTAGTATTTCATAATTATGAAAAATAAAAAAAATAAAAACTGGAACGACGATAATTCGTGTCTACTTGAAGCCAATAACTTAGTTTGCACTATCTAAGGCCACAATTACACTATTTTTTTCAAGAATTTAGGATTGGGAAATGACAATTTAATAATAATAATAATAATATTTCACAACTTTCACACAACGCCACCTAGTCCCAAACTAAGCAGAGCTTGTGCTATGAGTAAATACATACATATTATAGATAAATTACACCCAGACAAAGAACAATAAATGATCGTGCTCATCACACAAACATTTGTCCTAGGTGGGAATCGAACCCACGACCTTGCGCATAGCAGGCAGGGCCACTGACCACTAGACCAACAGGCCTTTTTTTTTTTTTTTTTGTGTGGGAAATTATCAAATAACTTCTCCCGTTCTGGGCGGAACGGGAGGGTGTGTCAGACTTTTACTGACTAAAACCCACCCGTGTTCCTTCAGTTGCCTGTGCCAAGGGCCACGGTAACTCTTTCGAACAACCCGCGACCCTGGCAAGCATCGGCCCCAGTGGGCCCCGTCACTGCTGACATCTCTTTGAGGCGCGCGTGGAACACAACGCGCCGTCGACCCGAGCCTGGTCCTTACTAGACGGCGAACTGCCCATTGCTCGCCGTCTGCAAGGCCGCGCCTACGGTAGCCGGGAGTCAGCTCTTGACTCTCGACGCCCAGGGCGTCTCCTGCGGCGATTAGGGGCGTGAGGGCGCAAAGATTGCCTCTCCCTCACGCGTTCCGCCTCCTCCTTTGCAAGCATTACTGCTTCGCAGAAGGAGGTAGACCAACAGGCCTGTCAATAATAATAATTTATAATGATTATGTAACAGTTATTGCACTTCCTATTTCGATTTGCCACTAGTTTTCAATTTCATCCTGTATACTTTATTGTACTCGTACACCACAAAAATATATAACATATAAAATACATCAAATTTCTTGAGGATGCGTAAGCGTGCGTGATCCATCGCCGCCCGTTCGATGTCCACCGCGCACAGGATGGATGGAAACCAGCACATGAAGTTTTTTTTTGCTCCACTGGTGTAATTGCTGAATGGCGTTCTAGTGTGAGGATAAATAAATAAATAAATCAAACACTAAAAAATATAAAGTGGCCTTATCGTTTTCTGCGATCTCTTCCAAGCAACCTTGGAATGGACAGTGATTGTCTTGGACATAAAACGGTTGCTGGATATGAGGGGCTTTTATTTTGACAGTTCATCAACACTCATTGCGTTATTTAATAACGCGTTACAAGTGCGCGCGCACTTGTCGACTAGTAGCGCGTTTTTTGGCATTGTTAATATTTTTCTCTATTTTTTTATTTTTATTTACGTAGTTGAGCAGAAAAATTAAACATATGAAGCAAGGGATCATACCCTTCAAAAAAATTTGGTAAATCCAAAAGTGCACGACTCATAATGCTCATTTGATCGTATAAAAAACCATAGATATAGTATATTAGGACTTATATTAGTTAGTTTTTTATTAATTATATTATTAAACTACTTTGAATAAAAGATCCATTTTGAATAGGGTTCCTCCTATGGAGAAATCGAATTTACTTGGCTCTAAAAAAAAAATGACTTAATTAATTGCTTTTTTCGCAAGCTACAAAGTTTTCAGGTTTCACAGTTGATTGACGGGAATTTTTTCGTTTATACTGCATTTAATCAATTTTTAGAAAGGAACAGAATTAATCTCCGTTCAATTATCTATACAATGATATATAAATTAAATAGGTTCTGTACAGGATTATAACAATAGAAACAGTTGCAAAAAAAAAGGAAGGAAAAAAAAATGTTCGATCGTAAAGCACTCTCTAATGCTTCGCATTATGAGTCGTGCAATAATTCAGATTGAGATTGATAATTGCGTAGTGTTACGCAATTAGGGTGCAGGCTTTGATTCACAACAGACAATTTAGTCTGTACAACACATTACACAGTAACATAGTCTGAATCACTCACACAGTGAACAGCCGGTCGATTCTGTAAGAATCTCATCGTGAAAACTTGCGTGGAGCTGTCAATGTCATCCCACCTAATCTAGGGATTGATCAAGCAAACATTTACAATCATAATCGAGATTTTAATAATAATTTGTATGCTAATTCTATTGATAATGTTATATAATTTTAAAACTAGTATTTTAGTTGTCAAAACCCACACTTAATCCCACGTAGTTTGTGTGGCGTGATCACTTCACCCGATTCACGAAATGTCATGAATCGGGTGAAGTGATCACGCCTACTCGTCAGGACTAGTCTAGGAAAAAAAAGAAATAAAAACAACATTGAGATTCTGACTGAGTTTCTGTTTGGTATTTTATTTTAAAACTCCACAAAATAATAATGCTTTGACAACTAAATTACTAACGTTATAATTATAATATAAAATGATCAATAGACTTAGCATAAAAAATAGTATTCAATTCTCGATTATGATTGTAAATGTATGCTTGGTCAATCCCTAATATCTGGTGGGATGACACTGACAGTTCACTTCACGCTCACTTCACCTATGTTTTCACGGTGAGATGGTTACAGAATCACACTGCAGACAAACAAAGGAGTTTTCCCGTACGTGATAACTACGTGTAACATCCAGTCAAAAGTAACATTAATCATAGCTAACGATTACTCGTTTGTAACAACTTAGTAAGTATCACAGAGGAACGAGCTAAGAACTTTGTGTTAGTGGATGACTGTGAACTATTTCACTAGGATATTTTGGTTTTTATGTGGTAATGTCTCTTATGTTGGATCACTTTTCTTATGGGTATTTATACATGTAATTATCAAAAGTATTACGAAGAAAGGTTCATTGATTTGATTATCAACAGAGAGGAAATTCCCGTACAGTGGAAACTCGATTAGACGGACTAATTGTTGTCGTTAGGGATTCGGATAATCGAAAATCCGGATAATTGAATGTATGAAGAAAAGCGGGTTTTGTGAAAAATATGCACATACACAACATTATGTATGTACTACATATTATGAAATACATACATAATGTTGTGTGTTTATTAAAAACAACAAATAGATATCAACGAAAATGAATGTTTATTAAAAAATTATTAAGAGATAAATTTTTCAACATAAGAGTTATGCACTTATTGGTAGTGGTTGGTCGTGGTTAAAAGTCCGGATAATCGCGAATCCGTATAACTGAGGGCCGTATAATCGAGATGTTACTGTATTTACAAAAACATTCACTTTCTGCAGTGCTTTCGCAGTTATTTTTACCTCTGACAGCAGCAACCCAATAGCAACATTATTGTAACGGTACTTAAGATCTCTGTGAATTTGACGAACTTCTCAGTGGCACCAACACAACAGTAACCTTATTTCAACGGCAATAAAGACCATTGTGATTCTGACACTGTTGCAAACTCAGAGTTAAATAACTGTGAACGGACTGTAATTATTGCAGTCTCAACCTGTCAATAAACCACTTATTTACCAAAAGATTTGACATTGATTATCGCTAAGATGAAATTGTGTGAACGTTTTTATGGTGGAACCAGTCGCGAGCTCGAACGCACGCTGTCTCACCTGGCATCGTGTCCGACAGAGATAGTATCAGTGTTGAGCAGTTAGACGCTAGTTTACACGCACAACGTCTAGTTCTCACGCATACACCGTTCCAAACTGAAAGGCGCGTAAAAAATCGAAAAGTCCTTTGGAAAATTGAGTTTTATCAAAAAACCACTGCATAAATCAATTATAAATATGACTGACTGACTAACCTGACTGCTATGCTCGAGGTCGTGGGTTCGATTCCCACCTAGGACAAATGTTTGTGTGATGAGCACGATCATTTGTTCTTTGTCTGGGTGTAATTTATCTCTAATGTGTATGTATTTAGAAATATATATGTATGTTTATCAGTTGTCTAGTACTCATAGCACAAGCTCTGCTTAGTTTGGGACTAGATGGCGTTGTGTGAAAGTTGTGGAATATTATTATTATTATTATTATTAAATAATGTTCATTGTAATTGATTTACTCTTCGATAACTGAGCATCGTCGGTACCGGCTTTGTTTTGAAGATCTTACAGTTCTTTTATTACTTATTTACACCCAAAGTTACATTAAAAGTAGCAAGAAAAACGGATCTTTGTTGGCTCATAAATTTTAATGGCTTTTTATTTTACTATTCTGTTTCCGTGCAGATTAAAAAATTAATAATAAGACAAAACGATATCATGTTTAACTTTGGATGCACAATGTCAAACAGTGGAGTAATACCCTCCCAAATTTTGTAAGGAAAAAAAAAAACAAAAAAGGAAAAGGAAAAATATCGACTAGTGCCACCTTAAGGACGAGAATATTCTGCCCTCCAGACTAAAACAACCGTACCTGTACAAATTATACAACGATAATTATAGGTTAAATGCGCAAAACCTGAATATAGTTTGATCAGAATAATGAGCAGAATTAATTGAACCACTTTTTAATATAGGTCACTTTATTCAAAAATCTTCATTAAAAACGTTGCGTGTATATTTATTAATAGGTCAAGCAACCCAATGTCACCGCGGTGCAGGGCGGCCCGGTGACGACTCCTCCCTCGATAAAGCGTCGTCGCAGATGCAAGAAACGATCAGAATGGCCAGTAAAACTAAAACAGCACATAAAACCTGTACATTTTTTAATGACTTATTTTCTCTGTGAAATAGGTCAATTTAATTAAAAATCAGTTGGGGTGTCTGAGGTTTTGCGCATTTAACGTTACACGTTGTAGATTCGAGATATTCGCCCGTATTTTTTTTTTTTAATCTAATGTTCAGTGTCGCAGTTTTATAAAATATTCAACTTGAATAATTGTGATCGAAAGTAGCGATTGTTCCCTTGAAATTAATGTTTAATATGAGGTGATAACCTTGAAAATATCCTATCCTTTAATTTAAGAAATAATCTTTACGGCTAGTGCACCATAATTATTTAATGAACTTACCGGAACCATGAGCGCCGTTATCACATAGTTACGATTTATTATGTCTAGGAATTTTGTTAGGGTATTCAATAAACGAAATTTGTTCAAGTCTAGTCATAAGAGCGGTAACAAATTACATACGTAGTGAGGATTAATATCTAGCATAATTATGTAAAAAATAATAAAATTGTACCTAAATACTCGTAAAACAACGATTTTGATAAACCACATTAGATATAATATAGAATATTATAGATCTCATCACGCTGATGCCGTATTATGTATTAACTTAGTTTTCATAAAAACCTAGTAAGGGTTGTCTAAGTAGGGGCCGTCCATTAATCACGTGATGTTTTTTGGCATTTTACCCCCCCCCCCCTCCTCCTCCTTGGTGATACATGGTAAGGTTTAAGACTACCACCCCCCTCCCCCATATCACGTGTATTTTTTAGTACCTACAAAGTATCTTATTTATTTTTTAAATATTTTTTAAATTACGGGTATAAGTATCATCTAATTTTATCGCTTTCGATTTTGTACGCGTTTGACAAAAAAAAAAAAATACACGTAACGCCGCTTTTCGGTTCAGTATCGCGCGTTTGCCGAAAAAATAAATACACGTGATATATTACTACACCCCCCTCCCCCCTTGTGATATTTCGTGATTTTTTATGGACCCCTCCCCCCCTTTCGAGCCTCACGTAATTAATGGATAGCCCCTAAGGTAATTGAATAAATATATGCATTGCAAAGTCAACTTTTGAATTTCTGAGTGCCCGGGAGTACTATAAAAGTTCTTCCTGTAACGTCGTTTAACGTGCTCTTTGACACTGAGATGTAAAACTGTTTCGTTTATCGTCCGACCCGGAAAGCAACTATGTACCCATTATACATTTTCGTGCAAAAAAATCGACCCACCCCATGCTCTTCGATTTGAAACAATATAATTCAACAAGTTTTGCTAGCAATAATCTATATTGTATATTAAGAGGGTTCATCCCTTAGAGCCATGTTGGAGATTCAAAATTGATGATTTCCTACGGACAATAAAACCATAATGTGTTTAATTTATAGATGAGATATTGACGTCATATTATTGGGAATTTTATAATCTAGTGCATGGCTGAAAAACATTTTCAATTTTTTGTATAGTTTTCTCATCAGAACCGTTTTTATGCAAGCCTTTTTTCAAACTAGTGATCGACGGTCTAAGCAGATGCGAGATATTAGTAAAACCGTATACGACAAACTTATAACAACATTACTTTATAAAAAATAATAACATTTATTAGTGCGTGGCTGAAAAAAAAACACGATTACTGTAAGTTTTCATTCAAGAAAAGTATATTCAAAAGTGTCAATTGTAGCCACTTTTCGAGATATTAAACGTGTTAGTTTATGATGAAATCTGAAATATTTATATTTTCTTTTAGACCTAGTAAATTAAGACATTTATGTTCTAAAACATGGTTCAAATATTTTTTTAATAACTTATATGTTTATTTTACTATGAATTATTTAGTATTGCTATATAATCGGCGCGGATTCACGCCACCGCTCAGCGCGCCGCTCTAGCAATACTAAATAATTCATAGTAAAATAAAAATATAAGTTATCAAAAAATATTTAAACCATGTTTTAGAACATAAATGTCTTAATTTACTAGATCTAAAAGAAAATATAAATATTTGAGATTTCATCCTAAACTAACACGTTTAATATCTCGAAAAGTGGCTACAATTGACACTTTTGAATATACTTTTCTTGAATGAAAACTTACAGTAATCGTGTTTTTTTTTCAGCCATGCACTAATAAATGTTATTATTTTTTATAAAGTAATGTTGTTATAAGTTTGTCGTATATGGTTTTACTAATATCTCGCATCTGCTTAGACCGTCGATCGCTAGTTTAAAAAAAGGCTTGCATAAAAACGGTTCTGATGAGAAAACTATACGAAAAATTGAAAATGTTTTTCAGCCATGGACTAGATTATAAAATTCGCAATAATATGACGTCAATATCTCATCTATAAATTAAACGCATTATGGTTTTATTGTCCGTCGGAAATCATCAATTTTGAATCTCCAACATGGCTCTAAGGGATAAACCCTCTTAACACATTTCTGAAAGTATGTAGATTACATTAGTGAAAGAATTATCAAAGCTCATTCATTCTTTTTGTGAAAATCGCGAACTTTCAAATAGGGTGTTGAATAAAGAACTTCCTTTTTTTTAATTCCGTTAGCAAAATCAAGTTCATTTTTTATCAAACAAACCGAAATAAACAAAATTTGACGTTTTTTAATTTCGTTGACAAAAAAAGTCACGCACTTTTCCGTGCAAATGTTATTGATGAGGACATCTGAAGAATCGAGTCGATCTTGTCAAGAATATTCCTTTAATCAAAATATAGTGTATGTTCAAATAATCTGTACCTTTCCTAACTTCACACAATATAAAATAATAAATTATATTCATTACGATTTTTGAGATATCGTGTCTCAAATGGAGCATGGAGTGGGCCAATTTTTTTGCTCGCAAGTGTATAAATTTAGATTTGTATCTAACCTGCATTCGTGATTTATTTGCCAAAAATGTAAACAAATATGGCTTTATAGAAAAATCACTTTAAATCCTACACAATAAAGTTCAGTTCACACTACAAATTCAAATATTTTTATAATTTTTTCAATAGTGCTAGTCACTCTGAAATCAATTTAATTACCATTAAAATAAAGTTGATATTTGTTTAACTTGAAATAATATTAATTTGAAACAAGTTTGAACAGGGGATACATTGATAATCAAAATAACATAACTGCGCGCCTATACGTATAATCCCTGAAGGGTTAGGCACACGAGTACATACAGACGTACACCACCATTTAGCCAGTTATGTTAAAGTCCCATGTAAAAGGTGCCCCCCCCCCGTTGGTCTCGTGGTTGCAAGCGCGGCTGCTAAGCGTGGGGTTCTGGGTTCGATTCCCGGGTCGGGCAAAGTGTTATTGAGTTTATCCATTAGGAATTTATTAATAACAGCCCGGAGTTTGGAAGTCGGCGGTGTGATACCGCCGTGCCTCGGAAAGCACGTTAAGCCGTTGGTCCCGCGCCTGATCTCTCTTCGGTCGTGTCGGATTGCCGTCCCATCGGACTATGAGAGTGAGGGAAGAGGGAGTGCACCTGTGTCTGCGCGCACATTTGTGCACTATAATATCTCCCGCGCTGAAGGCTTGTCTTCGTGAGATTGGCCGCCGTGGCCGAAATACGCTCTTGAGGACTTGATTTATTTAATAGGTATAATAATAATAATAATAATCCACAACTTTCACACAACGCCATATAGTCCCAAACTAAGCAGAGCTTGTGCTATGAGTACTAGACAACTGATATCATCATCTGCCTAGCCTTTTCCCAACTATATTGGGGTCGGCTTCCAGTCTAACCGGATGCAGCTGAATACCAGTATTTTACATGGAGCGACTGCCTATCTGACCTCCACAACCCAGTTACTGGGTAATACGATACCCCTAGGTAAGACTGGTTGTCAGAATTTCGGGCTTTCGACTACCCGTAACGACTGTCAAAGATCTACGAATGACAGCCGGGACCAACGGCTTAACGTGCTTTCCGAGGCACGGAGGGGTCTCGGTATGTAAAGATGGTCACCCATCCACAGACCAACCGCGGCAAGCGTAGCTTAACCTGATCGATCGACCTGTGCGGCTGTTATTATTTAGCCACGCGCCGCTCTAGATATAGATAACTGATAAACATACATATATATTTCTAAATACATAGGTACATATTATAGATAAATTACACCCAGACTCAGGTGGCGCGCCTATTGCCATAATGAAAAAGTCACTTAATATTATCAAGGAATTATTTAATTACGTGTTACATTTTTGCCTCCAATTCTTTATTATCAAATTCATAAATCACGCTAGCTCCGCACACTGCAATCTCTCACGAGACGGGCAATCTTTCATAGTGCTCTGTCTACCAGTTGTTGCTCAAAATACATTAAATAAGGAAAGAAGAATGAATGATTACAATGGTATCACGGTGCTTTCCTCCACTCAATGTGTTCAAACTGGCAATATCTTAGCATTTCATATCTGATCTCTCTGCCATTGTGGAAAAATGGATTGTAGAAGTATAATTTTGTACTATCCGTGATAAAAAAAAAACGGTCACGCACATCGTTGAAGTCATTAAAATCCTTTTTTTTTTTAAATAAACCTTCTCATAGCAACCACAGGCTGCTCAAATTAAATACTAATTCCCATATTGTACTCCTAAAACTATTGTAGGACACTAAAATATAATGATTGAGCCTCTTTTTGTCAAATAATTCATATTTCGGCGTTTGTTGAACACTCTAATATAATGATTGAGCCTCTTTTTGTCAAATAATTCATATTTCGGCGTTTGTTGAACACTCTAATATAATGATTGAGCCTCTTTTTGTCAAATAATTCATATTTCGGCGTTTGTTGAACACTCTAATATAATGATTGAGCCTCTTTTTGTCAAATAATTCATATTTCGGCGTTTGTTGAACACTCTAATATAATGATTGAGCCTCTTTTTAACACGCTTTTATTAGTTTCACTTGTATGTTTGTTTGTATGTATGTGAACTGCCTCGTTTGGCATCGATTTTGCAACACTTTAAAGAGATCTGATTTACTTTAAACGTTGTTAGACTTATCAACGACCAACGACAGTACTATATTTTGATAAAAAAGTTGAAAAAAAAAAGTATAGTTCAAAAAAACTAAAAAAAAACGCTTTAATAGCAAATCGTACGTAATCGTAAAAATCACAAAATAACTTTTAATTTAAAGTTCTAAAATAAAAATAAAGTTATGAAAATTAAATTAATTTCATTGTAAAAAAGGCGGTTAACACTCTTGGTAAGGCTTCTGATTACCCGTAACGACTGTCAAAGATCTACGAATGACAGCCGGGACCAACGGCAACGAAATGCCTTATTACGTAATGAATGGTCACCCATCCACGAACCGACCGCGTCAAGTGAAGCTTAACCTTCTTTCGACCCATGCGTCTGCTAGCCACAAGCCCCTCCCATTCCTCCTTACACACATATGAAAGTATCCGTAAGCTTTCCACTGTATTGCGGTGTTAAAACTTCTGCTCCTCTATTTTTCGGTTACTTTGTGAGACGAAAAACGTTTAGTTTTTGAATTTCAACAGTGCTGCTCTGTATTCTTGCAACAATCTCTTTGTAAGATTGGCATTCATCGTGCGACTGTTTTACTGTGCCTGCATTCTTTATGCGATGTTGTTGTATTAAAGTCTGACATTTGCTTATTGGGCAGATGCACTCGGTAGCCTGATGAATTGTGTATTTTGAAACCTACTCATCAAACTGCTAAGAAGTCTTGAATTTTTTAGTTAGTATAACATCTCGACTGTTCTTAGATTGGAGAGCAGGAGACCTATAACCGTAATTAAAAACGTTCAAAATCTTGTAGCAATCTCATCCTAGCGACAATCAATGTCAAAAACTTGTCAAAAATTTAAGCAAATGTTGGCGGCACGGTTGGCGCAGTGGTTAAGCGATTGACTGCTGCGCTGCGTATCGCGGGTTCGATTCCCGCACGGAACAAATATTTGTATGACCTACAAGTAGTTGTTCCGGGTCTGGCGGTTTGTGTATGTGAGCTTAAATGTTTGTAAACGCACCCACAATACAGGAGAAGTTCCTAGTGTGGGGCAACGTTTTTTTTTTTTGTTTTTATGGGTATTTTTGACAGACTGAGATTGAGGTCAGACTTTGAACGCTCTTAAAATACGAGAATTGCCCCTCACATTAAACTATGGCATCGAATGCACATCGCACACTTGTCCGCAGCGATCACCCGGTCGCATGACCGGCTGTCTGACCAAGTACAGCCAAAATATCTCTACTTTAGTATGAAAATCCGCATCTTGATCAGGGCTTCTGCAGCCAAGATTGCAGTCGCAATCACGACCAGCCGTGTTCGTGGCCGCGTAGTGTGCGAGTTCCCTAAATTAACTTCTTAAGTAAAGTTCTTATCTTAGTACACAAAGTGCCTTTCTTCGGATACCAATTTAAACATTGTTCAGCTACTAAACTTGAGGAGCTTTACTAAACTAGAGTGGCTTGTGGCTAAGTAATAACAGCCGCACGGGTAGATCGATCAGGTTAACCTATGCTTGCCGCGGTTGGTCCATGGATGGGTGACCATCTTCACATACCAAGACCCCTCAGTGCCTCGGAAAACACGTTAAGCCGATGGTCCCGGCTGTCATTCGTGGATCTTTGACATCGTTACGCGTCGTCAGAAGCCCGAATGTCTGACAGCCAGTCTTACCAAGGGGTATCGTATTACCCAGTAAGTGGGTTGTGGAGGTCAGATAGACAGTCGCTCCATGTAAAATACTGGTATTCAGCTGCATCCGGTTAGACTGGAAGCTGACCCCAACATGGTTGGGAAAAGGCTAGGCAGATGATGTTCAGCTACTAAACTATTCACTATCTATAATTCAAACCCTTTATTTTCCATTCATAGCATGAATAGAATAGGCCATTTGCTACAACCAACTCCATCAATATACATTACCTACCAAGAAAACCATCTTCACTCTTCAATTATTCATGTTCATTAACAATTCCTGTAAACACTCAACATGGACGCGTCTACAATAATATCTGCAGAACAAAGTCGTCTTGTCCTACCACGAACAGGCAGCTTTAAGCCATCTTAGTTCCGTCTCAGAATAATGAAGGCGCTCCATACAAAACGTTTTCTTATAAACACTGACACAGACATTGTTGTGGAAAAATGGATTTTTTTTTTCAACTACCCTATTCTTATAGCTGTTGTCCTAAGATACTTATGAAATGAAAGCTTCGGGTTGAAACTAGGTACTCGGAAAATGAGGAGGAAGGGACAGTAGTTGGGACTGTTGGAAATCATAATTGAAGACTTGAAAGAGGTTCGTGTTTTTTTATGACGGCTATCGTTAAAAGAGTTGCTGAACAAAAGGTTCCGACGAAGACGAAGAGAATACTGCGGTCTCAATGGCAGACCATTTTCCATTTTAATAATAATCATAAAACCCTTTTTTAAATCATGACATTATGAAACGGAAATTAAACACATTTCTTTAAATAGTAATAGTAGTCCAGAAGGCCAATTCAAGAGATTAGAAACGTTCACATAAACTTTTTTTTATAAAAAAAAAACAACCGATTTACAAAAAAACACTACAAACTGAAAAATAACTTTTATTTTGGAAGTCGGTGTCGTTGGTTCTGCATTTTCTTTTTTTGACAACGACTTCCGAAATAAAAGTTATTTTACACATTGTAGTGTTTTTTTGGAAGTCGGTTGTTTTTTTTTTTTTATAAAAAATAGTTTTTGATTTTTCACTTTTTAGTTATACCTAAGTTATGCCAGACTTTACTTGCAAGATCAGAGGTGCCCCAATAACAACTTTGACAGAAATGAGGGTGTACGGTGGTATACTGAACACATCTGCGTACTGCATCTGCGTTTATAGGGTTCAGACGTGATGTTATGTTGTGCGATTGCGTAATTAATGCATTACATATTATGCGATAGCAGTAATCGAGGTTGTTGTACTGGTATTTATTGAAGAGTTCCGCCGTCTGTCTCCGAAACTCATCACACCTGGTGATGAGTTTCGGAGACTTTACGAAATTTAAATGGGACCATTTCGGGATAAACCTCTATCGAACAAAAAAATTTTGGAAATCCGTCCATACCTATATGAAAAATAAAAGAAACATCCGAATTGATAACCTCCTCCTTTTTGAAGTCGGTTAAAAATCTACTCGCAGTCTCATCCCAGTGACAACCAATGTCAAAAATGTAGGGAAATCAGAGGTATTTTTCACAGATTGAGACTAAGATCAGATTGTGAACGTTCTTCAAATTACGAGAATTGCCCCTCTGTTTAAAATAAACAAATTTAAATTTCTTCAGTAGGTACACAGAAAACCGGTTTATTTGAAAACAAATTAGATTCTGACATCTGATCTCCGCTGAATTCATTTGTCCTAAAATGGTTCAAGCAATCCATCAAAGAGATAAAATAATAGCAATAATATTAAATTACTCGTATTACTTCTTCGTAGTAAATCCAGCTCACGGTTTCACCTGAGAAGCGGCTAAATTATGTATTTGTCGAACTAATGGAGATTTGTTTTCCTTTATTTAGTCCTGATATTTCACTATTCAGATAATTTTAATCTAAGGAATAAATATTGTGTTTTGACAGCTTTATAAAAAAATATGTTCAACTGTCATATTTCATCATCATCTGCTTAATCTTTTCCCAACTATATTGGGGTCGGCTTCCAGTCTAACCGGATACAGCTGAAACAGCGTAAACTGTCATATTTGTTCTACAGATATAAGTTATTTGGCTCTTGAAAAATTAACCCTAAAAGAACCAACAGTTGTAATAACTTGAATTTAAAATATAATGATAACAGTATCCAGGCACAGTTTTCATGAATTAATTAATTATAAACACAAAAACAAACAGGACTCTTTAATCCCAATAAAGTACTACATAATATTCATTTGAGGTTTGAGATAACTTCTTATCAATATTTAAATAATGTTTATGATACTTAAATTATTTAGATATTGATGCCCGAATATTAATTCTCCTATGGAGATAAATTAAATATTGATGCCAAAATATTAATCCTCATAGGGATATATAGGTAAAGTTTTTGGGCAGACAAAGGTGAAACACATTTGAATCTTGTTTTCACATAACAAAACATTACCTGCATTCCCCAATGGGATAGGCAGAGTTGTAGTAAACCCATAATTTTGATTTTCTTAAAAGTAAATGACCTTTCTATTTATATTATGAATGACTACCCCGACTGCCCCGTTGATGTCGTGGTCGCAAACGCGGTTACTGAGCGTGGGATCCTGTATTCGATTCCCGGGTCGGGCAAAGCGTTATTGAGTTTTCCATTAGGAATTTTTCGGGAACATATTAATAAAATTAGGAAATTAGGAATAAATAGTATCCTATATGTTAATCCAGGTTATAAGCTAACTGTGCGCCAAATTTGATCCAAATCCGTTCAATAGTTTTTGCGTGAAAGAGTAACAAACATCCATCCATCCATACTCACAAACGTTCGCGTGTATAATATTAGTAGGTAACTAGTAGGATTTATGATTTAAAATTTATTTCAATAAAAAACAACAAAAATAAAATGTTCGTCAAGGTCAAGATCGGTGAATTACGAACTGTGTTTTTTTTTCTGCATTTTGTATAAAATTTACTTCCATCTTTCCTTCAATATGCTCCCATGTAAACAAAGCATAATAGTTCTGAAGCTGCTATGACCAAACAGCTAGGTTTAGGACAGACGGGTACGTCGTAAGCCCAAACTCACCGGTTGACCTAATATCAAGAACCTACACTATGCAAGCACTACCACATTCGGCTTAGTTGGTTGGGGTAACAGGAGTACTAGGAATTCTCAAAGCATATCAGTAGCAGGTACTCATAGTACAGGCATACAAAGAGAGAGCATCGCTGTTCCTTTGTAGGTACTTGTCTGTTTTTTTTATATTTAAATTTAATAATAATATAATAAATAATCACAATTTGTTTGGGTTTTTATCTGATTGGAATTTAAAATCTACACAAATATTATGAAGAGGAAAGATTTGTATTTTTGCATGCATATATGTATGTTTTTAACGAATAAACTCAAAAACTACTGGACCGATTTAAAAAAAAAATTCACCATTATAATGCTACACTATTTATTTTTATTTATTCCTTCTTTCAGGCAACTAGGACACAAAGAAAAAACAATACATACTACTACAAATATTAGAATACTTATAAACGAATACTTACATAAAAAAAGTATCACAAATACAATTCTATAATAATATAACTTAAAAATACTATAAATACATATAACATAACAAACTAAAACTACCATCAAAACAAACTATAAACATAGGCTATATTTATTACTAGAAAAAAATTAGGAGTCCCTACTAGAACTTCAATAATGTAACCCAAGGTGTAAAAAAATTAGTCATAATGTCTTTCATCGCATACGCTGCGGAAAACTATTAGCTATATAGCTAAATAAATGTTCCCACTGTTGGGACTTAGGCCTTCTCTCTTCGGCAGGGAGTGGACTATAATATACCACAAGAGAATAGCATTATAAGACTATAATTTTCCCACCGCTAGGACACGGGCCTCCTGTCTTTGAGAGGGAGTAGGCTTATTAATACCACGCGAATAATATTTTATTTGAGACCAATTCACTTCCAATAAACTTATAATTTATTAGTATATCTTGTAAATATATTCAAACTACCCCACACAAGAGGCAAGAACGAAAAAAGATTCTTGCACACTCACGTTCGGGTGGTGCTACTAAAAATACACAATATCCCATTGCGGAACCCTTTTACCACAAAATAATGCGACGACGATACAAATCTTTGATCAATACCTATTATAACAACACCATTTTATTTAGAACTCCCATTCTCGCCACCTATCTTTAAAAGGACGATGAAAAGGGGAGGTTGCTTACTTGGAGAGGGGTCAAGTTATAATGGCAAGGTATAAAAGCCAGATTTCCTTTTTCAGGGGGGCAGTAGATTGGGAACGAAATGTCCGGAACCAGATTTGACACTCACCCTACATTGTCACATTACACCCTTTTTACTTTTGAGGCTTAGAAGTGTGAAGAACACTTTTGAGGAAATCATAAAAGTGCTTTTGTTGTTGTAGTACAACCCATGTGCTCGATGGGATTTCCGATCGGCAAAAATTATAAACTTCCATACAAACTTTCATGCCCTATTTAACCCCTTTAGAGGGTGAAGTTTTAATTAAGAGTGATTAATTCAAACATCTATGCAACAAGATGTAAGCCAGTTCAAAAAATATGGATGTCACGTGACCAACTTTGAACGTTAATGTCTCCGAAACGTTATACTTGCGTTATTCTGAGAGCGTTGGCTGATAGGAGGCAAGTAGACATTCCCCAGGATCGGCGAGCCTCACCCAGCTTGGGAGTGAAATGTTTATTATTATTCTGTTACTAACAATACTAATCTAATACCTAAGCATCATCATTGTTACTAACACTAAAATACTAACAAAACAATGGACTATTGTAGTTTGAAATAAAGTTTTATTATTATTATTATTACTTTACGGAGTTTGGTCTTGTTATGTTATGTAGTTTTCTGTTTGTATTGATGTCAGCGATCGATTTATATAGCTTTAATGCGTGGCCTGGGGACCGGTAGGTATGCCACGTACATACAAAGCCCAGTCATGCTTCTATACCCAACGCTTCAATAGGCTGTCAGTGAATTAACGAATTAATGAATTTAAGATTTTTATTAAGTACATAGAATTTCCATCTGAGGTTTAAATTAAGCTAGAATCTACTCAGTATTTGCCCAAAGGACTCATTGGTTTCCAACTTCTGACATAAAACAAAACGAATCTTTTTTATACTCTTTTTCATGTGAATGATTAAGGGGCTAAAAAAGACAAGTTGAAACAAAATAATGTCGACTAAGAATTGTTATTGAGTGAGCAGTGGTAGCCCAGCAGTAACGGGTTAACTTACGAGTTGTAGGCCGTAAGTTCGAACCCAGACAGGCGCTTTATTTTGCGCAAATTATACGTGGGTGGATCAAATATAAACCAGACTTAAGTAAAAAAAATACGCACGTATTATTATACTCGTAAAAAAAAGGAATACATTTTATTTTTCTACACAATCTCCCCTTCTATTAACACATTTTTTCCAGCGCAGGGGATGTTTCTTAGTGCCAGTATCAAAGAATGTAGTCGGTCGTGCCTTTAGCCAATTGCACACAAATGATTCCACTATCTAGTCAGTGTGAAAACAGCGTCCTCTACTTGAATTTTTTTTTTGTGCCATTCCTACACTTGAGTTCTTGAAAGCGTATTCTTATCGAACTGTAGAGTCAATGAATGCAAAATTTCGGAAGGTTTTATGCACTCCCGTGTTAAAAAAAATATGATAAGTCGCTGCTCAACAGACTTATATACCTCCTGCTCATACATGATGCTACTGGCGCGCAATAAACTAAAGTGAGCCGGAGCAGTATTCCCCCCTCCCCTAGATGATCCCCCCTAACACATACAAGAGCACCAAGCGCGTCACTTCACTCAGCGACCAGTAATAAAAAAAGTCTCTTTATATTTGATTCACCTAATAATATTTGATCACCAATGCTTTCAAAACGGTGAAGGAAAACATGTTGAGGAAACCGGAATGTCTTAGAACCAAAAATTCGAAGACATGTGACAGCTACCAACCCGCACTGGGCCCGCGTACTATCACGGCCCACACCCTCACACCAAGAGGAGGCCTGTGTCCCAGCAGTGACACAGAGTGAGTGATTATAGGCTGATTATACAAAAATTGTTAATTATAGTGATGTAAATTTGCATCAACCAATCCAATGCCATATTTTCGTTTCCACAGAGCACGGGGATTCCCCAATTGTTAGAGATATTCAACTCATTTTGTTCCCAGTAGATTCTTTCTGAGATGTAAATTCCCACCAGGCCATTCAAAAAATAAAATGTATTTTAATGAATATATTTTTTTTTTAATATTTTTTCCTTACTGTAGAGCTAATGTTACGTCCAAATAAATTTAATTTGCTTAAAAAGTAAAAATCATGTATTTGAGGGTTAAAGTTTTGCATAATCACCTAAAGTAAAACCAGAATGAACTATTCAGCATTTACCTTCTCGAAACTTCTTTTATGTAACTTCTACTACTTAAGGCACTACGTTTTCGTTATTTTACAAATTAATACCGTTCTTAAGTTCGAGAACAAATCCTTTTGCTCATTTGGAAATGACTTGGTAGTCCTTTGAAAATACTCTAAAGACATAATCCTCGAAAAGGTATCCTATTGCTAAATTATAAACACTGCGTTAAAGCTGAGTATTCGTGTTTTGTAAGAAGCGGTTTATGTTCAGCTCCCTTGAGAAAATTTTGGCATTTTTTCTTTTTTTGTTTTTGCCCTATTAGGTACTTACTATAATAGTAATTTTTCTCTACACCATCAGAAGGTATATATATTTTTTTTAGTATATATATATTTTTTTTTTAATTTCTCTTTATTGGAGTAACCAAGACTCAAACAAGATTACTAGTAAAACTTACGAATGTGTTAGTATTACGCTAAGACACTTAGGAGCCCAGCAAAGACAAAAAAAAGTCAGATAGAACATGGTAAAAAGGCAGACTATGCGATTCGAGGGGTGGGTCGAGCACGCGTACGCGAAGTCTCGGACAGGAGCTAGTTTCATTATAATTCTTATGTCACTTTTTCTGACTTTTCTGACAATAAGAATTCTTTGTCCTTTTATTTATCGAGTAGGTACTGAACTAAATAAGGAACTTGACATTCTGATAAATAATTATGACCAAGTCCTCATCAACGAGGACAAGTTCACGACCTTATTCCTTGACCTTAACCACAGATAATATGATTAGAACAAATATACTATTTGACGATACAATATTATATTATAATATTATGTATATTTACATGTAAACGTCAACAACCAATAAATGTCGGTGTCTTAGGTCAGCATTGTTTCTGAGGTAGTTTTAACCGGAGGTTATGTATTCTATAGTGTTATTGGATCGATTGACATATAGCGCTTCTGACCACTTGCTTAAGGATGAATTTCGCTTGAATAGATAACTTTGTTGCATGAAAAACGATCTGCATGATTCAAAGATTATACAGCGTCTATCAGAAATGTATGATGATAATAAATTGATGATCATATTTGAAGTTGTGGTATAGACCTCAAAAATGAACAACTTTGTCCACGGGACCAACATTGTAATCGCGAAAAAATAATATACTGTCCCATACAAAACTTCAATACCTACTCAACCCAAATGAGACGGCTGATAATTTTTTCGTTGACGATGTTGGTCCCATTGACAAAGTTGTTCATTTTTCACCCTTTAATATGACTACAAATTTCTGATACACGTTGTATATTATAAAGACCTCCAAAACGAGGAATTCATTTTTTTTTAACATGATCATATATTTGAGTTTTCAACCCAAGCTCTGTTTGGCTCAAGAAATGGAAGATCCTACTAATAGTTGTATAAATTATAACATCAACCCGTGGAACGACTATCATCTAAGATTCTGAGTTCTGGTACCCTTAGGGAAATCAGATATTTGCTATACAATGTTTATTGTGCGACGGGATCGGTTGCTTTGGTGTTCATTCAACTGTTTTATTAACTTTGTCACCTTTAGAAGTAGTAAGACCACGTTCACACGGCATTGATCTTGAAGTGAGTACGTACAAGAGATGAATGAAGGCTCGATGTTCACTTGCTTGGTATATTTTCCAAAGTCCACGCACGTAAAGCCTATTCAAATTTATGTTTCAAATTGATGTTATTTCAAATGAAAAAAATATCAAATTTATTGTAATGGTTATTAAGTTGATTTCAGAGTGACTAGCACTATGGAAAAACTTATAAAATGTTTGAAGTTGTAGCGTAAACTAAACTTGTTTGAATTAAATTTTATTTTAATTTAATTTTTTTTTTGTCATTAACTCATATTTGCTTACATTTTTATTTAATTGCAATGGGCATTTTTTTAACCGACTTCACAAAGGAGGAGGTTATCAATTCGGATGTTTATGTATATTTATTTTATTTGTGTTCGGGCGCAACTCCGTCATATATGGACGGATTTGCAATTTTTTTTTTGTTCGATAGAGGTTTATTCCGAAATGGTCCCATTTAAATTTCGTAAAGACCTGGTGATGAGTTTCGGAGACAGACAAGGGAACTCTTCAATAAATACTAGTAAAGCAACCGCGATTGCTGCTATCGCATATGTATGCATTGTTTACACAATCGCACAACATAACATCACGTCTGTACCCTATAAACGCAGGGGTGTGTAATGTATGATATAATAACAAATGCTCTAATTTCACTTGAAATAACGTTCATATAATATAATTTTCATATGCTATAAAATCATATAACCTAATTTCATATGACCTAATGTTTCATATTATATAATTTTCATTTAATATAAAACATTTAGTATAACGTTCATTTTATATAATTTTCAATATGTATAATATTCTTTTTATATAACATTCATTTGACCTAATGTTCTTTTGACCTAATTTTCATGTTTAATGGTCACAGTTCTAACCTAACTCAAATGGCACCTAACCAAATCTTAAAATATTCAATGCATGGTCGAGGGTGGGCTTGGTCGACGGAGCCCCGCTTCGCGGGGCTCCTACTTCTGGATGGTTTATAAGAAAATAACCACGAAGGGGATGGCGGGGTCTATTCGCTCGCTTCGCTCGCTCACACGACCCCGCCATCCCCTTCTAACCTAACCTGTCCAAGTCGGGGTGCCCTAAAGTCCAGATTGCATCCAATTTCTACTGGTTACAATAGTTGAGGGTGGTAGGTGTATAGGGTATAAAGCGAAGAAAAAAAAAAACAGTACAATATTTTTTTAATCATAACATAGCATCATATAAATATTACATCTTATTAAATTATATTAAAAGTTATTAGAGATTATGAATATTATAGTAAATGAATAATATACTACATGAATATTATGTCAAATGTGCATTATAGGAAATGTTTATTATATCATAAGAAATTAGATAAAATGAAATTATATCAATAATTCATTATCTCAACTGATCGTTATATTAAACAAAAGTATATTAACTGAAATTAGGTCAAGTGAACGTTAGATTTTTTGTTATTATATCAACCGTTACACACAGTGGTGTAGCGTGCCTTGGAGGGGCCCTGTATCAAAATTAGTTGGGGGGCCCAAATGAAGGGTAAAGATTTCTCACAAAAGAAACAAAAATGTTTGCATTAAATTAAAATAAATATTTATTGATTATAAGTTATCGCTTCCTCCTAGAAATTGTCATTTAGAATTTTGTCATTTCTGAAGTGAAAACTCTATAGGCACGTATGACAGTTTTTTTTATGTTTTTTTCCCAGGAAGCATGAGATTAAGTGACTAACATTTTACTAATTTTTGCTTACACGCGTTAGGGGCCCCTGTAGCCCGGGGGCCCCGTATCATTGATACGGCTGATACGGCGGTAGCTACGCCCCTGGTTACACACCCATAAACGCAGATGCAGCTTCCTTTCACTGATATTTACATAACCAGTAGTGTTATATGAATTTGTTTGGAGTAGGTATAGCTAAAAAGTGAAAAATAAAAACTTTTTTGTAACCCCTTGGTTGACTGGTAGAGAATGCCTAAGGCATTAAGTCCGCCTTTGTACCTTTTGTGCGAGAAGTATAAATAAATAAATAAATATAAATAAACCGACTTCCAAAAAAACACTACAAAGAGAAAAATGACTTTAATTTCGGAAGTCGGTGTTAACAAACGAAAATGCGGAACCAACGACACCGACTTCCAAAATTAAAGTTATTTTTCACTTTGTAGTGTTTTTTTGGAAGTCGGATGTTTTTTTTTTTATAAAAAAGTTTTTTTTAATACCTTCATCCCTAAATACTTTTTGATGTGTCTCGTACATTTCCATAAAACAATGGATTTGGATTTCAAAAAAACATTACAAAAATTATTTCCAACAAATTACCATATATCATTGACAGGACATTAACTTTTTAACACTTCGGCGTCCCCATTCGTTCATCATTCATCATCGACCCGACAATTTGTTATCATTATCAACAATCTTTGTTGTTGTTCATTTCGGTCGTATCAAACCAAACATCAATATTATTGTATCGAGCGGCACCTGTCTTCTGACTAAAATCAAAACTGTCGTTGCTTTTCCTGGGATTTTGAATAAACAAACACCAGCCGGTCGATTCTGTAAAAATCTCACCGTGAAATCATAAGTGAAGTGAGCACTTAATAGTGTTAATCCCTAGCGAATGATAGCTCACTCCACGCTCACTTCAGCCAAGCTTTCACGGTGAGATGGTTACAGAATCGCACGGCAGGAGTTATGTTTTCGTTTCCTTATGTGTATACAGGGTCAATTTAAATTAGCTAACGAAACTTTACAGACGTGATGTGTATCGATATCTAACACGATAAAAAATAAAAAAAATCGCTCTTAGCGATAAGACCGCCCATTGTCACGCTTTGTAAAATCTCTATATTTATGTCTGTAATTTATATAGTGTACATAATAAAGGGTATTCTATTCTATAAAAAAAACCAAATGTATTAAGTTTACGATACCAAATGTTAGACAAGTAGAAACTAGTGTTCTCATAAAGGGTGAAGAGTTAAAACCCGAAAATACCACAGTATTCTTAGGCATAACTTTGGATGCCAAGCTTCAATGGGGCCCCCATATAGATAAATTGTCAAAAAAGCTTAGCTCTGCAGCATACGCCGTTAGGAAAATTCGTGACTTAACTGATTTAGAGACAGCCCGTTTAGTTTACTTTAGTTATTTTCATAGTGTGATGTCATACGGTATTCTGTTGTGGGGAAATGCCGCCGAAATTCAGATAATTTTTATTTTACAAAAAAGGGCAATTCGTTCCATTTATAAATTAAGTCCCAGACACTCCCTCAGAGACAAATTTAAAGAGATTAATATAATGACTGTGCCTTCTCAGTACATTTATGATAATCTTTTGTATGCACATAAAAATATTAATCTGTTTAAGAAATATAGTGATATCCATAACATAAATACTAGGAACAAACATAAATTTGTTGTTCCTACAACAAGGCTCAAGAAAATAGGTGGCTCGTTTAGATGCCAATGTATACGTTTTTATAATAAACTTCCTAGCCACATTCAAGAACTAAGCATTAATAAATTCAAATCTTTTATAAAGCTAAAACTATGCCAGAAAGCCTATTATACTGTAAAAGACTATATTGAGGACAAAAACGCTTGGGATTGAGCTGCTCCAATAGGTCTAGACAGTGAATGTTGTTTATTTTTTATTTTGCTGATTTACACTTTTGTTATTTTTTTTCTTTCTAAATATCTATTTATGACATGACATGAACATTTACTGTTTAAAGTCTTATATTATTTTAATTATTGTGAATGTGAGGACTATGTGGGTCATTGTTTCCGTTTTAATCATGGTCTGGCAGTTTGAGTGGTTTATGCGGTCTACACAAATGTTCTGTCCTTGGTATTGCTCGTCGAATCGTTGAGCTCCTTAAGTTCTGAGTTGAGCTGCACGGTTACTGACGAATGCGTGCACTGACTGCACAGGTCCACTCAATCTGTGTGGTTCTTCCCTCAAAATACCACTTCAGACACCAATCTACATGGTCCTCAAAGATCAAAGATGATGTCCGGATTTTTATATACACATTGACATTGATGAATTTTATATAAACAATGACATGGATATTTACTTTGTATAGTATCTTATTTTTTATTATTATTATTGTGAGTGTGAAGACTATGTGGGTCATTTCTTTTTTCTTTTTTCCTTCTTAGTTAGTTTTAATCATGGTCTGGCAGTTTGAGTAATTTATGCGGCCTACCCAAATGTCCTTTCATTGGTATTGTTCGTCGAATCGTAAGGCTCCTCAAGTTCTGAGTTGAGCTACACAATTTTTGACAAATGCGTGCACTGTCTGGACAGGTCCGCTCAATCTGTGTGGTTCTTTACTCAAAAGACCATTTCAGACACCAATCTGCATGGTCTTCACATGATCTGACCAAGATTATGTCTGGACTTTAAAAGAGACTGTGACCTCTGAGTTTGTTTCGGCCTTTCTTCTCAGAGTAGTCAGATAGGAAACGCCGACCTCATCTAGTTTAAAAAATATGATTGACATGTAAAAGTGTTTGTACAAACCTACTTACAGAAAATAAAATCATCATTTATCATTTATAATTTGATGTTTTTTTTTTGGGCGTCAACGACCGCTGGTAGCTTTGTTACTTGATGTTTCAGTTGAGAAAATCTGTTTTCTTTTGTTTTATCGTGTTTTCATGTCGAAACCTGTTACGCCTATGAAGTTTATAAAACAAAAAAAAAAGAGATTTTAGAAAATGAAATTTCAAATTAATTTATGTTTTATAGATATCGATACCCATTACGTTTATGGAGTTTAGCTAGATAATTTAATTGACCCTGTATAAGTCAAGGTTAATACAAAAACACTCATTTCAGCCGTCAAATAGAAGTTTCATAATTCCTGCTTCAGGGCATCTAACGCATTGCTGAACACGTCACGCACCGTAATTAAAAACACACTTTTAATCACAATATCAGAGACTTTAGACTCCAATTGCTTATGCCATTGCTACATATATTTGAAAAAGCTGTCTGCTCAACAACGCAAATAACTCAATGGATGTTGTTGACTGTCAAAATTAACGGCATTGCAAGTGTGTTATGCAGCTACACTGCTGGTTTGCTTGTAATAATAATAATAATAAATAAATAAATCGTTTATTTGCAAAACAGGTCTTGGTATTTACAATATTGTGATTGAAGCCCCCTTTTAAGCAAGATGTGCCTGTGTTAGGAGACTTCGCTCTTTTACAACAAATCGTACGTAGTAATAATGAAAATATGACGTTATCTATTATAAGTATACAAAATAATACTCAAATTGTTAAGAAAAACAAGTATCTAGGTGCTAAGTAGTTAAATATTTACAATATTTCGGTTGCAAGTTGCGTTTATGCGTGGAGAGGAGTTGTGTGTGTATGTTTGTGTGTGTGTGTGTGTGTGTGTGTGTGTGTGTGTGTGTGTGTCAATGTACGTGTTGAAGTAGTGCCTCGGTTTCATTATAGGTAAGTGTTTTTGCCCATTCACTTATGGTTTTTTTTGAGTCATAATAGTTTTTTGAATAAATATATACTTGAACTATCAGGTATGGGTTGATAACTCTGGTTGGTAATTAAATTATCTAGAATGTAAGTACAGACGCCAGCACATCAAGCTACTACAATCTGTCAAATTTCTTAAATATATTTTCAACTTTATCGCTATTAGTATTAGGTTCAAGGTTGATTGGGTTCATTTGACAGTTTCGGGTACCTTGATGTGCTGGCGTCTGTACATTGAGTCTATAAAATTAAATGTATAATAATTACAAAGAGCTTTTTGCATGTGGTGTTTGCCTGTAATTGGTTGTGCTGATAGATTTAAGACACAATTACTTGTATGTTCCTATCTCTATATTATCTGTAGCAACTGTTGGTGAACTTTAATTAAATAAATAAATAAAATCAGCCTTCACTCTCATAGTCCAATGCGACGGCAATCCCGAGTCCGACACGACTGGAGAGAGATCAGGGCCACCAACTTCCAGACTGGTACCGAGAACTGCTTGGTAGAATGTAAGGAGTGCACTTTTTTGGGGCAGCATGATTTAGCAACGCCGGCCGGCAAAATTCAATATACAAGGTGACGGGACATCGACGCGGAAACTGTAAACATGAAGTCTTCAAATGATTCTAGACCCCCTAGAGAAGACGTTTTTAGTCGGTTATCAAAGAAAATCTGCTCTTTCATAGAAAATTGCAATAACTACACGGTCAAAATGTATGGAACAGAGAACAGAACTATTTTTTGTTTTATTAACTTACGATAAATTTTAACCTTGTAAGGTTTAGAATCATTTAATCAATCCATTGTAACAGATTGCGCGTCAATATCTGTATATTTAGGTCTATTTTTATGTCAATCTGTATATTTCGCCACTCGGTTGTGCCGAATCATGCCAACCCGAACAAGTGTGTACCACGCCTAACACTTATTCGAATACTCAACAACTTTAACAAGGTATTAAAACACCACAAAACACAGTATATCAAGAGAGCTAGCGTGCACAAACGAAAAGTAAAAGCTATTTAATTAACAAACAAGCAACGTTGTTAGCGAGAACTCTTTGTGTGTATAATGGAACGAAGCAAACTATTGTCTGGTCCGCGACATGATTTATTTCGCTTACTATATGTCCTGGCGTACGACATTACACATAGGTTTTTTTTGCAACGTAATTTTTTTACGAGAAATGAAAGGTAACAGGTACTGTTAGGTTTTATATCGATATCTAAATATATCGATTTAAATCCTAACAATATGTTACCTTTAATTTATTAGACTTAAGTATTATTACTATTCCGACATGTACATATGTCGGAAATACTTTAGTCTATCGTAACTTTAGACTAATCGGGACGCCAGCGCCACCAAGCGGCGCTCGACAGAGTCTACAACATACCGCTTGATCAGAATGAAGTTGAGTTTGTCGGTGGCGGTCAATCAGTGAACACGTTTAAAAATTGTCGCGCGTTCCGTATTGTTGTGTCGTATACCTAGTGTGTGATTCGCTAGTGTGATTAATTTCTTCTTAAAATTATAATTTCATTTGAACTGCTAACGGTTTTCTATTGCGCAATAACCAACAGTACCCATAGTACGCCCACAGCACTTAAAATATGGCTGATGATAACAAGAGAGAAGTACCTTCTCCGTCATACATATATGTATATCGATCTACTAACTGACAAACTCCTTGAAAATTCAAAAGAACTTTTAAATGATTAAAATGAAATAAATGCTTTGACTTAGAATGTACCTACATTTTTCAATGTCAAATGTATACTTACTCGTATAATAAAAATAATAATAACACATTTATTTCAGACGCAGTCCATATACTGTTAGTAACAAAACAAACCTTATAAAGCTATTGTTAGTACATGCAAAAACAAAGCCACAGAAAGAAATAGGCAACGTTGCACCTCACAGGAGTGCCAGTTTATGCCAAGCCCTCGCGACCACCCGCAGTGTGTAGTCGCATCCAGTACCGCTACATCGGCGAGTCCCAGCAGCCCACGAACACGCTCAGAAGGCTGTTCGAGCTGGCTCGCATGCGCTTCATAACAGACACACAAACTGCGCTACACGAGGAAGCTTCTTCATGCATCCAAAACATTGCATTACATTTTGATGGAACTTTACAGTAATATACTAGCATCCGCCCGCAACTTTGTTTGCGTAGAATTCGGAATTCCCGCCGCTTAAATTTTGATCTCCAGTTTCACCCCCTTAGGGAAGGAATTTTTCAAAATCCTTTCTTAGCGGGTGCCTACGTCTCTAAAGGCGGCTACATGCCAAGTTCATCATTGCACGGACAGTTGCTAGTTACTGAATTACAAACACAGAAAAATTAAAATATGTTGCTTAAATAATGTGGTTAATGTAATTGGTTTCTTTATATATGTATAGAAAGATAGATTAGGTAGTCTTAATACATTCGTGTCTGTGAAACCATGGAAGTACACATACAAAATTTCAACCCAATCGTCAAGCCGTTTAGTAGTTGACATACCGACAGCAGCGCCACTTACCGAGTCCAATTGTATTTTTAAAATAATTCAGGAAACCATCGAAATACCCATATAAAATTTCAACCCAATCGGTTCAGCCATTTAGAAGTTTTGTGAAAAAGATAAGTGCGGAAGGAAAATTCATACTACCCGTTGTCCTATTACCCATTTTCCCGTAGGAATGAAGCATTTTCCCGCGGTAAAAAGTAGCTTATGTTCATCAAAGATAATGTCGGCTTCTAATGGTAAAACAATTTTTCAAATCGGTCCCGTAGTTTCGGAGCCTATTCAATACAAACAAACAATCAAATCTTTCCTCTTTATAATATTAGTGTAGATACATCAGAATAACACATAGGAAACTTTTTATCCCAATATTTCCCCGGCATCGAGACTTAGGCGGGTAAAACCATGGGGTGCTGCTAGTTAAGTCTATAAAGGAGATGTTTTTAGTTAAATTATGGTAACCCATTTATGTGACATTTGTGGTGCTTCATGCTCAACATCATTTCATTAATATGGTTTCATGGTCTCAATGGAGAAATTGCGAGAATTTTCCCGAGAAAAGAAAAACTGTCACCTCATTTCTCGGTATCCCTTGTTTGTTGAGACTGTTTTAGTCGCGAGTATATTTCGGAATTTCCCGACTCAATAAACACGACAGTGAAACCGTTTATGAGTAGCTTGATGTTTCAAGAAAAGTATATTATGAGACATAGAAAATAGGAAATTATTTAGGGCGAATTTCACCGATCTAACTGAACGCGATTAGCACATCTAAACCGTGTTCAAGACCTGTGTGAAAAAAAAAATTTCAACTGTCTACCTATGCGGTTCATGAGATGTATCTTATCTCATCTCCGCGGACTGTAGCCCGCAGACAGACAGATGGACGGATAAACGGACGGACAGTGGAGGTTTAGTTATACGTTGACACCCTTTAAGTACGGAAACCTTAAAACTTAAATCTACAAGTAGGCTACACCAATAATAATTATAATTGTTAGTGAGACCCAACCTAGTCTGTGTCTTGTTGCCAGGTTGTGATTACCTGGAGGATCTATAGAATTTCTAGCCCGTTCTTCTCCATAGGAACCTACCACGTTTTGGAATGGGCAACTAGCTTCATCATTCTGAATAATCAACTTTTTGACAATGTAGCAGTGCCTGTAAATTATTTGTTTTGCTATAATGTTCCCACTACTGGGAAACAGACCTCCTCTCTTCGAGAGGGAGTGGGCTATATTCTACCACGCGGGCACAGTGCGGGTAGGTAGGTGTCACATGTCTTCCAATTTTTGGTTCAAAGACACGCTGGTTTCCTCACGATGTTTCCCTTCACTGTTTTGAGCAGAACCTATAAATGGTTTAATTGGAATATATGCTTTGAGTTTGAGTTTTACTAGATTTACGAGAGTGTATTGTTAGCAAAGCCCATTCCACACTAACCATACAAAAGTTCTCGTTGAAAAATCGACAGGTGCATGTGATAGCATTGTACCATCGCCATTTGCTTATTTATCGTGCACCCTCCGTCGAAGGCGGGAAAAGACAAGCACATATCGGAGAGACCTTTTCACACCAATTATACCACGGATTCTGTTGGATTCCGTTTACAATTTACTGTGATGTAGGTCGAAGCTCAAACGGGTTACACCTGGATATAGCTATCGTGTCAACTTGCTCGAAATATGAAGGGAGGATTTCTTTTTATTTTTTGCTAGTTGTAGTGGTCAGTCGAATGGGATTTATTTCGCGACTTTTTACATTTGTTTGGCTGTTTCCTAGCTGTGTTTTTAAAAACATTATAAAAAATATATGTTGTGTAATGCACTTGTATGTTCTGCTGATATGTAGGTATGTAATAAACCCCTTTTACATAAATTAATCTTGTCTTCTTTCATCAAATTCATCATATCACACATAGGTGATGGCTAGCATCAGCAAAATATGCTTCTAGCCGCCCAATAAAATTAGACTCTTCTATACCTTCGCATAAAACCAGAAAAAAGGCAGCCCAAAAATAAATCATAATTTTAATTTTGCCTAATAACATTCTGTATACAATAACAGCTTATTTCTAGTAGCTTCCGAAAATATATACAATTTTTTTGTAAAAATATGTCCTGTTTTTTCAGCGGTACCCTTATCAATACAGCTGCCCTACACACCCAAATTGGGGAGCAAAATACAAAATTGAGATTGACGCTGAACATTCCCGCCATTTTTAATTATTGACGTCAATAAAGTGACGTGTGACATCCGAATCGTGTTGCCTTCCAAAAACATTAATTTTGGTACCAAAAATATCCGTGACTGGCTGGCGAGCCTGGCCTAATTATGTGTAAAAGTATATTTAGGCCCGCTTGCACCACAAATCACTGATTGTGTTTAACGCTAAATCTATTTAAAATATAATTCTGTCTCTGTCATCTTCAGACGATTGAAAGTAACAGAACAATGCTTTAAATATTTCATTATTATTTCTTATTTAATTATTTGTGTGAATGTCATTTAATAATTTGCGGTGCAAGCGGCTGGTGCAAGTGGTGCAAGCGGGCAAGAAATCACAAAGTTTATAATGTTTAAACATTCTTGCATTATAAACTTTGTGATTTCTTCCTAGGTATCCTTGCATCATTATCTTATATACCTTACCTACTTAATTTTTAAGATTTTATTAATATCTGTGGGTGATACTAATTTTACTTGTCAACCAAAATGCTCTAGAGTAGTTGTATTTTCGAATAAAAGATCGTTCGAATTTACGATACGTTTACGTCTCGCGTGCGTGTTCAGCACATTACTTATTTACTATCAACTCTTCACGAAGCAAATCAAATGTCAACTCAAAAGCTTTGCCACTTGCCCTTTCATTCACACTAACCATATTCCGGTTACACTCGCCGTGAAAATCCGAATTCCTTTCCACAAATTCAAGAGAGAAACATTCAGTAATCAAGTGTATTCTTAAAATAACTGTAAAGCTTATTTGGCGATAAATTAACGGCTCAGACGTGTAGCTGTCAGTCTCTTGTCTTCAAGCCTGAAATGCTCGAAATAGGAGCTCATTGTGCACTGTTATTCAAATAGGTGTAGCACCATCAATTATACGGAGTGGCAATACGTTCTTTCGTTTTGGGGTAGAATAACTCGGGAATTCTTAGGAAGTTTGAAACTTTGGTACGTATCAAGGTCAACATTTTTGTAAGTATTCCTTTATATAGCGCTATAAACTTAATTTGTTGCGTAGCCAGAATCAGACCTAACGTCATCATTGCCATAACAGGCTTGTTTTCTTTTTTAATACTTTTGAAGTGATATTTCACAAAATAAGCGTATAAATGTTTGCCCGCACTCTGGATTTGCGTCTGGTTATTAGCAATAGGTTTGACTTTATCATGGGACTTTCAATATAATAGGCGATTGATTTTGATTTTGATTTTGATTTCAAGTTCAAAAATCAATGGTCAACGCACAGACACAAATCACAAATCTTCCAAGTAATCCCTAAGACTCCAAAACCCGAAGTGTGACCAAACAAAAACCCTCATCCGTAAACATTGAAAACAGATATCGAAGCGGGCTCCATGTCTAGACCGTCTAATCCACCCTTAAAGAACCCAAAATAAGAAAAAGAAAGCAAAGCCAACGAATTGAATCCTAAAGGAGGTAACCACAAATTGACAGCAAGGAGCCTTTTCGGCTTCACTGAGGACCCTAAACGTTTGCCCTACTCAATATACCTTTATGTCCCTAAAATGTGTAAACATTGCTTTCCAAATGTACAGAGAATGGGTAATATTATTTCTGGAGTTTTTGTGCTTGTTCTTTTTATATTTTTGACAGAGTTAAGATGTCAGCCGGTTGATTCTGTAAAAATCTCAGTGAGCTGTCAGTGTCATCCCACTAATGCTAGGGATTGACCAAGCAAACATTAACAACCATAATCAAGATTTTAAAAATATAATTTGCTAATTCTATTGATCATTTTATATGATTTCAAAGCTAGTATTGAAGTTGTCCAAACATTACTATTTTTAACCGACTTCAAAAAGGAGGAGTTTATAAATTAGTATGTATATATAACAACTTACATAACCAAATTTCCCCTTTATCATATCTCACCATCGTATCATAAAACATCAGCATTGCCATGATGCGCGTCAATTCGAGAGTATATTATACTAACCTCTGCCCTTAATGAGCACCATATTTCCAGTGCATCAATCTCTAAGTAAAATATGATATACGAATTACCCAGCATATCTTGACATACGGCGAAATGTGGAACTACACAAAAAAAAGTGCTGAATTTGACAGCTGTCAAAACGAACAGCGCCAGCTGATATGAGGTGTCAAGAGATTTTGGTCAATGTAAAAATATCGAAGTACAGGTTTTAAATGAGCCATTTTATTCAAAAAATGTACGAATTTAAAAACGATAAAATGGGTGGAATTGCTTTATGAAAGAATCTATTAGCAGTTAGGGTAGCTCGGAGAAGCTACAGTATGGGTTGCCCTGGTTAGGGTGGCCATGTTAAATGGGTGTCATCACATCGACTACGATACTAACTGCAGTATTTTTTTTTTATTGTTCGCCCTTTAAAATTTAATGCAACGATACTAGAAGACTTTATGTATCTGTAGTTAATATACCTAACAGAATGGACGAAAAAGTTATGGGGCTTGTGGATAAATAATAATAGCCACACGAGTCTATAGGTTAAGCAACGCTAGCCACGGTCAGTTGGTGGATGGGTGATCATGAATTACACCTCGAGCCCTCCGTGCCTCGGGCTCGCTAAGCCGTTGGTCCCGGCGGTCATTCGTAGACTCTCACCACCTGTCTTACCCAGAGGTATCCTGTTACCACAACTGGGTTGTGGAGTTCAGATAGGGAGTTGCTCCATGTGATACACTGGTTTTCAGCTGCATGCGGTACGACTGGAAGCCGACCCCAACATAGTTGGTTGGCTGGTTGGTTGGTTGGTTGGTTGGTTAGTTAGTTGGTTGGTTGGTTGGTTGGTTGGTTGGTTGTTGTAATGGCTAGGCAGATTGATTGGACAAAAAAAACTTAATAATATATGTAGTTGTTTACAAAAAATCAGTCAATTTGTCGTCATTTTCCCAAGGGTGTTGTTAAAAGTAACCAAAGAGACTTTCTCGATTCTGAATTCATGAAAGTAGTTTCAAAAATATTATTTAAAGATTACTTTATTGTTCAGATTTGGACCTTTTAAACCCCTTTGTTCGTGACCACAAAAAACATGAAAATAACAACAAGTTTAAATAAGCATAAATTGCAACTACATTAACTGTAACGTTAATTCTAGATCACAATCAGAATATGCATGTGTGTTCCAAAAGCTGCGCTCGCATCCAAAATGTCCTCCCGGCACCGCTCGCATGGAGACCCCCCACGTAGCCAAGATAAGCGTTATTTAATGAAGATTTATCTCGCTCACTGCACACTGGATTTACTTCTCCAATGAATATTCTACTCCCGCTGATATCTCCCTGATAACATTGGCAGTTTAAACCAAATGCAATAAAATAAAACATACTTTGAGATAAATGATGATAAGGTTTATTTATTATAGGGAAAGGGAGTAATGTACGCGTTTTACAAATTTTCCAAAATGAAATGGGTAAGATAAAGTTTGACAGGTTTTCTGGTCGTGCATACAAAGTAGCATATAGCTGTCCTGAGAGGGACCTGGGTCTCTTTTTAAACCTCGTTCATTGAATTACAATATTGTTGGTGCATACTTTGGCAGCTTAGGTAAGTACGTGTCGTACCCTGGACGGCAAATCCTGCATCCAACTTTGCTAACTGGCTCCTCTTTGTCCGTATAATGAGGGACATTTGATAGTTTAGAAAACTGACTACGAACATTTATTTTCCGTATATTCAAAACACAACTGTCATTCTTTGACAGTTGTATGAAATGGCTATAACAGGGCAAATTGAATTTGGGTGCTAATTTGACCAATTTATTAATTTCCTTGACTTTACCACGGTATGAGTTGTTGTCGTCTGTCAGTTGGGCTGGTCCACAAATTTAAGGTCGCTCAGCGCGCTGTGAAGTAGGCTATGCTCGGAATTTCTTTGACGGATCAAATCAGAAACAAAGTTACCCGGAAAAGAACTGGAGTTATCGACAAAGCTTGCAGAGTAAGCAAGCTGAAGTGGCAGTGAGATGGCCATGATTGTTGAAGGACCGATGGCCGAGTCCTGGCGTGAAAACCACGTATTGGCGACGCCCCCCAGCTAGATGGACCGAAGATCTCAAAAAGGTAGCTGGGATACACTGGCGGAGAACAAGGTGTTGTGGCAGCATGGGAGAGGCTGAGTTTATTGAGGTAATGTCGAATAGCGTGTTTCAATAAAAGAAAATAATCACAAAATGTTACTTACGATCTTAGAGTTTTTTCTAAAACAAATATTATTCTTGTTGCTGACTATCCGCTTCACACAATTTCTACTTTATCCTTAATGAAACTCATAGGGAAAAGAAAAACCTACCGATGTTCAATTTTTCACTGAACACACAGTCGAACTCCTGCATAATGAAAATGCAAAAAACTTTCACTTGGTCCGCTTTTAGAAAAAGAAACAATTTCAACCAGACAAAAACTGGGAAAACACTCTGCGCCTTATACCCAAAATCAGGTGCCTGAAACTTCAAGTTTGTGAGTACAAATAGGGGTAAAACAAGAATCAAGTAATAAGGTTACCTTTGCGCTCAAACTGTTTTACTGGCATCAACGTAACGAGGTCTGAGTTATGTCCACATGCATACAATTTGACACTGGTTTAGTAGTTTCAAAAATAGATTCTGCTTTCACGAATAATTCTGTGACGATTTTTATTTATCGTGCCGTTCGTACTATGTTGTACTTCAAAGCCTAACTTTTGGGAGTAACGTTTTACTCGAATATAGAGCTGAAATTAAAAAAATACTAGTATATGATACTAAATCCCGTTTTCACTTAAACTGGGCGACATCTAAATGAATGGGTAATTAAAAGCGCTTTATAGCATTATCAACGCTAAACCGAGCGTTGAAAATCTAAAGACGCAGTGTCGCTTAGTGTTAGTCAAAACGGACAAAAACTCTAAAATAAGTAGATTGGCTTGTAGCGGTATCTACAACGCCACATGCGAACAACGCGTCACACTGACGTCACGCAAAATCCTGCATCTCGCAAGCAGAGTTCACCGCACAACTAGCATTATACAACGGCCCGACAGGAATCATTGGGCAGTTGCCCGCCAGACACAACACCCGTCTGGTCGGAGGATCCACCCTTTTCTATGGAGGATGAGTGAACTTTACACCCTGTTCCTTCATATTTCTATAGGCTTAATACAACTGAAGTAATAGCTTCTGACCTTAATGCCATCCAAGATGTATAATGCGCGTGCAGCTCTTCTTAGGGCCGTTTGTTCCATCGCCAGATAACTTTTATTCGAGGAATTAAATTGACGTTTGACAGTTTTTGTATGAAATAACTGTCAAAATTTCAAAATTATTCCTCGAATAACGTTCGCTCAATATTCAAGCATTACTTAAAACTAGATTCAAGCCATTTGATTGGTTTGAAAATAGTTTTAAGTAATTTTTGAGTATTGACTTATTGAGTGACGTTCTGTAATACAGGACCTGGTGTGAGTCTTTCATCTCTCTGTAACGAAATGTGCCTAATTGTGATGCGTCCTTGAAATTTCACTCTTAATTCTTGTCTAATTACCGAATTGCCGCCTAAGAAGATTCACTTCCAAAATCTTTCGCATACTTCAAACCTTTAATTACAAGGTAAATAACCCTTTAAATAATTTAATTGAATACTAAGATTAATTCAAGACTCAAAGCACACACTCAAGCCAGTTCGATCCTACATTCCTGTTCAAACATGTATCCACAACGCAACATGGAAAATCAATCAGACTGGGATGCATTCCCCAATCTACGTCACCGATAGAAAGAGACACTAACTGGATATCTAGGGTGATAGGAATAACGGATAAGATCTGTTCTGGGAGAGAGTTGGGTGGGAATTATTTCCGATTCAGTTTATTTAAGTGAATTGTTAGACGTAGTTACTGAAATTTTCTGAATGACTTGAGAGGCTTGTGGCTAAGTAATAACAGACGCACGGGTCGATCGAGCAGGTTTAGCTACGTTTGCCGCGGTCGTTTCGTGGATGGGTGACCATCCATTACATATCGAGCCCTCTGTGCCTCGGAAAGCTCGTAAAGCCGTTGGTCCTAGATGTCATTCGAAGATATTGGACAGTCATAACGGGTACTCAGAAGCCCGAAAGTCTGACAACCAGTCTTATCAAAGGGTAGTGGAGTCGCTCCATGTATGATACTGATATTGAGCTGCATCCGGTTAGACTGGAAGCCGACCCCCTACATAATCGGGAAAAGGTTCGGTAGATTATGAGTTACTGAAATGTTCTCCAATGAAAAATATAAAGGTAATTTATTTACCCAAAATGTATAATAATCACACATGGCCTGCAATATTATTATGTTACAGTAAATTAAATCTGTCATTTTTGCCTCAACGGCGTAATTATAAATAGGTACCTAAAAATCTAATAATTATAAATGAGTCCATTATTCAAAACAATGAACATAACAAAATTAGAACTTAAAACTTAAAAAAATATGTACTACAGCATAGTGTCATCCACTCATTATAGAATAAGTACAATAAAATTGCGAATTTAAATAAATAATGAATTAATTAAAAGTCTGAATAATTTATCAGTCAGAAAGTCAGAAATTTGTCAGTGCTGTAATAGGCATTCTCTAACAGAAAGCTTTTTATTTACGCCACTTCTTAATTTATCTTTTATATATGTATACAATCAGTTGGCAACGAATGCGAGTGTATGTGTCTATAGTATAGGAATTAAACCAAAGTAAGTTAAACCAAAGTGTCAATCTATTACTTTGTGAAATTGCTACTCCACTTATGACCGCTTCTGTACCATCTGAGTACCATGCTACTCACAGATGCTGGTCGAAAATATCAGTCATGGAACCTATTCCCACGAATTATAATAACGACTTAAAGCAGAATGGACATTCCGTGGAATCCTATTCACAGAACTGAACTGAGTCTAATTTCATCTGACGGCATGAAAATACAATCTACCTTTCGCAGAGGTGTCAGCTGAAATTAACTAAGAACAAGTGAAGTGAGAGTGCTTTCTCTATTGTTTCAGACCGATAAACTGATTTCGATGATAAATGGAAAGGTAATTTTGAATTTGGAAATGTATAATTTTTGGATTACAATAATTTTATCCTAATGCTATATAATGGACATCAGAGAGGGGTTTGTGGCTAAGTAATAACAGCCGGACGGGTCGAACGATCAGGTTAAGCTACGCTTGCCGCGGTTGGTCCGTGGATGGGTGACCATCTTCACATACCAAGACCCCTCCGTGCCTCGGAAAGCACGTTAAGTCGTTGGTCCCAGCTGTCATTCGTAGATCTTTGACAGTCGTTACGGGTCGTCAGTAGCACGAAAGTCTGACAACCAGTCTTACCAAGGGGTATCGTATTACCCAATAACTGGGTTGTGGAGGTCAGATAGGCAATCGCTCCATGTAAAATATTGGCATGGTATTTAGCTGCATCCGATTAGAATAGAAGCCGACCCCAACATAGATGGGAAAAGGCAGGCAGATGATAATGCTATATAATGGACATCATTCAAGTGTAGAATATTTTATACCCAAAATTTAAAGTGCCGGCCAGAATAAAAAAGTACCTACTATTTTCTTATTGGAAATAAAACCTTGAGCATTTTTACTATTACAGCGAAAGTCTACAATTAACCCCCGGGTACTATTTAATATCGAAAATGTCGAAAATTATATCATATTTTGACTTCACTATCTGCTTTAGAACTCTAGAAACCATAAAGACGACACTTAATTATTCGAAAAATTCCTCATCGTTATTAAATATTTCCTTAAATGAAGATTACTTTTAGTTTTAATTAAAAACTGAAATTAAAAATTGAAGAATTAAACACTATGTTATAAATAATTAATAGTACCATCCATAAAAAAATAAAAAACCTTTTTTCTTCAACAAAATAAGTGATGGCTATTAGGCCGACGACACACATAATTATGTATCCAGGACACGCCTTATCAATATATCACATCATCAGAATACATCACACTCGCTTCATAAAGACCTTCATGACTAAAACATACTATTAAAACATTAGGCGATAAAAATATGAAAGAAGTTATTTTAAGCGGTGCAGAAGGCTTATTACATATACCTGCTACTGCTAAAAACAAATAATATTATAAGCCGACTGCAGTATGAACGAACTGAAAAGCATATGAAGCAAAAAATAGGCGAGAATTAGAATTCAACGGAGCCTAAAATTTGATGTTTACTATGCCACTCTGGGCTGCAATCCTGAGAGAGCTAGTGAGCCTCTCTAACTCCTAACCAAGAAAGTACAACGCCCGAGGCGTGGACCTGAGGTGCGGTTCTGTTCTACAAAAAAATGTGACAAACTATAAACCCATCTCACATCTAAGCCACGTATACAAGCTAGTCTCGAGAGTCGTTACGAATCGTCTCGCCAGTAGACTTGATGAGTTCCAGCCACCAAAACAAGCCGGTTTTCAAAAAGGCTTCAGTACCGTTGACCACACTCATACTGTTCGGCAAATTGTACAGAAGACCTAGGAGTACAAACAGCCGCTGTGAATAACATTTGTGGACGAGAATGCCTTTGACTCCGTCGAAATATGGGCAGTTCTGACTTCTCTGCAACGATGTCAAACTCTGCCCGTTACGACATACGGTGGCAAAAGGTGGACACTGAGCTGAGTGGGCTGGTCTACAAATTCAAGCGGACTATGCTCGGAGTTTCTTTGAAATATACAATCAAAAAAAGAAAAGAACCGGAGCTACTGACATAGCTTGATGAGTAAGTAAGCTGAAGTGGCAGTGGGCTGGCCATGTCTGCCGAAGGACCGATGGCCGGTGGAGCTGCCGAATCCTAAGGTGGAGACCGCATATCGGCAAGTGTAGCGTGGGTAGTGCGGGATGCTCCCGGCTAGATGAACTGGCTGGGATAGACTGGGTGCGGAAGGCGGAGGACAGGCAGTTGTGGCTCAGCCTGGGAGAAGCCTATGTCCAGCAGTGGACTGCAATACGCTGAGTTGGTTGATGCCACTCTGTATGGAATGAAGCTTCTGTCTTCCTTGTTTCATGACTTATGCCTCATGTCGCATGAAACGACTCTCGGCCCGCGCTCCTTTGATTTATTCCATACATTTGTCAACGTTGATGTAGATATACATCATAATGTATGCATGTGGCTACAACATTTATTTTTTGCCAAAGAAAAATGTGATGGACTGTTTTATAGCGCTTCAGTAATAGAGGTCAAGTTGGAATGATTGGGCTAAGAGATTTATTGAGGATATTATTTTTGTTTGCTAGCCAATTACTAGACAGACTGAGACAGCCGTTCAGTATACTTTGGAATTTATATAACGTGATAAATTGTGAAAAGAATTTGTTTTCATATTTTGGGTAAAAATGGCAAGGTCCCTGTAGTGGTTTTTCAGGCATAGTAAGCTATCCAATACGTTTATCGTCGATCTAACGCCAATAATCTTCAAAGTTATGAAACCTAGTCTGCAAAGCATGGAAATGAAGGCAATATCCCCCAGAAGAAATGTTGTAGTTGTCTTTATGAATAATCGTTAATTAACGTTGTCGACGTCGACATTGATAACGTTTAGTATTGTTCTTGTTGTTGTTGATTTTGTTAGATTTAATGTTCCTCGTTTATTGTTTGTATCTCCTGTAGAGCAAAAATAAACTTTTTCTTTCTTTCTTCATTAAAAGATTCAGCAACACGGTTGTCAACTTAACATTTATATATATAAATATACTACAAATCATCCATTTCCGATACTTTTTTGACTGAATGTATACTTTATTGTACACAAAAATACACAACAAACAAAAAATACATCATACACTACAAAATATACAATGGACGGCCTTATCGTTACTACTACCTACTTAAGTAGTTATAACTCTAAACTCTAAATGTATGTAATGTATAACTCTAAATATGTAGTCGATGATTTTGGTGCACGGTAAAACTCTAATGAGTTTATGTTGGCACCAACTTAAGCGTTTAAAATGTATGTGTACTACTCAATAAATAAATAAATCGCTTCCTGCGATCTCATCCAGGCAACCTGGGAATGGACAGTGATTTTCCTGGACATAAAATGGGGCCGTCGTTGGTGCAAATATTATGTATACAAAACATTAAAATACTCGTAGATACAAATATATATACAACATTATTTTTACTATATTGTAAACCTGAATATAGTTTGTTCAGAATAAGTAACTGAATCGATTCCAATAATTTATACTATGTTATATTTTGTCCCAAAAATATTTAAAAAAGGTAACAAGTTGGACACCGAGCGACACTAAGTACATATCCGCAATCATATGCGCACAACACAGGTCACGGCCGCCGGTCGGCCGGCGGCGCGTGTTAACCAACTTTGTAAGTGGTAACCAACTTTTTGTAGGACAATCAGGTAATATAACAAGCTTATAGCTTCGTGATTTTTCATGATACAGTTTTGAAATTTTGTACATAGATTCTTTACATAAAAATACTAGACACATGTTTCGGGTTTCCCATATAAAAAAATAATGTTGTATATACATATCAAACTAAACTTATGTTGTTGCGTTTTTTTTATGTTGGCCTTACTATAAAAAAAAAACAATTTACTATACCACCATCTAATGAAGTAGATGTTAAAAACTTTGGCGAAGCTCAAGGGCTACCTGCTTCCATAGTAGTGAGTCATGATTCACGGGAAGCCGGCTGTGTCGTGAGAACCGTACATTAAACCAAAAACAGCCTGTTTCCAACGTTTTACACGCTAACTGTATTCAATATGGAATAGCGGAGCGATTATTCATCCAATGTTTATGGAAGTGGCTGTTGAAAAAAGTTTTTTGGTAACAGTCTTTGTGAACAAGATTGTTGAAGAATTTTTTTCTAGGACACTATCATTTGTTTGGTCTAAAATATAAAATAGAACAAAAATTATATTCCATACAAGTCAAAGAACATATTTTCCAATGTTATAATTTTTAGATTTTGAAGTTGTACAAATAGCTGCTGACAGCAAATTTTTCATACATGTTTGAAGTCTATTATTAGGAAATATTTTCTCATGCTTTGTGTGAAACTGTGTACGTTATAATTATCTTTTTTTACAGCTGTTGTGTGAGGTAAGTCTTACAATAGCTTCGCTGTTATTTGCTGTGCCGTAGGATTTAAGCCTACCTAATATCAGGCTGTTCAAGACTAGTTTGTCCATGTATAGAAATCAGCTAGCCTTTTAATCAGCTGCACATGACTACATTAGAATCAGCCCACAAAACATTCAAAAACTAAAAGATGTCATTATAAGGTCGATTTTTCCAATGCCAGATAGCGTTATCAGGGAAATGATTTTGAATTTTTGACATTTCCTCAATACAAAAACTGTCAGACATCAATTTTGCTCCACGAATAAAAATTATCGGTCGATTGAAAAATCAGACCTAAGACCACGAATTTTTCCCTGAACGTCGCTTCCAATTACTTAATAGCACTTCCAGTAAAACTTTAACTCTACAATCCACACTCATATATGTATGCGAACCCCAAATTCTTTTCCACAATGAAGTCACATAGGTACAAATGCTGATTCACTAATGCAGAATCATGTTAGTAATTGGCCGCCATTTTCTCTTTTAATTGCCCGAAGAACCATTATAAGGAACGGAATAGGAAATGAAGCATTATGAGCTATTTCACATGAAATGGCTAAGTATTGTGGCAAATGGGAGCGTGTGGTGAGGTCTTTAATTGACATGGATGAGTTGTATGTTCCTTCGAGTGATATTAGAGTAGATTAAAATAGAATACTCTTTATTATGTACACCATATAAATTACAGACATAATTATAGAAATTTTACAAATGTGCTGTCTTATCGCTAAGAGCTATCTTTTAAATACAACCTTTGGATGGATTGATGGTTTGATTGAATTGATTTATTTTAAATTCGATTTCTCATCATTGAATTTCTTTGAGTTTTCATAGGTTAGAGTTTCGTACTATGACAAACTACACTGTATATATCTACAATGTCAAATTAAATTAACTAGCGAAACACCACCAACAAATTTTTTTTTTTTTTGTTATCTATATTGTGTTGGAGGATTCTCTCAATAGGTTGAAATCAAGTAACAAAAGTATTATTTTATGCGGAGATTTCAATATTAATATTTTAGATGTTACTCCATTAAGTATTAGACTTCTCAATTTGTTTAGGTCTTATAATTTAATTAACTTGTTTTTTGAACCTACTAGGATCACGGCATCTTCGTCAACCTGTCTTGATAATATATTTAGTGTTTTTGATGCCAAAAACAAATTAGTCTTAACTGACTTAACGTCCGACCACTGTGGTTTATTAGCTAGCTTCCCCATGCCATTACATAAACAGCCGTGTAAAATTGAATGCAGGCCTTATACAGCTACCCGTTGCAAAATGTTTAAAAATAATATAGTTCATAGAATTACACCATCTATAGTAGAACACGAGAATCCTAATGAAATTTATGGTGCCCTTTTTGATGTTGTGCAAAAAGAGTACCAATCTACTTTCAAGACCAAAACTGTTAATATTAATGGATCCTCCGTTGGCTTTAACCAATGGGCTACTCCGGGTATTTATAAAAGTAGAGCGAGACTATACGAGTTATATGGTTTGAAAAAATACAGGTTTGACACTCCTTTCCTAGAGTATGTCAAAAATTATTCAAAATTATTTAAAAAGATTAGTGCTTTTGCTAAATCAAAATTTTTAAGCGATGCTATTAAAAATTCTAATAATAAAGTAAAAACAACTTGGAAAATTATTAACAATGAAACGGGTAAATCGGTTAAACAAGAAAAAGTACTTGAGATTATGGTCGATAATAAATTAGTTAATAAAGCCGCTGACGTAGCTGAAGCTTTTAATGAGTTTTTTGCCAACATACCCACAACTACGACTCGCTCCTTAAATTCGTCCCCGTCTAAAGCTGAAAACCTTTTGCATAGTAGTGTACCTCAATGTAGTCGTTTATTTAGTTTCGAACATGTAACCCCACATGATGTAGTTAATGTTTTTAACCTACTTAAGTCTAAAAACACCGGTGACTACTGGGGCATCTCCATTAAACTTTTAAGTAATATAATAGACATCGTAGCCCCCTATCTAGCTGTTACTTTTAATAAATGTGTTGATTTAGGAATTTTTCCTGACCTCATGAAGAATAGTAAAGTCATACCTTTATTTAAATCAGGTAATAAAAACGATGTTGGCAATTTTAGGCCTATTTCCATCTTACCTGCATTTAGCAAAATATTTGAAAAATTAATACTCAAGCAGTTGCTAAGACATTTTAATTTAAATAGCCTCCTTCATAATGAACAGTATGGCTTTACAAAAGGTCGTTCGACTACAGATGCGGGTGTTGCTTTGCTGAAACACATATTTAACGCATGGGAGAGCTCGCAAAATGCTATCGGAGTTTTCTGTGATCTTTCCAAAGCCTTTGATTGCGTGCACCATGACACGCTTTTGCGTAAACTACGTCATTACGGTGTCCAAAACGAAGCTCTCAACGTAATAAATTCTTATTTACATAATAGGTTCCAATGTGTAGATGTTAATGGTGTGAAATCTTCCGCGCTACCAGTTCAGTTAGGTGTGCCGCAAGGCTCAATACTGGGCCCATTCTTGTTCTTAGTTTATATCAATGATTTACCATTCCATTTAAAGGGAATCTGTGACGTTGTACTGTTTGCTGATGATACATCTCTTATTTTTAAAGTAGACAGGAATAGACTAGATTTTGACGAGGTAAACAGTGCACTCTCAATAGTTACGGATTGGTTTACGTCAAATAACCTAGTTCTCAATGCCAAGAAAACGAAATGTGTAAAGTTCGCCTTACCCAATGTTAGAAATCTAGGACCCAACATCGTCTTAGATAAAGAGGCGCTTGAGACTGTGAGCTCAGCAGTTTTTCTGGGAATAACAGTAGATGCCAAACTTCAGTGGGGACCACGTATATCGAGCCTAGCAGGAAGGCTCAGTTCGGCTGCCTACGCCGTCAGGAAAGTAAGACAATACACTGACGTTGATACAGCTCGTTTAGTATATTTTAGTTATTTTCATAGCGTTATGTCCTACGGTATTCTGCTGTGGGGCAAAGCAGCTGATATACAAAATATATTCGTCCTTCAAAAACGAGCTGTTCGAGCTATTTACCAGCTAGGTGCTAGAGTTTCTCTAAGAGATTTATTTAAAGATATTGGTATTCTCACGGTTGCATCACAATTCATATTTGCCAACATCATATATATTAGGCAAAATATACACTTGTATACTAAAAACAGTGATGTTCACAATGTTAACACCAGAAATAAGGACAAACTACGTGCTCCCTTTCACCGGCTTCATAAGGTTCATAACTCATTTGTTGGGCTTGGTATAGCCTTTTATAACAAGCTACCCTCTTCTTTGCTAGATTTGCCTTTTAATGCATTTAAAGCTCAAGTAAAATCCAACCTTTGTTCAAAGGCATACTACTCCATCAACGACTACTTAAACGATAAGAATAGTTGGTCGCCCTGATTAACTCAAGACAATGTTTATGTTCTTTCTCCAGAATTAGATTACTGATAGGTTATTATACTATGAGCTCATTATACAATTGTTTTTATTGGGCTGTATAAGTCAAATCAGTTTAGTTTTATTTTTATTATATTATTGACATAATCAACCCATTTAAATGTTTTCTAATGAGTTGATTGCAATATGTGGTTAGCTAGTGACCTCGACGATTGATCATATTATTCTTACCTGAGCAACCGGCAGCAAGTTCGTCATGCTCCCTCAGATGTCACTGCTTGCGGTAGCGTCGGGGGTCGGGTTGCCTCCTTCCCTCAAATATGGCGAGGGGGGTAATGGCTGATCTTTGCGTTATGCTCGTGAACGGGTGCTGCTTGTGGTGACTGGTCGTCTTGCTGACCATGGTTTTATTATTGTTATAATTAGTAATAACTTGTTTATTTAGTTTCCTTCGATGGTCCTAGTTTATCATTTGTGACTTCAAGCGACAGCTATGTAAACAGAACCCAGCATTGCATAAATATGAAAGCGGTCACGCCCTTCATACCTGGAGGCTTTTATTTAATTTTCATTTATTAATTTTTGCTTGAGTACCTACGTATAGTTTTTTATTGTATTTCTTGGTATATTGGCGTTGCTAGCTGACATATGGCAGATAATTGAATTTAGTGTCCTGTGTCTTGTAATGTTAATTGCTTTGCATACCTTGTATTGTATTCAGTCAAGTATTTTCTAACTGAACAGACAGCTGTGCTGCTGGGGAGTTTGTTGCGCCACTTCTTCTTCCCAGCGAAAGCACTAGGAAGTGGTGAAGGGCGGGCGTTTTGGGGGACTGTCTTTTGTAATTTTGACGTTCGAAAAGTGCTGATTCTCAGCCTAGTTTGAATAAATGACTTTTGATTTTGATTTGATTTTGATTTTATCAAAGTCCCAAAAAAGTATTATCAAATTTTTTTTTGTGTAGTTTCGCTAGTTCATTCAATTTCACAGCAAGTAGTGTTATCACTTGAAGTATAAATCTATAAAATATTTTTTTATCGTGTTTATTTATCGGTACTGATCACATATGTGAATATTACACAAAAAAAAACTGTTTTTTCAAGTAACTAAACTACCAGCGGCCGTTGACCCCAAAAAATAACATGAAATATTTTTTAGTTAATTTAATCATAATTTAGAAATCGATCATGTCCTACATCACGTGTGTGAGTTTTGCTATCTAATTTAATTTGACCTTGTATGTGATGTTTTAAAACTAGCGTATAATAATATAACATTATCTAAAAGCGCTTAAGTGGCGTGAAACAACATTCAGAAGTAAAGGCGCAGGGCCGCCAAAAGTCGGAGCTTTAAAGCCTAAAGCTTGGCTTGTAAACATCTCGTATCTAGGAATTTGTTATTGTTTATGAATGTATAATTTTCATACCCGTAGTCAAATTTGAACGGCAGTGATTTAGTCAAAAATAAACTTTAATTACAATTATTACAATAATTGGGAGATGTACTCGGTTAGAGCGATGCAAACGGAATGTCTTTTTTTTTAATGGTATCACGCAGTTCCACCTATGCGGTTGTCGTCTGCTTAAGCGGGCTTGCCTGTGGATGCCTCAATAAATTAAGGCCTCCAGCCAGGGCTTAAAAAACTTAAAAACTAAGTGACTACACGCTAAGGGCACCCCCTGTGGGGGTCGGCTTAGGGCGTCGCTGGGAGAGGGCAGCAAGGGACAGGCTGGATCAGAATTATTTAGGGACGAGTTTAAAACTACAGGTTTAGCAGCGCGACCTGGCTCGAGTAAGGCTTGGGGAATGTCCTCTTACCAACAGCTGTTGGTACATATTATACACAAGGAGGATACTATGTCTAATAAAGTTAGTTATTTTGATGTTCAAAAAGTACTGTTTCTTAGCCTAATTAGAATAAATGTCTTTTGATTTTAATATTTGCTAAAAAAAAATATCGGTTATATTCAATTCCAACTGCCATTCTTTTCTAAGTTTACGTTTTACCTAATAATTTCATATTTAGACATTAAAAGTATTATTTTCCAAGTACCCTTTGACAGAATTGTTTACTATTTACTATTTTAAAACTTTTCACATTATAATTTGGCCAACTCTGTTTTGATGCCTCGTCCTTAGGCATCAGGGGCAAAACAGTTACCAAAGATTCTTATTTTATTTTAGTTACATAACCTCTCGACAATATTCTTTTTGATGTAAAATAAATACACCTATTTTATATAGGCGTAGAAACAGTTGGTGTGTACTCGTGAACATAAACCTCAAACTTTTTTTATTAGAAGATTTTTTGTATTTTTGGGTCCCTATGTCTATAATAAAATTAACTTCATTCTAGATGTTTACCCTCTTAATAGGGTTCGTTATGTACACACATATATAAACAGACAAGAAAAAACAGAACAGAAACAGAACAGAAAAATAGGTACAAAGGTGATGCTTATTTCATAAACAATCTCTTCCAGCATACCTGCGATAGTACATTAGATAGATACATGTTGACAGCGTGTGAAAGAGTAAAGGAGACAAAAAAAATTTTAGATATACAAACTTTCTGTATATGTGTCTATGGTGTAAATTTGAATTTAAGAAAAGTATGTTCTGAAGTACTTTTGTCAGCTGTGATTCCTTGTCACTTCTTAGTGTGCTTTTTCTTATATAAAATGATCTCCTGAATATATTTACAACAAGTTATTATCTCCTCGTTTCTTTTATCCTACAAAAAATACATAAAATCGTAAACAATTATTCACTTAGTAAAACTAAACAAATACTATGAGAATATACATACATACATACAAATCAACATACATACATACTTCTAAAATAAATATCACTATGTTAATAAATATCACGTAATCAAAATAATAAGTACGAGTACATACACAACTATGATGAAGTGGAAAGATAGTGTTCTTTTACTCTTCTTTTGAAAACTGCAACAGTTCGCAACAGTTTAGCAACAGTTTTTCCGTACATACACACCAACTCTATTAATTTTTAGCTTAGTTTAGTTTATTTTATTTTTACCTGTTTTTCTTTAAACAACATAAAGCTGTACTCGTTAACTTAATTTCTTACGCAAATAACGTACTGAGAGATTTGGCGCTGCATGCCGAGATACAGGTTTCACCTAGTTCGGTTGCAGATGCTCCTATTTTGTTTTGTAATTATAATAGCTTACTAGTTTTTTAGTTGCTTTTTTGTACAATCTTTTTTGTTAAATAAATTATTCTTATTATTATTACATATTTTTTTACTTACAGCTGTTTGAAAACTTTTTCTACCTTTAAATTAATAACTTTACCTACCTACCCAAGCCTCAAGCTTTTGAAAATACGGCGAGATTAACGGCGCAAACTATTTTTAGAAGCCTCGAAAATAATGAAAATACGTTTTATCGTCTACTCAAACAGCCGGTCGATTCTGTAAAAATCTCACCGTGAAATCATAAGTGAAGTGAGCACTTAATAGTGTTGATCCCTAGCGAATGACAGCTCACTCCACGCTCACTTCACCCAAGCTTTCACGGTGAGATGGTTACAGAATCGCACGGCAGTTGACTGTCTCGTTGTTCTAGTAATCGCAAGCGCTACTGATGAGCATGAGGTCCTGGGTTCGATTCCCAGACCGGGCAAAGTGTAATTGGGGTTTTCCAAAAAGAATTTCTGCCTCCGGACTGTTACTGAGAAATTCCATATTCCATATGGATATGTACCCGGTTGATGGCAATACGGTCGCCCCAATCACATGGAAATTTAACTTAACTACCGAAATACGTGGGTGGATCAAATATAAACCGGACTTAAGTCAAAAAAAATACGCACGTATTATTATACTCGTAAAAAAAGGAATATATTTTATTTTTCTACATAATCTCCCCTTCTATTATCACATTTTTCCCAGCGCAGGGGATGTTTCTTGATGCCAGTATCGAAGAATGTAGTCGGTCGTGCCTTTAGCCAATTGCACACAAATGATTCCACTATCTGGTCAGTGTGAAAACGGCGTCCTCCACTTGAATTTTTTTTGTGCCATTCCTACACTTGAGTTCTTGAAAGCGTATTCTTATCGAACTGTAGAGTCAATGGATGCAACATTTCGGAAGGTTTTATGCCCTCCCGTGTTAAAAAAAAAAAGATAAGTCGTTGCTCAACAGACTCATATACCTCCTGCTCATCCATGATGCTACTAGCGCGCAATAAACTAAAGTGAGCCGGAGCAGTATACCCCCCTCCCCTAGATGATCCCCCCTAACACATACAACAGCACCAAGCGCGTCACTTCACTCAGCGACCAGTAATAAAAAAAGTCCTGTTTATATTTGATTCACCTAATATACGAATAGGTGTACCTATTACCTACAGGTCACATCTGCCTAACCCCTCGGGATAAAAAGGCGTAATGTCGTGTCAAACTGTTACTGCAAATACACTATCTAGTATCCAGACAGCAAGATTTCCCCTCAAATATTAGAAAAAACACACAAAAAAGAAATAAAAGAAACCGCACCGTCTAGTTTTTATATCGCGTGCAAACAAGATGGCGGAATACGGCTCATATTCGACACTATTTCCCTTAGGATCGTGTTAGCTCCGTAAATATTGGCTCTCTGCCATCGCAAGAAATGTTTACCTGTTTTCTTGTATATTTTACGCACTTTTACCACTTTTATTCTGCAAGGTATACGGTAATCGTATCGACTTGCATTATTGCAGTTAAATTAAATATTAAGGAGAGAGAACTGGGAGGGAATATATGGTGAGGCGTTTAGTGGGTCGGTATTAGGCATTGCTCATGTTAGGCCTCGTTATTTATTCATAGGTATCTCGATAGCCTAGATGTTACGTTATAGAGGACACTGAATCGTTAAAGGTACGATGTTGATCTAGGTTCTTGGGCATTCTCAGGAGTAGGCAGTGACCTATCGCTGCCGGCCGTGGTCGAGTCTATGGTCGGCAGCGAGGAGTCCTGGGACGCGGTGGTTTCCTTCTGCGAAACAGTCGTCTCGCAGAAGGAGGCTACGGAAAGGGAGAGGGAGATCTCGTCCCCTCACCCTGCCCGCAGCAGGCGCACCGGGTGTCGGCGGAGGGCGGATAACGCCCTCTTCCAGCCCCCCTAAATGGGTCCAGGGGCGACGGACTTGGGGACGTCCGTCGCCCCCCACACATCAGGACCCGAGGCGGCGGCGCGTAGTGTTCCACGCGCGCCCCTCTTAGACGTCACGGGGGGAGTTTAACACCTCACTCCCCCCCTGACACGAGGAGAGGCCCGCAGGAGCGGGCCAGCACCAGCCGGGGGTTGCGGAAGTATCGTTCGTTCCCGCGACCTCCGGCGTAGGTGAGAGAGGGAACACCGGGGTGGTTTTTAGTCAGTAAGAGTCTGACAGACCCCGCCGCCCGCCCCAGGGCGGCGGACATCCATGAGGATTTTCCACGCCGAAACAAAAAAAAAAAAAGGTTCTTGGGCATAACTGAAAATATAACACCTAAACTCCCTAACTCCCTGACTCCCTGAGCGTGTGAGGTGGACTACAGCCCAATCCCTCTCACAAAGACGAGGCCTGTGTCCCAGCAGTGGGAAAATTATAGGCTGACTATATGTGTCTTATATAAAGTCCGTGAGCTATTCTCCAGTATACTGTAAAATATTTTTAGCACTCTGTGAAATAAACCCGCACTTACATCACTCTTATCTGTGACTTAAGTAGTCCGTTTCGCACCTTATGTCTTTACTAATCTATTTTTACACAAAACAGCATGACTTAAGTGCGGGTTTAGGTCACACGAGCAATATAGTATACGATACGTTGGACTTAGTATTACATATTATACATTATTTTTAGTATATTGCAATCCTGAATATAGTTTGTGCAGAATAACTAACTGAATCAATTCCAATAATTTTTACACCATGCTGTATTTTGTCCCTAAAATATTTAAAAAAGGTAACAAAATGGACACCGAGTGACACTAAGTACAGACGCTTGCACATCAAGCTACCCGAAACTGACAAATTTTCGCAATCATCTTTCAACCTTTGCCTTAGCGATAAAGTTGAAAATCTATTAAAGAAATTTGACAGATGGTAGTAGCTTGATGTGCTGGCGTCTGTACATATCCGCAATCGTATGCGCACAACACGGCCGGTCATAGCGGCACTAGGAGCGGGCGGCGCGGGGGCGCCACGTAGTGACTATCTTTTTGTACGGACAACCAGGTAACAATCATCATCATCTGCCTAGCCTTTTCCCTATTATGTTGGGATCGGCTTCCAGTCTAACCAGACGCAGCTGAATACCAGTATTTTACATGGAGCGACTGAATAGGAGGTAACATAACAAGCTTATAACTTTGTGATTTTTCATGATACAGTTTTGAAATTTTGTTCACAGATTCTTTACATAAAAATACTAGACAAGTGTTTCGGGTTTCGCAAATACTAAAAATAATGATGTATATATATTAATGCACGGCGTTTAGCAGTTACTAATTTCACGCCGTGCAATAATGGACTACTTAAGTCACACGTGTCGTAATGCACAGACGCCAGCACATCAAGCTACTACAATCTGTCAATTCTTTTTAATAGATTTTCAACTTAGTCGCTAAAGCATACGGTTCAAAGTTGATTGTGAAAATTTGACAGTTTCGGGTAGCTTGTTAGTACTTAGTACATTTATATTGAATGCAGAATATTTAAAGTCCATCCTTTAGTTGATGATTAGTATTTTCTCTTTGGCAGTTCTTAGCTCTTTCGTTTCGATCGGTGAAAAAATCTATTTATTTACTCGTTTTTTGACATCTTAAATCGCTTTGGTGGAAACAGAGAAATGTGAGATAAATAAATCAATTAATACTGTCTTTAACTGTTTTTTTTTCGGTGTGGTATTATACAAACTACATACCTACTTTAGGTGTCTTAAACGGGTATAATGTTTTTGTTAGCATACCTAACTTTCCTTGCATAACACATATTTGAAGACATTTGAGAGCACGTGACACCGGTAGGTATACCGGTAATAAGGTTCTAAACCACATTCGCAAACAGCTTAGCTGCTTATTTGCAGCTTAGTACTTGTTCATACAGACTGTGGTACATGTACGTTCAATATATAATGTACCTATATACATTTGTTATCTAATGCGCTGTTAGTGCCTCGTGAATTGTTGATGATATGTGGGTGTATTTTTGTGTAAAGAGGTAAGATTTCGTGCGTTTCCTTTTACCGTAGTTTTTCGTAGCAAAGCTTTCTACATTTTTATTTGTCTGTAATTTTACGGAGGTAGATAATAAAAAGTAAAATGAAAATAGTTTATTTGCACCTTTAGGTAAAATATGTATATGGTTTACTACTAACTAATTCAATTAATTTTATAATAAAGAGAATGTTATGTTTAGTAAATGCTTAACAGAGTTTCAGATATGTTTTTAAGTACATATGATGACAGGTGAGGATTATACGATATAAAGAAAGAGAAATACCATATTATTCTTCGCGACTTCACTACTAAAGAAGTTCGGTTTGAAGCAAGGAGATGTCGTGGATAATATTTGAAATCCCACCACAGCTTTCGTTACTGAGCAAATCTTTTTTTTTTTCAGAAAATATTTCAATTTAATAGATTATTATTTTGATTCAAGTATTCTGGGAGGTATTTATGTTGCCAGTTTTGGAAATAAATAAAATGGTAATTGGGACATGCTTATTGTAAGAATTGATATGATTTCACGAGTAATTTTAGAATATAGAATATCAAAACTATAATTAAAGCGTATTGAATATTAACTACACTGTTATGAACATGATATTTAATCATTGATTAATGTATCAATTTCATTTTTAAATAAATAGATAAGTCCAGTTTTTAAAGTATGTAATGGCAGCACCTTCTTTATCGTTCACTAGCGACCCGCCCCGGCTTCGCACGGGTGCAATGGAGAAACACTGATAATTTTAGAGCCATTATTTCTCGTAAAAAGTATAGGATAAAAAAATGGTTATTGTGTAGATAGACATATACCATCGCGAACTTTTTTGTAGACCTTTTTAAGGTGTACAATACTGTAGTACATTATTTTGATCTATCTAGACGGGTTCAGCCAGCGTTTACAATGTAAGCGCAAAAAAATGTGTTTATTTACGACATTACATTAGAAACCTCTAAAATTATCAGTGTTTCCCTACTATATTATGCATGTATTATTCATATAAACCTTCCTCTTGAATCACTCTATCCATTAAAAAAACCGCATTAAAATCCGTTGCGTAGTTTTAAAGATCTAAGCATATATAGGGACAGACAGACAGGGAAGCGACTTTGTTTTATACTATGTAGTGATAATAATTATTACTGCCCGTCCTTGTCTAGTATTTGTCATACATGTTATTGTCAGTTAAAACTAATAATATAGGAGAGGCATTAAAAGATAAACAATGCTACATAATATATTTTCTTTTTTTTTTTTTCTATACGAAGGATTCTGTGTTAGAAATAGTACCCCTTGGTGCTTATATATGTCATTAGTTATTTTTGACGATCCCAATAATATGAATAAAATTATGACCGTAAGTGATTGTTGCACTGTCTCATACACACTTTTGTATGTTACCTTTAGCATAAACCAGTGTAAACCATTGTTAATGAACTAATAAAAATAAATAATCGACCGTGGTGAGTCATAAGTCATATTTTTGGAATCGTCTCCTCGAGCCCTTTATTTTGACGTAGGTATTAAAAACTTTTTTTACGACTATTGAGTTATAAAGTCAGCCATGTTGATTTTTGTGAAACCTCATCTTTAAATTAGGAATTGTCTTAAAAATCCTTCAGATTACGATTGAAAGTGACTTGCTTTACGCTGGGCAGTCACAGCAATCCTAACGACATTTAAATCATTAAAATGTTTTTTTTTTTTTTTTTTTTTTTTTATTGCATCAAAATAATATATATATAATAATAATAATAATAATAATCTTTATTGGAACAAAAATACATTTTACAATTTGATTGCGTACGTAAATAGCTGCATTAGTTAGAAACTGTGTCGCAGCTATTAACGCCCACCTCCAAGAAGGAGACGACAGAGTTCCAGATCCAAGAGGTAAGAAAAACAGTTGTTGTTAAAAAAATAATAATAATAATAATATCAAATATTAACACAAAAAAAACAAACCAGTAAACTATTTAAACCCATAAAAATTATTAAAAAAAGAAAGTTAAATAGTAACAAAAAAAAAAAAAAAGACAAATAGTAAAAATTAAAAAATAGTTAAAATTTAAAATAAGTAAGTGCATAATGTTGTGCATGTGGGAGTGTTGTATGTGAGTGTTAGTGGATGTCTGTGGGGTGTAAGTGTAGAGTGTGCCTGTGGGAACTCCCCACGATCACACTCTACGTGTATTTGGTGTGCATGTCTACGGAAGAAAGATATTCAGGGTTTGACTAATTTTTCCAATTCTTCGTACGTGAGAGTATGAAGCCATTTATCAGTAATTATTTTGCACTCCCGTAGAGTACATGGGTAAATGGCAAGAACTTTATTTATTTTATTATAAAGTACGGGACTGCAGAAAATGAACTGCCGGCGGACAATTTCCAATTTAACACCTGATGTATCCAGACGGACATCTGGATGCTGTGAAAGAATAAAGAATCCTATACACATAGAGCATAACTACGTACCATGAAGAGACATGCTCTAAAAACATAAAACTTCTTGTCAACCGGGTGTGATGCTTTCTGTTTTATTTATAACTCTGTGGTGCCGCGTGTGACAGCAACATGAATGTTTTATATTTATATATACTTTGGCTGTGTATCTAGTTATGTTTTTGCATTTCTGATTGACTTCGCCTTTCTTGGTCTATGGATTTTTGCATTGCAGTTTACCTCGGCTACGATAACAATACCTTATAACTCGCATCTCAGACAACTCTGGTTTTGTCTGGTTTCGAACAGAGATCCATCGTTCTATAAACTCGGGCATAGCGAATGAATCGTTTGCGATACAGTCGTTAGATTTGAGTGAAATTCAATCTGTTGGAAGACAGTGGATGATTCCGTGATCGACAGTTTTGAATTTAATTTTTCTGACAGGTTTGATGTCATCAGATTTGGGAAGGGTCTTATGGCCCTTCATAATACATTTTGGTTTATTTGGGCCCATTTCTGGGCCAAGCTTGTATGGGACAAAAATCCATTTCCTTTAATTGTTTGGCATATTTTCACCCAACATCAGTTTGTTACGGCCATTTCAGACAACTGTCTAAGAATGACAGTTGTGATTTGATTAAACGGTTAATGCAACTTGTTACTCAATTTGTTAATTAATTAACTTCTCTGACTTAATACAAAGTTCTTAACAGTTACAACAGAGGACAAAATATAAGTTGATTGAAAAACAAAACAAAGGGTTAACAGACAGTCGCTCAGATGCCGTTGACATGCAACTAGCAAATAAAACTCTAAAGACCAACTTAACAAAATCCAAAATATTTACACACCAAAGAGGCTGCGAAGCTTTTTGTCAAAGTCAAAGCATACTATAGCGTATCAGAAAAAAAAAAAAACTTAGATTGTTTATATGTTATGTTTGCTGTTATGTTTTAGTTTCTGTTTAATGTTTAAAATAAGAATTGTGTTTGCTTTTGTGTTGTTTCTTGTTCTGTTTGTTAAAGTTTAGTACTCGTATTTAGTTATAGTTTAGTTTCTATGTTTGTAACTTTTACCTACTGGTAAAATATGTCTGAACCTATTTCCCTGTATAACCATGTACTGTACCCATATTTGCAAAATAAAATATCTTTATCTTTGGAAACGCACAAAAAAGCTTAAAATGACCCTTTCAAATTAATTTGATCTCCTAAACAAGCAGTTAAAGCCAAAACGCTTAGAGACGTTTATAAATAGGTAGCTTTTAATAAATCCTTACGTATGGCACTCAAAACATTTTATGTAAAATTCTTAATTATACATAAAAAAGGTTGGGGCTATAAGAATAATTCATTTATAGAAGCGAAACTCTTGTTTGTGGTGACAAAAATACTCCACGGTTTTGTCTTCTACAAAAAAATAATGATATGAAACGGGGTCCACCTCGATGATTCCGTATGTTCAGAAAACTTCTACTAAAATTTTAAATAAATTTGAGCTAATACCTTGGAGCTCATTAAGAGACTTTATGAGTACGCTCATGTGCGTTGGCTCGCTTTTCAAACCTCGATGACTGTTTTTTTTTTCCAGCTGCATGAGCTATATTAGCAAGAGCTGTGGTAGCCAAGTGGTACTGGACCCAACTTACGAGTGGTAGTTTCATAGGATCGAATCCAGGTAGGCGCTTTACTTGGTTTAAATAATTTCATCTCTACTGCTCTCAAAACGGTGAAGGAAAACATCGTGAAGAAGCCGGCGTGTTCTAGAACTAAAAATTCGAAGACATTTGACATCTACGAGTACCAACCCGCACTAGGCCCGTGAATACAGTCCACTCCCTCTTGAAGAGAGGCTGATTACGCTATGCTTATGCATGAGCTATATTTTTATAGCTTCTGCCTACTAGTTCCTCCCTTCACGATAGAAAAATACAGTTTAATAAACTAACTAGCCTGAGCGGTTTAAATATTAGTAAAATTGAGCGCCAGTACCTTTTAGAATAAAAGTTTCACAGTATCCCCTCTATACAAATTCATTGTTCTTTTCTTTCTAAACCCTAAGGTCTTGGACCTTAACATTTTACATAATAAGATTAGAAGTAGAATCCGTTCGTGTAACGATGACCTACGAGACTTCTACGCATATATTAAGAGATTATTTAACATAATTACAATTTGAATGTAGCAAGGATTAGGATAATGCGTTTGAATATAATGTGTTTTTTAAGGAGATGTTTATAAGCTACGGTCGAGTTGGTTTGTGTTGGGTTAAGAAAAATATTTAGGTTTTAGTTGAAATTCGGAGTTGTGGGTTCAAATCCGGGCAAGTAAAAATGTAATGTAACAGTTTCAATTCATAATATGTACTTTCTGACAGCATACACCATTTCAAAAACGCTCTTCGTAATTTACTGAGCGAGAAAGATTACTATACAGTAAATAAGTACCTGGAAGACAAATTGTAATCTAATCACATTTTTTTCCCCTATTTTTCATTTATTGGTAATAATCTGTTTTATTTAATCCAATATAATTTTAATGTTATCTTATTTGATTAAATTTATTTTTATTTTAATTCCTGTAAAACAAATGACTTTATGTAACTATGCATTTTCTTTTCCTTTTTTATTTTGAATTGAATATATTGAGTTTTATCTATTAATGTTAAATGTTTTATTATTTTTACCAACTATTTATTAGATATTATAATTAGACTATTTGTACGCCGCCGTTGACGTCAAGATATAGCGTTCATTTTATTAATATTGACATCTGTACCTTTTGTTTACCTATGTTCTACAAATAAAAAATATTTAAATTTGACATGGCGGCGAGCGGCAAGCGGTAAAGATGGCGTAAAAGTTGAATGATAATGATGGTAATGATGGATGGTGGCAAAGTGAATATTCAAAAAGAGCACGTCGAAATCAATCAAATCAGCAATTTTCAAAACTCCCAGAAAACTTTCCAGGTACACGTTTTTGAACACCAAATAGTCATTTGGTATTCAAAAACGTGTACCTGGAAAGCATGCAAGCTTTGCATTTGATACAGTCGTATCAAATGCAAAAATAAAATGACCGCTATGTCTATGTATGAATCGCTATGTCTGAAATTCTGTTTGGGGGATTTTTGCTAAATGCAAAAATAAAATATAGCGCCACACCGTGTAGATCATACCTGAGATCCCTCCTTAAATCCCACCCTCACAAAACAAGCTACTATTCTTATTCCTTCTCTGTCCATGCTGTAACATTGTGGAACTCACTTCCGACTAGCATTTGTGATTTAAAAACTGTTTCTCTATTTATATGTCGCTGTTATTCAGACATTCATATTTTTCTCCTCATGTTCTTACACACTATTGTCTACATTTCTTTTTTACTTCTCCTTTCGCAGGTCTGCTGGAAGAAATTTCTTAAGAAATAAGCAGTACCCTTGTACTCATAATTATAATTATGTCATATCCATATGTATTTTACTGTGTGCACATAAATAATAAAATAAATAAATAAATAGTGCTACCATCATACCTTGGAATTAACAGGCTCATTTCGTTAACCTTTCCTCGCTATTTAAGTCACGGAACACAATCTTAATTACCGACCCAAAACGATATAAACAAGAACATACATAAAAACCTTCTGCAAATAAATAATACATTATCGCAAACAATTACATGTTTGTTGCGTGCGAGTACAAATTGCGCTGTGTTATTCTAATAAGGACCTTACGCCTTATGACCCGTAAAATATACGCTTCATACACATACGAGTATGTCCGTACTTCTATTTAAATATAATGTACTGACTTAATTTTACGCTACTTGTGTATGACGTGCAGGTAGGTACCTAAGGCGTTTTCATTGACTGTACAGTATGTATTTTTTAAATGTTGCAGCATTATGCTGAGATAGGAGCCTTTTTGGCCTTACACAGGTCTTTTTTTTATGTAAGTTTATTAGTTTAAATGCTCATTTTTTAACGTTTGTATTTCCTGTGCGTGTCCCAAATAAAATATTTTTCTTTCTTTCTATTTTGTTAAAATCTCACTACGAAAACTTGGCTGCGGGAGCTTGAAGTCACAGCTCACTTCAAGCTCACTTCACTTAAGTTTTCACGCTTCCAAGCATAGCTTTAGAATCTCGCAGTCACTTTTATGTGAAGTTTATTGGTTCATAAATGTATGAGGTTCCTGATCACCCGGTATTAGGTAGTATTCATTTTTATGGCCAAAAATGTACTGAATCAAAGTCATGTCTTTTGCTTCCCGCATTGAATGTAGTATCATCATTTCAACCGAAAGGCGTCCACTGCTCACTTAGCACTTATAACTATAAATTCAACTTGAGATATGTAATGACAACAATATATTTTAAAAGAGTGTCCATGGAGTTTATTCCCCATTCTCCTCCATAGATACCTACTACGCTTTGGAAAGCTTCATATTTATGACTGGCCGACTCCTTAACCCTTAATTGCATAATTTTTACTTTTTAAGCAAATCAAATTTATTTGGACGTAATATTAGCTCTCTAGTAAAGAAAAAATATTAAAAAAAATATATTCATAAAAATACTTTTTTTTTAAAAATGGCGCGGTGGAAATTTACATCTTTATGTAATCAGAACGAATCTACTGGAAACAAAATGAGTTAAATATCTCTAACAATTGGGGAATCCCCGTGCTATGTGGAAACGAAAATATGGCATTGGATTGGTTGATGGAAATTTCCATCAAGATGCATTTAAGGGTTAAAAAATATTGGAATAAATGCTTTTAGTTTGAGTTTCACTGCTGGACCTGGGCACACCCAATTGTCGAAATATCGACCGATACTGTGCTGAATGTAGCGTAGTAAATAGACTACTGCTGCTTTGATTAAATTTCTTCTTTCCTTTATTTTTCTCTCTCGTATTCCTAGAAGCAGACGGTAAACACATTCATTTTGGAAGTAAAAGCTCTTTGTTTAGGTTCAACAAATTAAGCCTATTTAGATCTACTTAATAAATTCAGCTGTGAGACAGAAGATTGACGCCTCCAACACGTAAATTCAAAGTAAGTAGCTGTGAGATGTAAATATGTGCAGTCGAGTACAAAAGTTAGAACGACCATTTTTTTGCATAGAATTAAAATGTTTGAACAATTTTGATGTTCAATTATAACATAACATAACACCACACATGTATGCCTCAAAGGGTGAGACAGAGGTTTGTAAGTACACCCACATTCTGCCAGTTATATTCACGTCCTATGTTACGGGGGGGGGGGGGGGGGCGAGCCTATTTCTATCAACCGTGCACAAATCCAGACTCCAATCTGCTACTCAGAAATTCTATATGTTACTTTATAAAATGTTATGACCTCTGAAGCCACCTGTGGAAAAAAGTTGAGGTCTTATTTTTTTCTAGGAACCAGAAAAAACTGGGCAAACTGAATCACTTGCTGCCTGCTGTCACGTATAATAATAATTTAGCAACGAAACTCTCTCCCCCACTCTCTCCCCTCTCTCTCTCTCTCTCTCCTTTCTCTCTTCGTTTCTCCTGTCGGGATGAATAACGAACTATGTACAATAATCTACTGACATAATGAAAACTTAAGACACAACTCGCCAACTAAAGTCACTTGGGCTGGCCACCTAAGTAGCCACTGGTATTGGCAGCATAATAATACTACGAAAACAAACGATAAAAAGTACACTAATATGATTGAAAAAAGTTACATTGGCACTTGCCGGGATTTGAACCCACAACCCAACCCGTGGGTTGGGTTAGGTCGGTTAGTTTTTTTTTTTTTTTGTTTGGTTCCCATGCACGAGGCATGGGACGCGAGGCCTTAAGCACACTGGGCCATCACAGACAGCATTACCCTTACCAAAAACGAGAGTAAGAGAGGTCACAATTTCAAGCAAGGTAATTAAAGCAAGTGCCATGGGAGGCCTCAGTTTAAGCAGAACATTTACCGACCCCGGTATTTACGATTGACATTACCCATAATACAGCCTAAGCTAGCGCAAAGCACCCAAAATTAGAAACTTCGCTTAAATATTAACAGAGACAGCTCAGACACTCGGAGGTAATTGATAATTATTGCATTGATAAATAATGGGTGAAGGGGGAATGGTTTAGCCCTGGAGGAGACTAGACGAGGTTTATTATGATGTGGTTAGCGCACACGATTGTTCCCTTGATGACGTAATAATGCCATTGAGGTGTTACTTTGGGTACTGTCTAATGGGGGTCTTATCGCAATTGTTTTTTGCATATCGGAAACAATGGGTAATTTAATATGACAAGTGGCAATCGCTTTCAAAGTGTTTCGTATTTCTATAACGACTTTCAAAAGGATTTACTTAAGCTTTCCGGTAGCATAAGCTATGGTAAATCTTTTGAAAGTATCCCAAAAAATAATAATAATATTAATGTTATTAATATTTTATATTAACATATATGTATGTACTTTTGAAACAGAAAAAAAAATATATATGTAAAGTCTAAAATATATGGGACTGACTGACGTCAGTCCCATATGTTTTTGACTTTTCCATCATGCAGTTTCTTGCCCGTTCTTGTCCATAGGTACCTTCTGCGCTTTGGATTGGGCGACTTGCTTAATATTTCTGACTGACCGACTCATTGACAATTCAAAAGCGCCTGTATTTATTTATTTAATACCTCAAGCACATAAATGTAAAGAGGCGACTTTGACTGATAGAAGTTCACTTTGTCTAGGCCCTGTTATTACGGGATTGCTAATTAGATTCAAAGATTCATACTAAAAGTATTTTGAGAGAGAGAGAGAAAAAAATGATAAGTACTATAAACAAAAGTATCATCATCTCACATCCTTTTGTCGTGTTAAGGTTCTCACAGATACGAATACAAATAATAACAACAGATCGCAAACACGCCTCTTCAGAACCACACAAAAACCTGAAAAAGAAATAAAGTGACATAAGCCATAACACAAACATGAGGAAACCGTAACAAACGAATATCAATCTAATAATCGCTCATATGAAAACGCCATCAACGATTTGTCGCTGCGACTGTACGGTCGCACGGATTTATAGCCCCCGCCCTCAGTCCGCAGTAACATTTTCATTTTATGTTTTTGCCGAGGAAAATAATGCCGGTTATACGTGTTAAACCTTAATGTGCCATTGACACGAGAACTTTAGTGACGTTAAGGCTTCTTTTTGTTGATTTACGTAGGTACCTCTTTGTCTTCAATAGGGTCTATGACTACAGCCGGTCGATTCTGGAAAAATCTCACCGTGATAACTAAGGTGAAGTGAGCTTAGAGTGAGCTGTGAGTCTTGCTGATGGTAGGGATTGACACTATTGACGAATCACTTCACCTTTGTTTTCACGGTGAGATATTTACAGAATAGAAAGGCATTGTTGCATCATTCTGAATAGAATGATGCAACAATACGGCTGTATTTATCGCGGGGGTAGGTAAGAGGTTTTTCGTACCTACACTAAGGCTTTTTTTTGTTTATTACAATATATTACGCCTTAATAGTAAAATTAACAACTAAAAGTCCATTTTTGGCACCTCCTAACTTGAACCATGTGCCAGCCTTGTGTTCTTGGCCGAGGGCCACATACAACTGTTTACCATCACTCGTAAACTGCATAAAGTTTACAAAACCATTCACTTGTACACTAAACATAGGTAAAACTTTCCTATATTGGTCACAGATTCTCCATAGCCTAATACTAAGATCATAGGAACCTGATGCAAAACTTCAGAGTTCAATAAAGTTACCAGACTAGTTATCCATCTCGGTACCTCATTTTCAGAGCCGTGGGCTTTTATTGGTTTACGTACCTTTTTGTCTTCAATAAGGTCAATCAATCAACTCAGCCTATCGCAGTCCACTGCTGGACATAGGCCTCTCCCAGACTGCGCCACAACACCCTGTCCTCCCCCTTCCGCATCCAGACTACCCCAGCCACCTTCTTTAGGTCGTCCGTCCATCTAGCTGGGGGGCGTCCCACACTACGCTTGCCGATACGCGGTCTCCACTCCAGGACTCGTCTGCTCCACCGGCCATCGGCCCTTCGACAGACATGGCCAGCCCACTGCCACTTCAGTTTACAATATGGTATTTGACTACTATTCAAAATATTTTAAAATTACGCTTATAAATATTTATCGGAGGCAGAGGTGTTTGTTTAGTACACTCACCATAACAATTAGCGTGATAATTTATAGCCAGACTGACCAGACTTATAGGGAATATCAATGCAAAGTTTTAACACACTCTGTCCTGGAGTTTTTGCGTAATGCTGGAACATACATTCAGACAAACAGACAAAACTACAGTGAGTTTTGCTTAGGTAGGTACCTCTTCGTCTACTATAGGGTATTTAACTACTGTTCAGAATTATGTAGCATTACGCTTGCATTTATCGCAGTAACAGGCATAGGTGTTTTTAGTACACTTACTTTTTCATAAACCGACCGCTTAACTGAGACGTTGTTTGAGACAGCTACGCGGTGTGTGAGGGGTGACGGCTGTCACAAGTTGACGATTCACTGAGCTCTCGCATCACGTCACCACACCCCTCCCACACCGCGCTGCTATCTCAGGCAACGTCTCTCAGTTAAGCGGTCGGCCTATAGTACGTTTTTTTGGTCGGATTGGAGTAGATTACTTACCGGTAATTAGATTTTCTCTTTCTTACTGGAAAGCAGGAAATACTTTTCAAAATTTTACAACATAACACACTTATTTTCTCAAGGGGTAAGGCAAAAGTTACCTTCAGTTGGTATAGTCATATTTCACGAGATATGTTTAAGAGTAATGTAATAGGATGCGAGCTAATTATTTCAAAATTGTATTTTATTATACACTAAGTAATTATAAATACACATATAATAATAATAATAATAATAATAATAAACATTTATTGCAGAATCAAGTTCCATAGTTTGTTAGTACCAGTATAAAATGCCTTATGTCTAGTGTTAGTAAATAAACTTAAACTAACGGGTAATTATATAAATTAATAACTAAGTACACCCACTAGGACTCTCCCATTCCAATCTACTTCACCGCATGGAGTCGTATCCAGCGTCCCAGAATCGGAGAGTCCCAGCGGTCTGCCAAAGTCCCCAGGATAGTGTTGGGGCTGGCGCGAAACCGATATAATAACGATGCGCATCTCTTACGCATGACGGTTGAAAAGCTGTCAACATTTGCGTCGGCAAACATACCGGACGCGCTGCAAAAACGCGGCAGCCCCAACAACACCCGGAAAGCGTTGTTGTATTGGATACGCAGGTCGCTATATGCCTTCTGCGTGAAGTTCACCCACAGGCTGCACGTGTAAAACGATTGGCAGAAGGCTTTAAAAAGCGTTACTTTAACTCGTGCAGTACAACGGGCGAACCTACGGGCCAACATACAGCATCGGACAGCCAGCGACCTGCGCTCCCTTTCCACATCTAAATTATCTTTAAGGTCTTCACTCACCCAGTGGCCCAAGTACTTAAATTTAGTAACTCTTTTCAATGGTATGCCGTCCAGTGTGATAAGACATATAAATATCAAAATTAAATAGTGGTATCACAATATAAATCGTTGAAAAAAGCAGGAGCATCACGATTTCTGAGTTTTTAAAAGGAACCTATCTAAAGTGTGGATTAACCAACCAATGCAATGGATCAAGCTGGCTTTAGAAGAAACTTCTCAACAATAGACCACATCTACACGGTGGAACAAATAATGCAGAAATACGATGAATACAGTAAAATATAAGGCTTTCATTAACTCAACAAGGCGTTCGATAGCATAATCCACGAAGCCATATGGGAAAGTATGTCAATCCAAGGAGTTCCTGGAAAAAACATAAATACGTGGGTGGATCAAATATAAACCGGACTTAAGTAAAAAAAATACGCACGTATTATTATACTCGTAAAAAAAAAGGAATATATTTTATTTTTCTACATAATCTCCCCTTCTATCAACACATTTTACCCAGCGCAGGGGATGTTTCTTGACGCCAGTATCGAAGAATGTAGTCGGCCGTGCCTTTAGCCAATTGCACACAAATGATTCCACTATCTGGTCAGTGTGAAAACGGCGTCCTCCACTTGAATTTTTTTTGTGCCATTCCTACACTTGAGTTCTTGAAAGCGTTTTCTTATCAAACTGTAGAGTCAATGGATGCAAAATTCCGGAAGGTTTTATGCCCTCCTGTGTTAAACAAATTATGATAAGTCGTTGCTCAACAGAATTAGATACCTCCTGCTCATACATGATGCTACTGGCGCGCAATAAACTAAAGTGAGCCGGAGCAGTATACCCAGTATGCCGTAGAGGTACGCACACACTCCCATTCTCACCACTTATACACTTACACCTACTTGATATCACTCACACACACACTTACACTCACACTCACACTTACACTTACACTCATTTACATATCGGCACACAAACGTATTACTTACCACCCTTGCGCTAAGCCCTCTGGCTGATTCTATACCTACATTACTAACCGCCCTGTATGGCCTAACACTGTCTCCTAAGATACAGGACTACCTAGTTTAGGAGACAGGGTTACATGACCTGTGTAGATTTATGTAGATATACCAAAACGTCTTATATATTATGCTCTTGTGTATCATGAATCTTGTGTGTATCATAATAAAGATTATTATTATTATTATTATTATTATACCCCCCTCCCCTAGATGATCCCCCCTAACACATACAACAGCACCAAGCGCGTCACTTCACTCAGCGACCAGTAATAAAAAAAGTCCTGTTTATATTTGATTCACCTAATATAATAAAAAAAACTATATAATATAACAACAGCAAAGCAAGAATACAATTGGAAACGCTGTGTCCCGAGTTCCAGGTGAGAAGAGGTATGACCAAATGTCCCCTAAGCTATTTTAAGCAGTTCTGGAGATATTTCGTAAACTGGATTGGTCGCATCTGGGTCTCAATATACCCAGATAGCCTAGAAGTCATGGTCCAAGAACACGAAAACAAAAATACTAACTAACTCAAGAGGAATAATTATTAAAGTGGGTGTACACATACTAGAGTATACTAATAGCAGACGATACACATATCTAGGTCAGCTCATATCTCCTGAAGATCAAACAAATAAAGGAATAGCCATAAAAATAGCCAGCGGATGGAGAAAATACTGGTCATTGAAAGAAGTCATGAACTTCAGAGATCTACTGTCTTATAAAGAAAACTGCACTGCCTTATAAAGAAAAGTTTTCAACACCCGTATCTTACTGTGTATAACATATGGATGCGAAACATGAGCACTTACAAAACATCACAGAAATAAACTACAATACTGCCAAAGATCTATGGAACGAAGTATGACAGGCAGAAATACAATTGAATGGATCGAAAAAGAAATGAACATCTGAAAGACAAAACAAAAGTAACAGACATCTTGATCAGAATTGACCAGCAAAAATGAAATAGGACTGGACACAATGATGAGAGCAAAACAGGAAATTGGTGTAAATGAATAGGTAACAGATTGGTATCCCAAAAATAGTTAACGGAAAAGAGGAAAACAGCAAAGGAGAGTGGAAGACGAGATAAAGCTAACAGCGGGACCGAACTGCCTCCAGTTCGGGAACGCTGTTAGTTAGAGTGGCTCGTGATTAGAATTCAGTGGAAAAAGCTAGAAGAGGCGTTGCCAAGAGGCATACTGAAGTGAGAAACATACTTTAACAACATACAACCGAGTGAAAACAATTCAGAAAAAAGAGGCTTATGAATAAATAAATCTGAAATATGACATCAGTTTCCAGCAAGCTGACCCAGCCATTCGGACATTCGTTTCACAACGGTCATTTTAAATCGTTTCAGTTCAACCTTAAAGTGGCTTATTTTTTGTTCAAACAGTTTCTGGTTGTCAAATAGGGACAAATAGTTTGACCCTTTTGTCTGTTATAATGACTTTTCGGGGATTGAATTTGACCTTCATAAACGAGTGTGTGGGTTTTATAATAAGTGACCTTAGTTACTAAAAGGTTAAAAATTAATTATAAAAGGATTTGTGTTTTTGTGTGTACATACTTAACACAAACACAAAAAGAACTAGTTGGGAGTAACATAGTTACGTCACATCCACGCAAAACGCCCATCCCTCAGCATAATGCTGCAACCCGAAGCGACGCCGTCCCAGCGCTAATTTTCAGCCGCAGCCGGCGTGTATTTGTCTGCTAGTGTGCTAAGGATTTTATTTTGCACGTGAGACCAGTGGTGTGATAGCGTAGCGTAACGCACATAAAATGACAATTGATCGCAATGGGTTTCATTTTGACAGTTCACCCTTCATTGCGTTACTTACGTTGTTGAGGAAACGAATTGTTCAAAACTATGAAGCAATGGATTAGCAATATCCTTCAAAACTCGCGGATTGTGACAGAAACTGTGTTACGCAATTAAGATGCAGCATGTCGATTCTGTAAAAAACTCACCGTGAAAACTTGCGTGGAGCGAGCTGTCAGTGTCATCTCACTGATGCTAGGGATTGACCAAGCAAACATTTACAATCATAATCGAGATTTTAATAGTATTTTTTATGCTAATTCTATAGATCATTTTAAATAATTTCAATGCTAGTATTTTAGATTCTCTCGAGTGTAGTTGAAAGATTGGCAAAATACCTAACGCAAATCTAACTCAAGATTATCTCCCGTCGAATTTTCTCAAAGACTTCGTTACCACTCACTTTAGCTACTAAATTTGCCAACCTGAAAATATTCTAAAAGCAGCTCCGAACTCCTTATCTGGGTGCTAAATGTACGAGACCGTAGGAAACTAGGTTAGTAGCGTAGCCGTAGACTTGCTACCCATTAAAATCCTTGCTCTTGTGGTATATTTATTGGCTTTTGTACTTAATGGATAGTATAACGCCCTTTGTCCTCTCTTTTTGGATAGGTTCACGTCTATAGTTGTCGTGTTTTAGCATGGCAATAGCGGCCATTGAACCACCTTCATTTTCTAGCATTTCTTATTTCAAAAACTGAAAAACGTGCTGAATCAAATCTATCGTGATCTTCAATATGTTCCAATAACGAAAAACTATACATGTCATGGAAAGAAAATTCTTACAAAAATTACTGTCCTCGTCACTGTAAAGTGAGTGCAAGTGATATGTACAGATAATTTTCTGAGTGAGATTGGGAAAATTCACTATTTGTCCAATCAATTTTACAGTACAGCATAAGAATTTTTACTGCGCTAGCATGGTAATTTTTCCATTACCACTCAAATGCACTCAGATTATGAGACAGCACAGTAATTTATTCTAAGATTTTTCTCTCCGTGTAGCTTATTATTTGGGTACCTACGGAGTGATGTTATGGAAAGAGCAATGACCGCCGTTGCCATGCTAAAACGCGACTACTATAGTGATGGCGAGAGACTGATTATTTATTTAAGGTATTATATAGCTACCGGTACACATAAGGACACCACATTTGAGTTAGGAAGAATAACAAACTTGACTTACTGATCTAATGATCGCACCGTGCCCACTTAGGTGCTTAGTCCAAGTCGCAGGCTGAGAAAACGTAATACGGGATACCCAATGTATCCCTAGGAATTTTCAAGTTCATGTTCCAAGTGTTAGTGTTCCAAGGAGTTCTTAAATACAGCCTGACCCACATGCAGTGGTCCAAAATGATCTCTTAGAAGTATTTTGCCAAGGGGTTTCCAATACACCCCCATGTATGTTTTTTTTTTATTTTTTTTTTGCCTAATGGGCTGCGCTTGACGTCGATCACGCCTGATGGAAAACGATGGATTAGGTCTATGATGGAACGAGCGTACCAGCGATGTCTGTTTACTCTTTCTTTGAAGGCAGACATGTTCAGCGATTACTTCTAGTTTAGGAAAAAACTAAGCTCAAACGAACATGTTATTCGACAAAATTCGTTCCAGATTTTCAGTCCCTAAAAGTGTGGAGTGTGACAAAGACTTGCTTTGCTATCCATTAATATCCTAGCTCTGATAGTCCTGTCTTGGTCCTCTCTTTTTGGATAGTTTTACGTCTTGTGGTGGCGATAAGTTGATTATTTATTGAAGGTAGTATGTTAGTTACCGGTAGATATATGGCAAGCGCTACACATGCGTTAGAAAAGATTAACACGTTCATCGCCACGTCGGACAATGTTGGGCGACACCAGTATGTTCATTTTATTCTGTGGCATTTTTAATGGTCGTATTCTTACCTACTTAACTTTTAGTTCGAATCTCTAGATGGCCAAATGAAACTGAAATAATTGTTAAGCCAGCCCGATTTATAAATTATAATTTTTAGTATATTGCAAACCTGAATCTAGTTTGTTCAGAATAGTCTGGATCCATTCCAATAATTTTTACACCGTGTTATATTATGTCCCAAAAATATTAAAAAAAGGTTACAAGCTGAACACCGAGTAACACTAAGTACATATCCGCAATCATATGCACACAACACAGGACACGGCCGATCATAGCGGCATTAGGCGCGGGCGCACAGCGGGCTGAAGGCGCGGGCGGCGCGGGGGCGCCGCGTGGTGTGAGCATATTTTTGTACGGACATCCAGGTAACATAACAAGCTTATAACTTTGTGATTTTTCATGATACAGTTTTGAAATTTTGCACATAGATTCTTTGCATAAAAATACTAGACACGTGTTTCGGGTTTCGCATGTACTAAAAATAATAATGTATTTATACATGTATTCAGCTGCACCCGGTTAGACTGGAAGCCGAAACCATCATATTTGGGAAAGAGCATGATGATGATAAAATGAAATCATGTCTCAAATGCACAACGATCGCGTAGCATTAACAGCCGATTTAGTCTGTAAAAATCTCACCGTGAAAACTTAAGTGAAGTGAGCTGTCAACTGTGTCAATTCCTAGCATCGGGCGGAATAACAGCTCACTTTAAGCTCACTTCAGTGAAGTCCGTCCGTCATGACAATGAGTTCCTGGCACCTGTCCGTGCTACAATTTCAGTAGCTAATAAAGATCAATGTCGCAAAACACGAATTCATTTGTATGAAACTGACAGATCTCAAGAATGCATTTTCTCTTCAGCCGCGTTTTGTCGGTGAGATTTTCCAGAATACACTAGACTAGACATATGTCACAAATAACACCAGTCCGTTCCATTTTCTTAAGCTTCTTCAATAAATGTAGCGCTCACAAAGTTTACAACAAGACAGGTACCGTTACCGTGTCATGTAAACTTGCTAACTCATCCCATCACGTGTCGACGCGGTAATGAACAAAGCACTGTAATGAGATCTTTGCACGTTAAACTTTATCACGCTTCACCCTCAGGGCAGGTCCGGAATGAAAACTTGGCCCGTTATGAACCATGTTTTAAACAGACTTTTCGAATTTTGAATTTTCGGATACTGTCTCCAAAACCCCCTTATTTTGTTCTGAACTCGATCTTTAACGATGTAACATAAGTTTAATCTTAGCTTGGGTGCCAGTGGAGATAGTGATTTGTGCAATTTAAAAACAATAATCTCATATTGTTAACGAATCGCCTTTATGTTAATTGTAAAATTGGAAATTTTGAATTTATTTAATACTATTTTAATTGGCGTTGCAGTTTGGTTAAGTTTTAGGGTAAAATAAAAATCTTACTCGTTTATTAAATTTCATGTATGAAATGAGGTTTTTTTAAGAGAATTATTCCCTATGCATCGATTCGAGAAGAATGGGCAAGAAACTCCATAATCACATTAGGCCTGTGTTCCCCGAAGGGTTCGGAGAGGTGTATGTACAGAATAGACGCGGCACGGTTGGCGCAGTGGTTAACCGAATGACTGCTGCGCTGCGTGTCGCGGGTTCGATTCCCGCACGGAACAAATATTTGTATGACCTACAAGTAGTTGTTCCGGGTCTGGCTGTTTGTGTATGTGAGTTTAAATGTTTGTAAATGCACCCACAATACAGGAGAAATTCCAAGTGTGGGGCAACGTTCTTAAAAAAAACAGACACCAGCATATCAAGCTACTACAATCTGTCGAATTTCTTTGATAGATTTTCAACTTTATCGCTGAAGCATTAGGTTCAAAGTTGATTGGAATTTTTTTACAATTTCTGGTAGCTTGATGTGCTGGCGTCTGTACAGTATACCCACATTTCGCCAATTACGAATAAGTCCCATAAAATAAGGGACGAGCCTACTGTCATCAACCGGTCACAAATCCAAACTCCGGGCTACTACTGAAAAATTCCAAATGGAAAAACCCAATAACACTTTGCCCGACCACTTTGGGAATCGAAACCTCATCAGTAGCGCTTGAGACTAGAGAAACTCCATAATAACCCTTTTTTTAAGTGAATACTGGCTATAATCCCATGAACCACATATAGCCCTTGCTATTTTTGTAACTACCTATACTCCTGCTTCGTGGCCAGTGAACTTTTCATGGCGTGGGACGAGGTCTTGAGTAGGCGTCTGAGTAACCTCCCTTAGCACTAGAATAACCCTTTCGATGAGACGAGATGACACTTTAAGCTCCATTTATCATATTATATTATAATGTTATTAGAAATTTCTCGGTGAATACTGAAGTTCCTACATAATACATAGTTCCTTTCTAATTATTGTATTATTTCAAATTATCATCTACACTAATATTATAAAAAGATTTTATTGTATTTTTGTATTGAATAGGCTCCGAAACTACTAGACCGATTTGAAAAATTGTTTTACCATTGGAAGCCGACATTATCCCTAATGAACATAGGCTAATTTTTACCGCGGGAAAATGCTTCATTCCTACGGGAAAACGGGTAATAGGAGAACGGGTAGTATGAATTATCCTTCCGTACTTATCTTTTTCACATAACTTCTAAACTGCAGAACCGATTAGGTTGAAATTGTATATGGGTATTTCAATGGTTTCCTGGATTATTTTAAAAATACAATTGGACCTGTAGGTGGCGCTGCTGTCGGTATGTCAGCTACTAAATGGCTTGACCGATTGGGTTGAAATTTTGTATACATATGTATTTCCATGGTTTCACAGACACGAATGTATTAAGCCTACCTAATCTATATTTCTATACATATACAACGTGTAACGTTAAATGCGCAAAACCTGAAAATAGTTTGATCAGAATAACGAGCAGTATTCATTGAACCACTTTTTAATATAGGTCACATTTTTCAAAAAATCTTCATTAAAAATGTTGCCGTGTCTATTTATTAATAGGTCAAGCAAGCCAATGTCAGCGCGGTGCAGCGGCCCGGTGACGACTCCTCACTCGGTAAAGCGTCGTCGCATACGCAAGAAGCGATCAGAATGGCCAGTAAAACTAAAACAGCACATAAAACCTTTACATTTTTTTTAATGACATATTTTCTCTCTGAAATAGGTCAATTAAATTAAAAATCAGTTGGGGTGTCTGAGGTTTTGCGCATTTAACGTTACACTTTGTATAAATAAACCAATTACATTAACCACATTATCTAAGTAACATATTTTTAAGCGGCGGGAATTCCGAATTCTACGCAAACGAAGTTGCGGGCGGATGCTATATAATATATGTCATCATCATCATGTCAGCCTTAAGACGTCAATTGCTGGCCATAGGCCTCCCCCAAGCACCTCCACTTCGACCAGCTCTGTGCTTTCCGTATCCAGCGGATTCCTGCAGCCTTCACAAGGTCATCGGTCCACCTTGTCGGAGGCCTTCCAACGCTGTCTTCCAACTCTAGGACCTATCGGCCCCATCGGCCATCTGTTTTGCGATCAATGTGCCATATGATTTATGTAATTTAACTAATTTTGTATAATCACTGTTGTTTGTTTTTGTTTTGTATGTAATTTAATTTATTTTGTGTAAATTCAGATACACAATATTGTTAGTGAATAAATGACTATGACTATTACTAATGATAATAGATGTACTTGGTACTCGTACGTCTACGAAAACATACTGTACACAATAATGGTGACATGCACTTCATTCATACACAACTTTGCACTCGTAATTTACTCCTGCATCATTATCATATCTATACAATCATATTATTAATTAAAGTCGCTTTTCGTGTATATGTCTGCGGGACCGCGTTGTTCATCTAGCCTACGTAACGGATTTTGATTTGAATTTTATTTATACAACGTGTAACGTTAAATGCGCAAAACCTGAAAATAGTTTGATCAGAATAACGAGCAGAATTTATTGAACCATTTTTTAATATAGGTCACATTTTTCAAAAAATCTTCATTAAAAACGTTGCCGTGTCTATTTATTAATAGGTCAAGGAAGCCAATGTCAGCGCGGCGCAGTGGCCCGGTGACGATTCCTCCCTCGATTAAGCGTCGTCGCAGACACAAGAAACGATCAGAATGGCCAGTAAAACTAAAACAGCACATAAAACCTTTACAATTTTTTTAATGACTTATTTTCTCTCTGAAATAGGTCAATTGAATTAAAAATCAGTTGGGGTGTCTGAGGTTTTGCGCATTTAACGTTACATGTTGTATATCTTTTATCATTAAACAAACTTCATAGGCTTGGCCTACCCGGGCCTCTTTTAAAAAGTTGTTGCAATAAAAGTTAAATTTTTCAAACCCACATAGATTTGTAGGAAAATATTCTTGGTTTTCTAAAAAATGTTAGCCTCAATCTTGAACATCGAATCTAAGAACTTTCTGCGTTTCTCTATCGACTACTTATGTTTGGTTCCGTAACTTCTCGAGTCGTTTCGTTCAAAATCCCAAGTACTTCAGAAAATCGATTGGATTGGCGACTTAATTTTCTTTCCTGGTACGACCAAAGGAAACGTTTATCTGGAGAAATCTGTTTTATTGGATCACGTAAGTAATCGCTAAAAATAGATTATACCGGGGTTATAGTGGCTTATTTTTATTAGAACCTGATTTGACGTCAGCTTTTAGGACAGAAGTGGTCGCGGGAGGGAAGGTGTTGTGCAAAATATAGGTGCATAGGTTTCGATGGACATGGGCTAAAAGTATTGCTGTCTTTTGCAGACAAGCAAGGTAAGAAAGAAAGAAAGATAGGTGTATTTGTTACAGACACACTTGTACTTAAAATTCGAATAAAAACGAAACGAAAGCAATTTACTTTCACCGTTTCTAAAGTTTCGTATCCTAATCACAGTAATCCGGACACAAGCGGAAAGATATAACTCCAACCTGGTAAAGTGGGGCTAACTCGACGGAACGGCACTATGGTGTAGTTGTGGTGCTATATCGCAAACCATGCTCCCCTACTATCCTGCTCTCTGTGTCCCAAAACATGCAAAGTGACCTCTGCCACCGACCGTGCCACCGACGCCGCCATGGAAGTGGCGAAGTTTTGGGCCAATAAGATCTAAAATACAATCGTACCAGCGACGCGAAGAAAAATATGGTATACCAAGGAACTTATAACATATCCGGCACAACATTTGAAGGTATTATACAGCGTGTAACGGAAGGGGGGTATCAACCCTGAAGGAGGTGAATGTGCTCATGAAACTCAACAACTTTCCCCAAAGAACATAGGTAGAAATATGAAAAAAAAATTTGGCCCTCCCATAGTAAATCAATCAGCTGGTAGTCAGTTTTGTAAGGGAGTGCCAAATTTTTTTTTCATATTTCGACCTATGTTCTTTGGGGAAAGTTGTTGAGTTTCATGAGCACATTCACCTCCTTCAGGGTTGATACCCCCCTTCCGTTACACGCTGTATATGCCTCTGCTTATTCCTTACGTTTACAGTCGATATGTTAAAACATAAACACAAACTCACTAAAGCTGCTATAAAATATCTGCATGCATGTCTCAGAACCGGCTGTCTAAAACGCAAAAGGGTCGCCATCCAATCAATCAATCCCTAAAAAGGACCGTCCTAAAGTGGACGATTACCGAAAAATACTAAACATTTCTTAGTAGTTCCTTTGTGAGTCCAACGAAAACATATAAAAGGCGTCCGAGGCTTAATCTGAACGAATTTATTCCCAGCTCTTCGGGGATAAATCACTGTAGTTCTGGTCAAAGAAGTCTATGAGACGTAAAAGTGTGAAAGCCGAAGGGTGGCTCATTCTTTCGTCGGAAAGGGCCCAACCGGCCTCAAACCGGAAAATTAACGTAGCATTAACTTTTGTTCGTTTATCGGCACCTAGAGTTTCATTTATACGCTCCTCTTTATTATTTTATCTTGAAAAATAGAGATAAACAGACGCACTAAAAGGAGCTCGGCGCTGTTCGTAATATTTGAATGAGAATTTTGAGATTTACAGTTGCGCTTTTCAGAAAGATTATTTCGAAAATAATGCGTTGTAACTTTCTCGGCTTTTGAAAACGATTTGCATTTACCTTAAGATAAGAGCAGTGCGATTCTGTAACCATCTCACCGTGAAAATTTAGGTGAAGTGAGCGTGGAGTGAGTTGTCAATATCATCCCACCTGATACTAGTGATTGACAGCAACCATTAACAATCATAATCGAGATTTTAATAATATTTTTATGCTAATTTAATTGATCATTTTATATGATTTCAAAGCTAGTATTTTAGTTGTCAAAACATTACTATTTTGTCGCGTTTTAATCTAGAAAAAAAGACTAGTCCTTATATAAGGACCAGTCTAGAAAAAAAAGAAAATTGATATTGACGAAGTTTCTATTTTGCTATTTTATTTTAAAACCCCGCAAAATAGTAATGTTTTCAGTCGTCTTCTACGGTGTCCTTCTCACCGTTCTGGCTTCATTTGTGGCTTAGCCACAATATATTATTATAATATGTATTAGAATATTATATAAGTATATATATTTATAACTACATACTAAATACATACATACATACTAAATACATAAAATACATACACAAACATTAAACATGCACAATAACACATAATAAGAAACTTACCAGTAGCCGCATCGTTGAGTCGCCGAGCGTCACCGCATCGTCGTCGTGTCGTATCGAGTAAGCGCGCACCAAGTCCCGTTACTCACCGTAACAAAGGAGGTCTCGAACCATCGCCGGCGCCGCGCCGCGCGCGCCCGCTCTCCGCAGTACGTCTCGCACCCTCACGGCAGACGCACGCTCGCTTTTGCTGCGCGAATCTAATTCTTCTGCATACGCTACCACGCTTACGATCGCCTATACCTTATCTATCTATCCGCTTGTGCTTGTAATTGTTTAAGTTTAGTAGTGAGAATAAACTGTTGTTTAAAGTGTCTGGACTGTTTAATTGGTGTTTCCCGAGGATAACCTCACATCACGGACACAACGCGTACATCTCCTACATTGGTGACCCCGGATCTTGGACACAGCACGGAGCAGCGTAAAAACCGTAAGCTAGTGAAAAACCAAATTTTAAAATGTCTAAAAACGGCAAATCGTCCGACAAGCAAAGTGACGAAGGCAGGTCGCATTCCAAAGAAAGGACATTTATACCTTCCGACATTTGTCGTGTCGGCGTACGACTTCCGCCGTTCTGGCCGGAGGAACCCGCAGTCTGGTTTGCGCAGATAGAAGGAAGTTTTGCACTCTCAGGTGTCAGAGATGACGACACCAAATATAATTACGTCAGTGCGCAACTCGAAAACCGTTACGCCGCTGAGGTAAAGGATATTTTGATTAATCCACCAGCTAGTGGCAAATATGAAAAGTTAAAGAGTGAGCTAATCAAAAGGTTATCGGCTTCGCGTGAAAAAGAACTAACCCAGTTGCTGATGCATGAGGAATTAGGAGACAGGCGACCATCCGCGTTTCTTCGGCACCTGCAACATCTAGCGGGCCCAAGTATACCAGACGACTTTATAAAGACCGTGTGGACTAGCCGCCTACCGGGCAACATACAAATAGTCGTAGCATCGCAGCCAGAGTCGTCACTTTCAGCACTCGCAGATCTGGCTGATAAAGTGCACGACCTCGTATCACCCGCGCCACAAGTGGCCGCCACGGATGCAGTGCCTAATTCAATGATCGAGAAACTGTCTAAAGAGATTGCAGAGCTCAGTCGTCAAGTGCAAGCCCTCTCAACAAGAGATTCTAGATCCAGGTCGAGGGGTAGAGGTCAACGAGGAAGAAGCAACACGCGCTCCCAGTCAAATTATAGGAAGCACCCTACCTGTATTTTCCACCACAGGTATGGAGACAAGGCACGAAAATGCCTGAAACCTTGTGATTATCAATCAGGGTCGGGAAAAGCCAAAGGCAATCATCAGTAGCGACACATGATTGCCATAGTTCAACTACTGGTCGCTTATTCATAACGGACAGAAGGACAAAAATGCAGTTCTTAGTCGACACTGGGAGCGACATCTGCGTTTTTCCCCGCTCCGCCCTGAAACAAAGGCGACCACGCACGACCGAACTCAACGTCTTCGCAGCGAACGGAACACCAATCGCCATATACGGTGTCCAACAGATGGAACTAGACTTAGGACTTCGCCGTGCATTTTCCTGGCAATTCATAATAGCTGACGTCACCAAGGCTATTATCGGAGTCGATTTTTTATCGTACTACGATTTAATAGTAGACTGTCGTAACAAACGCCTGATCGACAATAAGACCAGCCTGTCAGCAAGCGCAAATCCAGTTCCTGCATCAGATGCCATAACTTCAGTCAAAACTATAACAGGCGAGTCTAAGTACCTGAACCTTCTTCGAGATTTTCCTGAAATCACTCGACCAGCAGGTACACATCGGGTCATACGTCACAGTACGGTTCACCACATAAGAACAACCGCCGGACCGCCCGTATATTGCACTCCAAGAAGACTTGCCCCAGACAAACTGAAGATCGCAAAACAGGAGTTCGAAGAAATGCTGAGGATAGGGACAGCTCGACCGTCAGAGAGCCCATGGTCGTCTCCCCTTCATCTCGCCGCGAAAAAGGATAACGGATGGCGGCCATGCGGCGACTACAGAATGTTAAATGCAAGAACGATTCCCGACCGATACCCTATCCGGCACATCCAGGACTTCACTCAGAACATAGCTGGCTGCAAATTATTCTCAAAAATTGATTTAGTAAAGGCGTATAACCAAATACCGGTTAACCCCGAGGATATTCCCAAAACGGCCATAACCACGCCCTTTGGAATGTTCGAGTTCCCATTCATGACATTTGGTCTAAGAAACGCGGGACAAACTTTCCAAAGATTCGTGGACCAAATGACTCGTGACCTGGACTTTTGCTACACGTATTTAGACGATTTTCTGATATCCTCCCCCGACGAAGAGACCCATTACCGTCACTTACGCCTCCTCTTCGAACGATTAAAAGAATACGGAATGGTCATTAACATTTCCAAATGTGTATTTGGGGCGGAAGAAGTAACTTTCCTCGGCTGTAGCGTATCTTGTGCAGGTATCAAACCACTGGATAGCAAGATACAAGCCATAAAGGATTACCCCACCCCTAAAACCGTTCGAGAACTCAAGAGATTTCTGGGGATGATAAATTTCTATCGTCGCTTTATTAAAGACGCTGCCTTATCTCAAACGCCGTTGCATAGCCTGCTTACCGGATCCATAAAAGGCAATCACCCCATAAACGTCACCGGAGAAGCACTCCAAGCATTCGAAGACTGCAAGAAGAGTCTATGCCAATCAGCTCTCCTAGCGCACCCAGACATGGATGCCAAACTAGCGTTAGTCACAGATGCATCAGACGTCGCAATCGGTGGAGCTCTACAGCAGCAGAAAGACGGGGGATGGCAACCTCTCGCCTTCTTTAGCCGTAAATTGAGCCCATCTCAAAAGAAATACTCGCCGTACGACCGAGAACTTCTTGCGATTTACGAGTCCATAAAATATTTTCGACACCAGGTGGAAGCAAGGCACTTCACGGTATTTACAGACCATAAGCCAATCTGTTTCGCATTCCAAGGTCACAAAGAAAAGTGTTCACCACGTCAGTTTCGGTATTTAGATTATATAGCACAGTTCACCACGGACATCCAACACATACCGGGAAAGGATAACATAGTTGCCGATACACTCTCAAGAATAGAGGAAATAATACAGCCTGTCGAGTTGAAGAACTTGGCCATTTCACAGGGTAACGACCCAGAACTACGGCAACTCTTAGAAGGTGGAACTTCGCTTAAACTCGTCAAAGTAACTGTACCTGGAACAAAACTGGAACTTTACTGCGACGACAGCACGCCAAACCCACGACCTTATGTACCAAAAGAGCTCAGAAGGCAAGTCTACGACAGCCTACACTCACTCAGCCATCCTGGCGCTAAAGCCTCTGCAAAATTAGTGGCTCAGCGTTACGTATGGCCAGGAATAAATAAAGATTGTCGCGATTGGACCAAGCACTGTCACGCATGTCAACGCTCCAAGGTCACTCGGCACGTAAATCCACCGGTGGGCACATTTAAGCTACCGAACGGCAGATTTACCTACGTGCACATCGACATCGTCGGACCATTACCCCTCTCGGATGGCTACCGTTATTGTCTCACTGCAGTGGATAGATTCACTCGATGGCCCGAGGCAATCCCTTTGCAAGACATAACCGCTGAAACAGTCGCCAAAGCCCTAGTTTGCAACTGGATATCACGTTACGGTTGCCCAACAGAAGTCGTGACAGATCGCGGGAAGCAATTCGAATCCGCACTACTGAAACAGCTCTCAGAATTAGCCGGATTTCAACGCAACAGAACCACTGCGTATCACCCTGCAAGCAACGGAATGGTGGAACGGATGCACAGACAACTTAAGGCAGCTATAATGTGCCATGGAAACCAAAAATGGACGGAAAGCTTGCCACTGGTACTACTAGGAATGAGAAGCGCCTTCAAAGAGGACATACAAGCGTCACCCGCCGAACTCCTCTACGGCGAACCCCTCAGACTGCCCGGAGAGTTTCTGCAACCAATCACTGACCAACATACGACCAGTGACCTCACCGAATTCTCAGCACGATTACGTTCCATTATAAACAATATTCGCACACAGCCAGCCGCAAGACACAGCAGCCGCAACATCTTCGTGTTCCGAGACTTACCTTCTGCCACTCACGTTTACGTCCGAGATGACACCGTGAGAGGATCCCTTCAGCCGGCGTACACTGGGCCATACCTGGTGCTGCAACGAGGCACAAAAGTCTTTAAGCTGCTGGTAAAAGGAAAAGAACAGACAATATCAATAGAGAGGTTAAAACCAGCCTATTTACTTACACCAGATACTTGTCCAGCGACTCCTCCGCTCGAAAAGGAAACTCCAAACCCTGTAAGCAAAGAGAAAGAAGTAAGAATTACTCGCTCAGGAAGAAAAGTGAGATTTCCCGACTATTATCGCCCATCCTAGGATGGTCTCCAGGGGGGAGTCATGTGGCTTAGCCACAATATATTATTATAATATGTATTAGAATATTATATAAGTATATATATTTATAACTACATACTAAATACATACATACATACTAAATACATAAAATACATACACAAACATTAAACATGCACAATAACACATAATAAGAAACTTACCAGTAGCCGCATCGTTGAGTCGCCGAGCGTCACCGCATCGTCGTCGTGTCGTATCGAGTAAGCGCGCACCAAGTCCCGTTACTCACCGTAACAAAGGAGGTCTCGAACCATCGCCGGCGCCGCGCCGCGCGCGCCCGCTCTCCGCAGTACGTCTCGCACCCTCACGGCAGACGCACGCTCGCTTTTGCTGCGCGAATCTAATTCTTCTGCATACGCTACCACGCTTACGATCGCCTATACCTTATCTATCTATCCGCTTGTGCTTGTAATTGTTTAAGTTTAGTAGTGAGAATAAACTGTTGTTTAAAGTGTCTGGACTGTTTAATTGGTGTTTCCCGAGGATAACCTCACATCACGGACACAACGCGTACATCTCCTACACATTCATACTTCCTTCTTTGTCCAGGCAGTCTTTCTTTGGAATGCGCTCCCTCTGAACATCAGGACGGCAACCAGTCGGTTATCTTTTAAAGTGAAGGCACGTGAACGTATCCGTCAGAAGTTGGCCGTAACATTCCAGCGCTGATATGCTGGATTCGTTTTCTCTTCTAACGATCATTTTTCTCCAGACAGTTCATTTTGTTTATATGTATGTATCTATCTATGTATTGTTATTAATTCTTGTATTGTATCGTCATTTTCTAGCTAACTATCCCGTTTTTTGTACCTGCCATATTTTGTCTCTGCATCACCCTAAGGTTGACTGGTAGAAAATGCCTCAGGCATTAAGTCCGCCTTTGTACAATACTTTTTTTACTTGTGCATAAAGTTTTAATAAGTAAATAAATAAATAATGTTTTGACAACTAAATTACTAGCTTTGAAATTATTTAAAATGATCAATAGAATTAGCATAAAAATAATATTAAAATCTCGATTATGATTGTAAATGTTCGCTTAGTCAATCCCTAGCTTCAGTGGGATGACACTGACAGCTCACTCCACGCAAATGTTCACGGTGTGATTTTTACAGAATCGACATGCTGGTGGTAACAAGTCCACAGTTAAAAAGGAGTTGTGATAAAAAACCATAAAGAGTCTAATCCCCACATTAGACGCAGGGTGGGTGGGGTTTAGCAGGGACATTGACGCGCAACCAGGTGGTCGATTCTGTAAAAATCTCACCGTGAAATCATAAGTGAAGTGAGCACTTAATAGTGTTAATCCCTAGCGAATGACAGCTCACTCCACGCTCACTTCACCCAAGCTTTCACGGTGATATGGTTACAGAATCGCACGGCTGTTATCATGAATTCATTATAATGATTCTAAACTGCCATGCGTTGAAATTTTTCGTTGATCATTTACATTAATTTGGGGATGTCCTTTTCGCAATACTATTTAATTATATTCTGTCTTCTTCTCTACTGTATTTTAACTACTAACACTAGTAATAAGTTATCATCATCTGCCTAGCCTTTTCCCAACTATGTTGTAGCTTAACCTGATCGATTGACCCGTGCGGCTGTTATTACTTATAATTTTGTTTATTACTCGTAACGCGGGATCACTGTTGTCCAAAAATAATGAATATTATAATATTATTTTGAAAAAAAATAGTTGCGCCATATATTTTGCTCTTTTCTATAAAACAGCAGATATTTTTAATTATTTCTTAAATAGGATAACTATCCTATATAATGTAATATTTAGTATATATATATTTATTTATACTATCCTATAACTATCAAACCCAGACCCACTGGTCTGGGTTGCTGGGTTATGAAACCACAAATCACTTATAGTAGAACATGTTCTAGTCAACATCAGTCGATAGTGTCTCTCTTACACAACACCATAACATCACGCTTGTAATCCCCGACAGATGTACCTGCAGTAGGTATGCCATGTAATAGGGGGCGAGCCTAGTTTCTCACTTACCCAGATAAAATATAAATCATCATCTGCCAAACCTTTTCCCAACTATGTTGGGGTCGGCGTCCAGTCTAACTAGATGCAACTGATATATGTAACTGCCTATCTGACCTCCACAACCCAGTTACTGGGTAATACCTTTTGGTAAGACTGGTTTTCTGACTGGTTGTCAGACTTACTGGCTTCTGACGACCCGTACGACTGTCAAAGATCCGCGAATGAGAGCCGTGACCGGCAGCTTAAGGTGCCTTCCGAGGCACTAACGGATATGTAAAGATGGTCATTCAACCACGGACCACCGCGCCAAGTGTAGCTTAACCTGATTCGACCGATGTTATTACTTAGCCATAAGCCCCCCAGATAAAATATAAATATGAATAAGAATGTGACGGTTACATAACAGATGACAGAACTAACAACGTCTTAAGAAGCATAGCTTCCTAGCTCTCCGAAACAGAGAGAGGAAAAAGCGATGCAGCATACTCTCAAGCAACGTTGCTATCTTCTCTGAAGACGGAATGCAAAGACGACTACTAATTTCTAAATTTCGTCGTCTGTATTACACTTAACTCAAGCTTTTCCAGCAATGACTGGCATAAGCTCCTTATCGAACGTTTCTACCTCGTCGAATTACATCCATATTAAAATTATATCGTATTCAATCAAATTGTCAATACGAAAATCCTCGACATGCCTCCAGCAATTCATTATAGGAATCTCGAACCCCGATATCAGTTCATAATCTCACACGTTCAAAACAAAAAAAAAAATGGCGCCGACGGGCGGCGCTTTAATTTTTTTTTTAATACTACAAAGTTCTGTCGCAAAGGGGATCCTGTTCGAAAATCTCCTTATTCGAGTAAGGAGCTTAAAGCTTACGGTAAGTCTTTGACAATCGAATGCGACAGAGGTTCGGTCCCACCCGGTGGAGCGTCGTCGCAGTAAATTTAAATTTTCGGCGAAAATACCCAAGTAAGAATTAAAATGAAGCTATGTAAATCTGACACCTTCGGATCTTGCTTCGCCAGTTGTTGTCGGCTAATTTTCTTAACAATATACTGTAAGCTTTTTGTTGTAATGATGTTGGTATATTTAACGAGAAAGAAAGAAAAAAAGTTTAGGGGACACACAGGAAATACAGAAGAAAAAAGTAGCATTTCAAACTAACAAACTACACTAAAAAAAAAAAACAGAAAAAAAAACAAAAAAGACTTGTGGGAGGCCAAAAAGGCTCCTATCTCAGTATAATATTGCGATATTTCAAAATAAATATCGCGGCGTTGGGATTCTGATAGGGCCCGAGTTGGAGACTAGATTTGCCTGCCTCGTTAGTCTTGTGGTCTCAAACGCTACTGAAAATGAGGTCCTGGGTTTGATTCCCAAACAAAAAAAAAAGCATAAGGTTCAAATTTGATTGGGAAAATTTTACAGTTTCGGGCAGCTTGATGTGCTTTAGCAATAAAGTTGAAAATCTATTGAAGAAATTTGATACATTGTAGTACATAAGAGAGTCTGTACATCTCTGCCTAAGCCTCCGGAGAAAACAGGTGTGAAGTTACTGTGGAGTTACAATACGGTAATGGGTCTACAATGGTACTCACGGATATAAGGGTATCCCACTTATACTTTCACCACCGGAAACCCGGATTATATCTATGTATTTATGCATCTATCTATGTATTAATATTAATTCTTGTATTTTATAGTCATTTCCTAGCTATTTATCCCGTATGTTGCACCTGCTATATTTTGTCTCTGCATCACCCTAAGGTAGACTGGTAGAAAATGCCTCAAGTTCGCCTTTGTACAGTATTTCTTTTGCTTGTGCATAAAGTTTTAATAAATAAATACCCGGCACTCAATTGAAGACATTTTCCTAAGCGTAGTCGGATACTACGCTTAGGAAAATGTCTTCAATTGAGTTTTAATTCGACATTAATATCTTCGCGAAGGAAATTATTTTTTCTTGCCAAGTAAGCTTAGGTTTAAGACTAAGCGCGCACTGCGATGCGAATTTTTAATCGCATGTTTATGCGAAATAAAATCGCAAACGCAAATATTTTTTTAAGCAAGTTCTCAAGCGATTTTTACCGCAGTGCGCGGACTCTAGTATAAAACGTGTAACTTTAAATACGCAAAACCTCAGACCTCAGACCCCAACTAATTTTTAATTCAATTGACCTATTTCAGAGAGAAAATAAGTCATTAAATAATTGTAAAGGTTTTATGTGCTGTTTTAGATTTACTGGCCATTCTGATCGTTTCTTGCGTCTGCGACGACGCTTTATCGAGGGAAGAGTCGTCACCGGGCCGCTGCGCCGCACTGACATTGGCTTGCTTGACCTATTAATAAATAGACACGGCAACGTTTTTCATGAAGATTTTTTGAAAAATGTGACCTATATTAAAAAGTGATTAAATTAATGCTGCTCGTTATTCTGATCAAACTATTTTCAGGTTTTGCGCATTTAACGCTACACGTTGTATTGTATTGTTCACAGATTGGCGTTTATTTATCGCAACTATTAAATTTTGTGGTGCGCGCTTAGCCTAAAACTGGCCTAAACTTGACTAGAAATGGCGTAGCAGGCCTATTTTGCATTTGAAGTGTAAGTAGTCAATTCACTCGCTCACTTCCACTTCCCCAGGACGGTAACATTTGCCTACAAATTGTATTTTCATTACTCTATCCTCTATCTAGGACTACTATAAGAACAGACCACCCTGTAGTTTAACTGGAATATTCTTGATTAGTCTTAAATGGCCCTGAGTACAAAATACAGAAACTCTTTATCTGCTTAGGTAAAATTATCAATTGTTTGATAATATAGCTGCTTTCATAAAATTACCAATTTATTGTTTAATAATATATGTAGCTGCTTTCGTAAAATTACCGATTTATTGTTTAATTTTTTTTTTTAAATAAACGTTTCCCCACACTAGGAATTTCTCCTGTATTGTGGGTGCGTTTACAAACATTTAAAGTCACATATACAAACAGCCAGACCCGGAACAACTACTTGTAGGTCATACAAATATTTGTTCCGTGCAGGAATCGAACCCGCGACAAGCAGCGCAGCAGTAAATCGCTTAATCACTGCGCCAACCGTGCCTCCTCAAGTAAGACTCAGTCAGAATCTCAATGTTGTTTTATTTTCTTTTTTTTTCTAGACTGGTCCTGATGAGTTGGCGTGATCACTTCACCCGATTCACGACATTTCGTGAATCGGGTGAAGTGACTGAGTCTCTGTTTTGCTATTTTATTTTAAAACCCCACAAAATACTAGCGTCAAATTAGCTTAAAAATATTATTAAAATCTCGATTGTGACTGTAAATGTATGATTGGTCAATCCCTAGCATCAGTGGGATGACACTGAGAGCTCACTCTACGCAAGTTTTCACGGTGAGAAGTTTACTTGAATCAACCAGCTGAACCTTAATGTGAAACCACTATTTTATTTTTATTTTATAATTTTCGGAAAACTTACAGCTACTAAACACAATATTTAGAGTTGATAATATGATGATGGCCAATTACAAGTTTTCGCAGATAGCATATCTAACAATGATTCATCGCAAGACAATAAAAAAGCAGAGAAGCCACTTCGTTTATATTCCGACAAATAAATACCTATGTTGATTGTCCATTACCTAGAATGTAGTTGGTACTTCCAAAGCAACAAGTTCGCTTTGTACAATAACAATGGAGGCATGTCCTGAATCCTAAATCTGGACAAAGAGACTCAGGGCACGCACTTCCCGTTACTCTGTGAAATATTACGAGTTAATGGTCTTGTAAAGGTATAGGTATTTCTTAGTCATATGTGACTTGAATTAGGCTTTGCGGACTTACCAAGAAAGTGATTTTTGACTGCCTGGTAAGTCTAATGATCCCAAGTGTTACTGCTAAGCATGAGGTCCTGGGTTCGATTCCCGGGTTGGACAAAGTGTTTTTTCTCAGTTGCAGCCGGAAGACTGGAAGGCTATAGGCTATCTGACATCACTCTATGATCCTTAGAAGCCGAGCAAACAGAAAAAAAAGTCAGAAAGAACGCTAAGCGTAGACGCAGTCGTGGGCAGAAACTTGTGTAATAATCAAGCAGTTAGGGGCACAACAAATGTTTTCATTTGCGTTGTAATATTATGTCCCTTCGCCTTATACGGGGTGTCCGAAAACTCATGGATTACCTTTTACCTTCTGATGGGCCACATTGAGAACTACCAATAAAAAAAAATGACATAGGTACCTACCAATAATTTTTTTTTTTCACCAGGGCCGATCAAAAATATAGTAAAATTATTTTTGGTGAAAATTTTAAGTCTGTACCTAAATTTTAGGTATTTAAAAGATGATATCTGTAACTTTCTTGTATTCAATCGATAGTAGGATGATTCAAGATGAAAATAAAAAACCTGTACTCGTAAGAGTTTTCATTCGTAGAAATGGCATGGAAAAAACTTATCAAAGGTAGAGATTTTCCAGAATTTCATTAAACATCAAAAAACTCGGAAACCATAAGACTTTTACCATGGTCATTTTTTTTTATTGGTAGATCCTAATGTGTCCCATCAGCAGGTAAAAGGTAATCCATGACTTTTCGGACACCCAGTATACACAAAGAACCAAACCCAAAACAATGACCTGTACTTGTAGCTAATTTAGAACTTACTCCGTGCGAAAAACCTGAAAAAGTAATCCGTTTCCCCCTATAATTGGATTGCAAATGTGAAACTTCCTGCGTTTCGTTAGGTTAGGTCAGGGATTTTTGGAAGCAATTGTTTTGAGAGGGTCTGGATTTGTGCTCGGTGGACGGCAATAGTATCGCCCCCTGTAACATGGGACTTAGGACCATATCACAAGTTGTCAATAAATAAAAGTGTATTTTTACTTTGGAAAAGTATATTTTTATTTTGGTAAAGACAGTAAAACGGGGGGTAGAGGGACCCGTGGCTAAATAATAACAGCTGCACAGGTCGATCGATCAGGTCAAGCTACGCTTGCCGCGGTTGGTCTGCGGATGGGTGACCATCTTTACATACCGAGACCCCTCCGTGCCTCGGAAAGTACGTTAAGCCGTTGGTCCCGGCTGTCATTCGTAGATCTTTGACAGTCGTTACTGGTAGTCAGAAGCCCGAATGTCTGACAACTAGTCTTACCTAGGGGTATCGTATTACCCAGTAACTGGGTTGTGGAGGTCAGATAGGCAGTCGCTCCATGTAAAATACTGGTGTTAAACTGGAAGCCGACCCCAACATAGTTGGGAAAAGGCAGGCAGATGATGATGGTAAAGAGAGTAAAACGAGATACGTTGTGCTTGCGACGATGTGTCAACCTGCTCTGACTTGTTTGTAAACATGCGCTCGCATTGTTCGCATCAAGCGGCTCGGCTCGCTGCACTGACTACTGTAACGCGTCACAAAAACTCGATACATTACAAACAAACGTTGCAAGTCAGTCTCCACCTTTAGGCAATTTTTTTTAACGCTGGATTTAGCCTTTTCTGAAAGGTCAACGGCATTTTTTAAGATTTCTCTCGAATGGCACGAATAAAAACAGCTGAAGTTATGGTATAACATTTTGAACCCTAGCACAAACGCGTCACGCAAACGTATTGTATAGACGCTAGCATATCAAGCTACTACAATCTATCAAATTTCTTTAATAGATTTTCAACTTTATCGCTACAGCATAAGGTTCAAATTTGATTGGGAAAATTTGACAGTTTCGGGTAGCTTGATGTGCTGGCGTCTGTACATTACTGCAGCCGCCTGCAAAAGAGGCTTAATGCCTCTTCTCTTTAAAGGACCAACGTGAAAATCTGGGCTGAAGCAAAGCTGAGGTACTACGAACATAAGTACCTACGTCAATGCCTGGTTGCGCCCAGAGCTTGTATCAATGACTATACAATTGTATAGTACTTTTCTCATATAATGCGTGGAAATTCAAACTAAGTAAATTAATTATAAAATCCAGAATCAATGACGAACAACAACAATATTATTATGTTCATTTGTTTCATTTCTACTTTAAACAGCTCTGCTTGCAAGCCAGTTCGAAATTTGACTAAAATCTTTGATAAGTTACCTCCTTGGTTGCCATGATGCGAAGTGAAAAGTTCGTTACACGATACATGTGAGTTTTAATAGTAATTTATTCGGCCGCTAAACACGACAGATATGGATTTTCATAATCATTTTGCCAGCCGCTGCTCGGATGTAACCAGTATCTACAGCATTTTGGATTTATCTCAATACTCGAGGAAGGTTGTCAAAATAATCCTCGAATCTCCAGGCATATTTTCGATTTAAAAATATAACAATTCTATTGCATTTTTGTTTCAATGTTTGCGATAAGCACAATTGGTATCACCCACAGGTATTAATAAAGTCGATGTAATGCGAACCAAGTAAGTGTTTTCAATTTTATTACCGTTCGAATTTACTTTACGTATACTCCACGCGTTCGTGCTAGGTTCACTGAAGTATGAGCGCAACCGAAGCAAAACGAATAGGTACTTATGTAAAGACCGTAGTTAGTAGCTCGCTTTTGCGAAAGTACAGAAAGCTACCTGCGTTGTGAGCTTTCGCAAAAATCAAGCAATTTTATTATTTTCTACAGTGCGGCCGACGTGGAATGCGTTCTTGACACCTGTCAGTTTCATACAAACGAATACGGGTTTTGCAAAGGGTCTCGCCGGGTTTCCATATGAAATCTGCACTGGCGTCTTTTTTAACATTGCTGCCTTTAATATGTAGTTAAAAATAATTTTTGGCCAATTATCAAACCCCTAACTCCATTCGTTTTTGCAAAATGAGGGTTACAACCCCTAACTTCAAAATTATTTTTCTACGAAACTATGATAGATATTCGCATGAAACTAACGCGACATGAAAGCGCTTAATTAGCTCTACATCACATATTTTTTTTTTATAATTTTTTAAATAACTATAAGGCCGCAAAAAAAAATATTGAAAAAAATAGGGGTGGTTTTTTGTAGCAATTTCTTGAGGTACACCGACCAAAAAAAACCGTATAATCAGTACGTATCCAACTATAATATGTAATAATTACATAGATGTGAGATAGGTGGAACATATTCTAAAAAGTAAAAATCTCATTTTGTTACTTAAACTTGATCTAACCTGACGTCTGTTTAGATTTTTTCAATGTCGTATCATGATTAATAAACGGCTTTACAATCTTTTATAATAATTCTGATGTGGTTATTCAAATATGTTACAATAATATATGTTACCGTGTGGCCACGGAAACGAGCGGCGCCGGCAGCGGCAAGCGATTCGCGCATCCATTGCTGCGTGACGTAAATAAACCTTGCAAGTCCGAACTTGTGAGGTACCGCGGAACTCGTAATATACCGCGCTATCGACAAGTTATGACAAGTTCACGAAACTGCGTTATTTTTATCAGTTAAAGTATCGTATTATACTACTCTCGAATTTTATTATTCCACTCATCGAGTGATCATTTCGTTTTCTTTAGAAAAAAACAGTATTGTGTATTTATTGACTTTCAAATAAATAACGTGTTGTGTTTAACAGAAAATAGTGTTTATTCGTATATATATAGTATACGATACTTTAACCCTACAGCGCATAGTGTCCCACATATGGCACATACCGAAAAATGTCTTATATTTTAAAAATCGATCCAAGTAGCGTGATCTAGTGTTGACCTTGACAAGATTAACTATTATTTATTTCTGTTTCTAATTTAGTACCATATATTTTGGATAGATCTGTAGATAAACATTTATGTATGTTTTCTTCAAATCGGTGGGTACTTTGAATACGATTAATGAGAGGCGTATAGTAATCGCAAAAAATGATAAAATTAAAATGATAGAATTTTCAGGGATCAAAATAATTAGTATAGGTAAGTTCATGTTCATATTTGTCATTTTACGTGTAATCTTGTAATTTCATTAATACTACGTAACACATATTAAAATTATAATGCATGATGTGCCATGCACAAAATCATACGTTTCTATTGAGTTATGATTTTTCTAAATATTTTTTCGAGAAATGGCATCAAATTTGCAGGCTTATGTATTTTTTTTAAGCTGATAAGAAAAATCATGCACTGTAGGGTTAACTGATAAAAATAACGCAGTTTCGTGAACTTGTCATAACTTGGCGACAGCGCGGTATATTACGAGTTCCGCGGTACCTCACAATCACAAGTTCAGACTTGCAAGGTTTATTTACGTCACGCAGCAATGGATGCGCGAATCGCTTGCCGCTGCCGCCGCCGCTCATTTCCGTGGCCACACGGTAACATATTGTAACATATTTGAATAACCACATCAGAATTATTATAAAAGATTGTAAAGGCGTTTTATTATGTCACACGGTGGGACGTCATTACGTCATTCTAGAGGTAGTTGCTGAAAATCAGCGCTGTTGACGATAGGTTCGGCCGAAGTCACAGCATTTTGCTGAGCAACGACCTGTTCTTGCACAGATGCGACGCACGCATGGCACATATGTAGGACGCACGGCTTGTTATACTTATTATTATTTTATTGTTACTGTTTGTTACAAAAGTAGTTTTTTTTCAGTATGTTTTGTTTGTTATTGTTTAGTTGTCATCTGCCGGTGTCGCGGGCGCATAGTTGATTAATGTATGTGTTGTCTTTGGTCCCTGGACCTGACATCAAGCGCTTGAGTACGAGGCTTTTAGCTACATTGTATATTTTATGTCTTTTTTATTTTTTATTATTATTTTGTTTTTTATTTGTAGCGTGCGTTTTGTTTGTGCAGAATAAACGTTTTTTCTTTCTTTCTTCTTTCTTTCTTTCGTTTATTAATCATGATACGACATTGAAAAAATCTAAACAGACGTCAGGTTAGATCAAGTTTAAGTAACAAAATGAGATTTTTATTTTTTTGAATATGTTCCACCTATCTCACATCTATGTAATTATTACATATTATAATTGGATACGTACTGATTATACGGTTTTTTTTGGTCGGTGTACCTCAAGAAATTGCTACTAAAAACCACCCCTATTTTTTTCAATATTTTTTTTGTGGCCTTATAGTTATTTAAAAAATTATAAAAAAAAAATATGTAATGTAGAGCTAATTAAGAGCTTTCATGTCGTGTTGGTTTCATGCGAATATCTGTCATAGTTTCGTAGAAAAATAATTTTGAATTTAGGGGTTGCAACCCTCATTTTGCAAAAACGAATGGAGTTAGGGGTTTGATAATTGGCCAAAAATTATTTTTAACTACTAGCAGCATATTAAAGGCACCAATGTCAAAAAAGACGCCAGTGCAGATTTCATATGGAAACCCGGCGAGACCCTTTCATCTTTATTAGCTAGAATTGTCGCACTGACAGCTGACAAGTGTCAGAAACGCATACTCTCGACGACCGGACTGTATTTTAGACCACAGCCGTGCGATTCTGTGACCATCTCACCGTGAAAACTTGGGTGAAGTGAGCGTGGAGTGAGTCGTCAATAGTGTCAATCCTTAGCATCAGCGTGACTCCCAGCTCACTCTAAGCTCACTTCACATTAGTTATCACGGTGAGATTTTTCCAGAATCGACCGGCAGGACGAGAATATAATAAATATCGAAATTATTTCAAATATTTATTATAGAGGAAAGTTTATTCAATGGCTCGTATTCCGAAACGTATAAATACAAATACATACTTATATATATATATATATATATATATATATAATTATACATGTAACAACATGATTATAAGTAGGTACTTATATATGTTCGTCTTTACATCTCCTCTCAGACTAATCTGCGATACTTACGAGTAATTGAGTGTCGCTAAATCCGTTGACGCGGCTCAGCGGATTACACGCTTTTATGTGATATATTCGTACAAAATAATCATTATTTATGTGTTCTTAATTATTCCATCCATACTTATATTGTAAATGGTGCCGTCGCGTCGTAATGACCAAAGCTTTGGTTTCCTAAGAAAGAGGCGAATGGTCACATAATAACGGCTGTTCAAATACAGAATGTATTTTGACACGTTTTTGACACCAGTGAAATGCTGGTGAATATGACAGATTTTCATGACAGTTGTTCTATTACGACAGAACCGCTTTCCTAGGAAACCCAAGCTTTAGAGTCGTTTATTGAAGATTGGGAGGAGAAACAAAAAACACACGGAAAAGACTGGAAAGCTGTAGGAGGAAACCTCTGCCCAGCAGTGGAACAATACAGCGGTAGCTGCGTAACAAATTGATAGTAGCAATGTCTGTCATTTTGACAATTCAACGACGTTCATTGCGTTATTTAGTAGACAAAATGCGACATAAGAAGCAATGGATTAGCAATATTCTTCAAAATCATTCAGAATGTGATTGAAAGTGTGTTACGCCATTAGGGTGTGGGTTAAAACAAAACGATATAATTGTGTCAGAGTCATTCGTTTGATTATTCGGGACGCCAGCGCGCCGGGTGTCGTTCGACAGAGTGTAGCCCATAGACATAGAGGATGGACCGTGCAATCCCTATCCTAGCAGTATCTAAAATATGGTTAGAAAACGTGTGAGAGAGACGGCTATCGGATACTCCCCTGTTGTTATCTATTTCTAAAATTCTGATTGGTCCACGTCACAACTCTGCAGGTGCGGATCATAACTACAAACCTACAGAGAGAGACAGAGCAGGGGAGTATCATCGCACTGTCCCTTTCTGACAAAGTGGATAATTTTCTGAGTGGATCGCGCAGTCCATCCTCTATTGTCTATGGTGTAGCCTCTATTGTCTATGGTGTGAGTTTGTGGGAGTCGACGAGAGCGCTACAGAGCAGTGTGGAACTCCTCTTGACTATTGGACATCGTACGGACAATATGTGCTCAGAAACTGTCTGGCGTTCCGTATCTAGTTGTGATTGCCTGCAGTGTGTGATTCACTAGTGTTATTAATTTGTTCGTGAAATTATAATTTGCTTTGAATTGCTAACAGTTTTTCTATTGCGCAATAAACAACACTACTCATAGTACGCTCACATTAATTATATATAAATTCGAAAGTAACTCTTTTTGTCCGTTCCATTTACGGATTTGGATGAAAGCTGGCACATGGATAGACTATGATCTGGGAGGACCTGCAAGACTCAATCAACTCAGCCTATCTCAGTCCACTGCTGGACATAGGCATCTCCCAGACTGCGCCACAACACCCTGTCCTCCGCCTTCCGCATCCAGTCTACCCCAGCCGCCTTCTTTAGGTCATCCGTCCATCTAGCTGGGGGGCGTCCCACACTATGCTTGCCGGTACGCGATCTCCACTCCATGACTCGTCTGCTCCACCGGCCACCTGCCCTTTGACAGACATGGCCAGCCCACTGTCACTTCAGTTCGCTTACTCTGCAAGCTATGTCGGTAACTCCGGTTCTTTTCCGGATAATTTCATTCCTGATTTTATCGTTCAAAGAGACTCCGAGCATAGCTGGCTGCCTGGCTCCACAGCGCGCTGAGCGGCCTAGAATTTGTGGACCATCCCGACCGTCAGTGTCCACGTTTCAGCACCGTATGACATAACGGGCAGGACGCACTGGTTGAAGACCTTAGTCATATAGGATAGGGCCCTTTCCTCCCTGTAGTACGATCCAGCGGGATCGATCATTTCCGTCCTTCACGCAGGCGAAGCCACAGGAAAAACCAGTAAGCATAATATAATAACAACCAGTGCCAACTTGTTATTGGAAAAAGATTAGCAAGTACAAACGCCAGCACATCAAGCTACCCGAAACTGTCAAAAGTTCCCAATCAACTTTGACCCTTATGCTTTAGCGATAAAGTTGAAAATCTATTAAAGAAATTTGATAGATTGTAGTAGCTTGATGTGCTGGCGTCTGTACATATAATAATTTATTATTTTGGGTTGGGTATTTTAAACCACGCACATGGTATTAGGTGGTTATACCTACTAGAATAGTCGTTAATCCTTACTCTAAATCGTACCCGTCTGTAGTTTGAGTGTCAGGTGGAAACCTTAGTATAAATAAACGTATACAGAGTGGAAATTAACTCATCACATTAAATAGTACAGAGGTTTTTACAAGTTATCAGTCTGTTAAAATAAGATTTTTTACCAAAAATAGTAAACTGAAGTTTTCAAACAAAATAATAATAAAAACAGGTTTATTTGTCACAGAAAAAAGTGCAGACAAAAAGATAAGTAAGTTAACTCGAATGATAAAGAAAAAAACAAAACGAAATATTATAGATCTACGAGCACAGAACAGAAACAGTCGGCAGCTGCACAAATGACTATCGTGATTCGTGACAGTGACAAGAAGCTTCCACTCAGCATGATTCTGTGGTATGCGGGACACAGCACAGCCCTGATTTTCAGTAGTCACCTGAAAATTATGTATGGAAACCTAGTCAGGTTTTAAGATTTGTACTGATTAAGCAAAAATACGGCATGATTTTTTTTTACCGTCTCGAAATTTTTACAGGGTTTATCCATGAATATGAACAATTTTCACTATGGGACCAACTCTGAGATCTCGAAAAAAAATTCGCTGTTTCATACATTTTGGTGAAGTAGATATTGAACTTTTGTATTAAACAACTGATTTTTTTTTTTCGTGATTTCAGAGTAAATCCCATAGTGAAAGTTGTTCATATTCATGGGTAGAATACCCTGTAAAAATTTGGAGACTGCAAAAAAAATCATCCAGTATAATAAAGAAAAATAAAATAAACGGTACCTACTTAGAATATTTTCATATTCATCTTTATTTGCGTAATACAATATCTCAAGCCAATGTTCAAAAAATTTCAATAAGCGCACGTAGGTAGGAAACTTATGGAAAGAAACTTTATCAAAACTTCACATTTCCTACATCTAAAGTGCTCATTATTACAGAAGTAGGCACCTTTTAGCTTTCAACGTGAAAGAGAATAGGCGATGGAAGGTTATTAGGACATCAAAGCCCTGGGAGACCTATGGCTCTGCAGCTAATCTCCTATAAGAATTTTCTATCCAGCTAGGTATCGGAGCACTAGATGTGGTAACATCATCAATGTAACATTTTCACGTCCACTTGTTTCATTATTCAGAGTCAAATTAAATTATTTATTTAATCATTTATGTACACATCTACATCTACACTTATAATATTATAAAGAGGAAAGATTTGTATTTTTGTGTGTATGTATGTATGTTTGTAACGAATAAACTCAAAAACTACCGGACCGAATTCAAATTTTTTTCACTATTTTAATGCTACACTATCCTTGAGTAACATAGGCTATATTTATTACTAGAAAAAAATAGTAATCCCTATTAAAACTTCAATAATGTAACCCAATGTGTGAAAAAATAGCCATGAAATGTCTTTCATCGCATGCGCTGCTGAAACAATTGATGGTAGAACAAAAAAATGTTCTGAAATATTAAAGAACATATCAATATCTACAAAAAACTTCGCGATACCATCTGTCCAACTATTGTAGTTATGTCACTATAACTACTTTTTTACATTTTAAAAGTTGATAGAAATGCCTTCCAAAATCAGACCATGTCATCCATACCTTAATTAATCCTTATCCAAATGAATCATTTCGTATTAAAGACTGTTTCAATACCTGTAGATTACTTTTTGAAGTATTCAAATCGGTCATTCCATTCAACGAATTCCATTACGAATTTAAAAATGTAAATCTAAACAAAAGTGGCCGGTGTGGCCCCACGCAGCGCAGCGGGAAATATAATAATATGTTTGTTACTTCTTCACGCAAAAACTAATGAACAGATTGCGATGAAACTTGATAGGTACATAGCTGTTACTTAAGGCCTTTCTGTTATTCCCACGGACTCGAAACTTACGCTGATGAAACCGTGAGGTGCAGCTAGTATTATATAAACAGACAAAAAAGAAAAAAAGAACGAAGAAGAAGAAAAACAGGTACAAAGGTGATGCTTATTCCTAAAGAAATCTGCGTGTGTAAATAGAAAGATAATTTTATTCGAGGAATAATTTTTAAATTTTGACAGTTACTTCATACAAAAACTGTAAAATGTAAATTTTATTCCTCGAATAAAAGTTATCTGGCTGGAAAAATCAGCCCTTGATAAAATAATATGAGAATATACTTACATAGATACAAATAAACATATTATGTACAGACGCCAGCACATCAAGCTATTACAATCTGTCAAAATCCTTTAATAGATTTTCTACTTTATCGCTAAAGCATTAGGTTCAAAGTTGATTGGGAAAATTTGACAGTTTCGGGTAGCTTGATGTGCTGGCGTCTGTACATACATACTTCTAAAATGAATATAACTAGAATGGTAATAATTAAATTAGCTACCGAAACTGAGCAGACATGGTGGGTATTGATATCTAAACATAATAAAACCAAAAAAAAAAGATATTATGTTTTTTTTCCGACCAATAACCTTTTTTGTGTTAACTTCACACACGTGATGAGTATCGATGTCTCAACACGATAAAACAATTAAAACTTATTTTCTCAACTCATAATTCAAGTAACAAAACTAATATCGGGCGTTGACCTCCCAAAAAAAACATCTAATCTTTTTATTTTATCGTGTTTAAATATCGATACTCACTGTGAATGTGGAGTTTAGCTAATTAATTTAATTTAAACCCGTACGACAGTCAAGTAACGTCCTCATCTAGTAAAACTTTAGTCCAATGTTTTTCAACATACGTTTCACAAAGATTTTTCAATCGTCGTCGGATTTCCTTAGACTCTGAAGCATGAGGAATCTATTTTACCTTTTGCCTAGCTTTCGATGGAAAATGAGATTTCTATGAAATGAAAGGGTTGACTGAACATCTTGGTCTGTATTAGATTCCCTTTGTGTTTTTTGTTTGACAGGAAACCTCCTTATGTTATGGATATCATATGATAGTTGTTTCATGTTTGTATTTTTTTTTTCTCTGAAAATAATACATAGATACAATAAAATCGTAACAATTATTCCGCGTTCACTAAAGGTGAGTATACACTTGAGGATTTTCTCGAGCACTTCCATGTAATACAGTGTGAGTCTTCATAAAGTGCACATATTAAAAAGGGTGAAAATATAAACAATTTTATCGACGGAAAAAATGTCAAAAAAACTCTAAAAAAAAATTGAATTTTTTATGGGCTTTTAATTTTTTTTATTCTCGTCTTGGTACCCCATGCAAACAAACTGTTACTACTTTTAAACTAAATGTGATATTAAAACAAAACAAAATTAATAATGATCTCTAATAATAGGCCGAGCTAATAAAGCCATAATTTTTTGAAAAATAAACCTCATAAATTAATTATTAATGATTTTTTGAAGAAAATTTACCATTTTCTACCAATTTTTGCAATAAATGTAAAATTTATCAAAAAAATGTCCCCTTTACCCTACTTTTTTCTTATTTTATGTTATTCTACATCGTATTAGCTATTTTTTGGTAAAAATCCCATGGTTGTAGCTAAAACACAACATTTGCTATCAGAGGCTAAAAAAGAGGCTCACCGGGTGTGTTATTAATTCGAAAGGATAAATTACTTTCTTATGAAGGCTATGTGATTCATAAAACAAAGAAGCGTAGGTTAGGTTTATCAAAATCATTTATTATTTCACATGAAACTTAAAACTAATGCATTCATTGCTCAAAATGTCCGCCACGCTGTTGTAAACACAAAAACGCGCGAAGGGAAATTTGTTGTGTGGCCCTTCTTATCATTTCGCGATCATTGCGAATACCATTCGCGCAGTTTATTATGCGATCTTGCAAATCAGCCTCGGTTTCGATAGGAGTGTTATAAACTCTCAAAATACCACAACATTTGGACTTTTCAATTTTTCGATGTGATTCGAAATTCGAAATGTTCGATTGTGGACCAAAACAACAGGGAACTGTGCCTATTACATTAATTTGTAATAGAGTGCCTTGTAGGGCACTTTTACACAAGACAATCATGCTCTTTCTTGCTTGTAATCTTCAAACATCGTAGAGAGGTAGTGTGTTGGTACTACAATTCGAGTCAAAACACATTTTCGATGTGGTTCTTTCCTTAAAATACTATTTCAGACATCAATCTACATGGCCTACACCAACTCAGATCTCTTCCTTCATTTGACCAAGATTATGTCTGGACTTTTAAAAGAGACTGAGACCTCTGAGTTTGTTTCGGCCTTTCTTCTCAGAGTAGTCAGATAGGAAACGCCGACCTCATCTAGTTTTTAATATATTATGATTAACGTGTAAAAGTTTTTGTGCAAATCTACTTAGAGAAAGAAAATCATTTATCATTTATCATTAAGGCCGAGATCTATAAACGTGACTTAGCACGTACTTTGGCTAAGCGTTGTTCCTGTTTCTGTCGCATAACTTTCAAACTATAAGTGTGAAATAGAGACGGGTATCTGGCTAAGAACTTACCACGTAATATTTTATTTTTTTTAAGTAACGTTTATAGATCTCGGCAAGACATGATGTTCACACTTCCAAATCGTTTTTTTTTTTTGTTCTTCTTAGGATAAATTTTTAATTAATTTTATTTATTTTAAAACACGTACAACTACGAGTATTACTACAGGCTTACCTAATACAGTAGTGTAGTTATAGTTATAATAGCTTACAATTAGACTTACAATTATATATTATTATTAACCAAGAGTAATTTTACAAAATGCGGCCCGTGTGAATTCTAATTGAATTGTGATCGGGCGGGCGTTGTCTGGCCGCGACATCCCGAAGACTGCCAAACCGTTCCAAACCGTTCCAAGGGATGGCGAAGCGTTCCGAATGCTGCTGACACGGCATGCCTAATCATACCGCGGTATTGTTTTTGTACTTACGACCGTTAAGGAGGGGCCCGTGGCTAAATGGAGGGGCCCGTGGCTAAATAATAACAGCCGCACAGGTCGATCGAACCAGTTAAGCTACGCTTGCCGCGGTTGGTCTGTGGATGGATGACCATCTTCACATACCGAGACCCCTCCATGCCTCGGAAAGCACGTTAAGCCGTTGGTCCCGGCTGTCATTCGTGGATCTTTGACAGTCGTTACGGGTAGTCAGAAGCCCGAAAGTCTGACAACCAGTCTTATCAAGGAGTATCGTATTACCCAGTAACTGGGTTGTGGAGGTCAGATAGGCAGTCGCTCCATGTAAAATACTGGTATTCAGCTGCATCCGGTTAGACTGGAAGCTAACCCCAACATAGTTGGAAAAAGGCTAGGCAGATGATGACCATTAACATTGAAATTTCAAAAAAATACCTTGCCATGCCGTGCCGCCAGAGGGCGCCAGGCCCTAAGGTCACCCTGATGTCGGGGCTTAAAAACATTTATGTAAATCTACGTTCATTAAACCTAACGAACGTAACAGTTGGGGGATTACGACGGACTCATATACAGCTTCATCCCTTTGGCACTGAGTTTTTTTTTTTTCTTTTGTATTTTTACACACTGTAAATGAATACTGTGAAAGAATAGCCACTGGTGAAATGATTGGATTAAGTTCGATGTGTGAAAACTGCCGATGTATTCTGTAAAATTCTAACCGGGAAAACTAAGTGAACATTTAGTGGTGAACTGTCATCCCATCTGATACTAGGGATTGACACTATTGACAGCTCACTTCACCTAAGTTTTCATGGTGAGATGTTCTACAGAATAGGACCACTGGAATGTGTTGGTGTTTCTTTTGTTTTTATTTTCATCTCAAAAAAACGTTTATTTCTAGTTTACCTCTACAGTCCATTCGCAGTAATTGTACATCACTGTAAAAACATTTATACAAAAAAAAAACACTACATTGTGAAAAATTACTTTCGATTTCGGAAGTCGGTCATAATTGTGTCGTTGGTTCCACATTTTCGGTTTTAGACACCGACTACCGAAATTAAAGTTATTTTTCATTTTGTAGTGTTGTTTTTGAGAATCGGTTATTTGTTTTATATTTTTGTAAATAGTTTTTATTTTACACTTTTTAGTTGTCCCTACAAAAAATCAAAATAACACTACTTGCTATGTAAATATCAGTGTCTGGTACTTAAAACATCATCAATATAAACGAAGTGGGAAAAAATCGTATTATTGAAGCTAATTCAAAAACCACCCAAGCAAAGTTAATCAAATTTATTTGGGACCACCCCTGAGGCATACCTTATCTATTAAAAACAATACATAGATATACAATTGCAGCCAAGTGGTGCCAAGCTAAGGTGCAATGAAGAATTGAAGACACCGACTAGAAGAATCATCAAAATTCGCATAGAAATGCCGGAGATACAGTACATTTATGCATATAACTTCATACATAAGAAATATAACCTAATGTATTATATATTAAAATCGTCCTGAAATTACGTGGATCACATTAATGAAGGAAACGTCAAAATTGGTTCGTTCGTTTTTGAAAAAATCGCGGACATACAAACATACATGTATAGTATAACGTAAAGGTCGAGTACAGCCGGTCGATTCTGTAAAAATCTCACCGTGAAATCATAAGTGAAGTGAGCACTTAATAGTGTTAATCTCTAGCATTAGGGAATGACAGAGCTCACTTCCCTCTCACTTCACCTAAGTTCTCACGGTGAAATTTTTACAGAATAGCATTGCAGAACCTACTTTTTGTTATAATAAGGTTGCTGTTGGGTTGCTGTTGTCAGAGGTAAAATAACTGTGAGGACCGTAGGATGTGTTAGTCATTTATTGTTTCCTCCCATATTTTTAATTTCTATTTCTTACTATGTAGGTACCTGCAAAAGAGAACCTTACGCTATACAGGCTGGCAGAAAAATGAATCAGTTTGCAATCGATCATTCAATCGAATTTAGAATCAGTTTCAAAATCGGATGTTGTATAATTACCACAACTTGTTTCATTATTGTAAGGTTTTGAGTATATTTGATAAGAGAGATTTAGCAATTGTAACTCAGTACAGTAGTGACATGTGTAAATTGAATAGGGCAAAAAGATTAATCACATTACGTAAACGAGACTACCTCCCGACCTTTGAAAAACCAAAATGTCATAACGATTATGGTGAGAGAGTATGGAATGTCAGTCTCGCCCGAATACTAAACAAGTTGCCAAAACACATAGTTTGTAAACTGGAAAACAAAAATAAAAGGCAGACCTATAACATATTCAAGCGACACTTAATGAATTGTAATCGAATAGCAACTCCTTAACTGTAAAATCTTTTCTATCTTTGTTTAAGATTAAGTTAAGAATTGTATAAAACTGTATTTTAATTGAAATAAACAGCTTTTTATATTATATTATTATTATTATAAAAAAACAATCAACGCACGATTGTTTTTATCAAACAACAGTTTTGTCATAGACGTGTAAAAGTCCTCTTGAAATACACAAAAACTCACACCTTCTTCCCATGGGGGTTGGCAGAAACTACAGAACGCCTGCTACGATCCTTACAACAAACCCCCTCTTGAAATAAATAATGAAAATTCAGTATTGCTTCTTATTTTATTATGTAGCGCTTACGCCTCATATCGGAATATATGAGGCGTAAGCGCTACATACGCTGTGCTCTGCGCTTACAGTACGCTGTCAAACTACAAATTCATAATTGAGGAAGAGCAAGAGCAACTACCGAGACAGGTTCAACGCAAATCTTAACGTAACAACTTATTTCCGTTCGGTTAAGTCCTTCGAATACCAAGACTGGCAGCTGATACACTGAATGAACGAATTGAATCTTTTTAGGAATCCGTACCCAAAGGGTGCCAACGGGACCCTATTACTAAGGCTCCGCTGTCCGTCTGTCCGTCTGTCTGTCACAGGGTCTGTCTGTCTGTATCTTTTGAACTGTACTAGATAGATTTCATAAAATTAAAGAAGGGTTTACTAAAGTATTATTTTTTAATTTACTATTAATTACATAATATAATTAAAAATATATAATAAAATTAATGCAGGGTTTATTAAAATATTATTTTTAATATAGTATTAAATTAATATACTTAGTATTAAATATTGCGCTGTGGTACGGAACCCTTCAAAACTCGCACTTGTGCGCTTTTTTCTTAAGATCAACGAGAGCCTAATTAACCCTGATTACCGTTTAAAAGGAAACGATACGATCACTGCAATATTAAAATTCGAATGCAGATGCTGACAGAAGTCTTATACAAAGCGGAGAGGACAATAAATTTAACTGTGTAAGTACTAAGTACCTATATTCAATGATGTTCCCCGTCTGCGTACGTAAATTCAATCAAAGATATCTAATTGTTTAGTCACTATAGGTATTCAAAGATTTGCAAAACCCTGATTAATCTGACAGGACTGAATTAAAATTCATCTTCTGTCCTTTTGTTAACGAAATCGAAAGAAAAAGATGCATCATCATCTGCCTAGTCTTTTCCCAATATATCGTGGTCGGCTTCCAGTCTAATCGAATGCAGCTGAATACCAGTATTTTACATGAGAGGGATGGGTCGTTCTTTGACCAAAGAATTAGCATTGCCAGTCGACGTAGCAATGCTGCCAGTCTTCTGGGCACGTTTCCGGATAACAGCGATGCGGACGAGTACTTCGACGCCTAACTGTCCGTTATTTTTGTATTTATTTGTATAGTTAGTTAGTTCGTTAGTCATTTAATTTGATACCTAGTGTAAATAGGTGGGTATCTATACATACAATAATAATTATTCGATTTAAAATCGACGTTCCAATCATCAATCACAGAAAGAACTAGACAACCTAAAAAAGCCTCAAATAATTCCATCCACGAACATCACTTACAAAACAAAAGACTGGAGTGGCTAAAATTAAAATGTTCAAAGCAATTCCGTACTAATGGAGCACAGTGATTAATGTTACCGCCGACATTATTTTAATGAGGATAAATTGCACATTTGAGTGTCCCCACTAATAGCTTCCTTAATTCTTTCCCGCCTTTCTCAAGCTTGGATTAACTATCGGACCCATTGAGGTCCTCGTTTAAATTTTCGTTCGATTCAAGTGACTGCACGGGCGATAAATCTATACTAGTAATAAAGCTGCAGAGTTTGTTTGATTGTTTGAACGCGCTAATATAAAATGTACTAAATAATATAATTTGTACCACACTGGTGCCGATTCTATTGTCACAAATGCCTCTAAACAAGACTAAAAATCATTAAAATTTCGTTTATTCCTGTCAAACGATTTCCCGTTCTGAAATTGACTAAAGTGTCACAACTTAACTATATTTTAGTTTGACAACACTAAGATGGCACTGAGTTATTAATCTAATGAAAATGGCAATTTCGCTATTCTGAATTTGACGTGTTCATCTAAAATGTTGATTGTCTAACTAAATCTGACTATTTTATTTATATGTCGAAAATGGTGTGTCCTATCGCAAAAATAATGAAAATTTCGACCCCTTTACGAAGCACAAGAAACCCCTTAAACTCAAAATTTAGGTAATAATTTTCATATTTTCCATACAAAAAGTGAAAAATTCACGTCAAGGCTCCGTGCCAAACCATGCGTCAAGGTGCCGATTCTCTTGTGCAGACGCCAGTACATCAAACTGCCCGAAGCTGTGAAACCCAATCAACTTTGAACCTAATGTTGTAGGGATAAAGTTGAAAATCTATTAAAGAAAGACAGATTGTAGTAGCTTGATGTGCTGTCGTCTGTACTATAAGGACTCCTCGTCGCATTACTACCGGGTCGCATGATCGGATGAATAAAATAAAATTTGTTCTTTTTATTTTTTATTGCTAATTAGGCATACAGTCCTATTCTGTAAAAATCTCATTGTGAGAACTTAGGTGAAGTGAGCGGGAAGTCAGCTCTGTCATTCCCTAATGGTAGGGATTGACACTATTAAGTGCTCACTTCACTTATGATTTCACGGTGAGATTTTTGCAGAATCGACCGACTACTCTTGACCTCGACCACGCCTGATCGTAAGCGATGCTTAAAATAAAACTCGTAAATATTTAAATAATTAAACAATTTTTTTACGTGTTATATTATGATGACAAGCGCTTGTCAGTTCGCTAAGCTGACACTTCATTCCTTTTTCTGCTTTTTAAATTCTTATTGGCGTTTATCTTATAATTTTATGCCATTACCTTATACTAGGAAAATAGCATGCACAAAAAAACTATGCATGCCATAATCTCTACGTTACCTACCAACATGTATTTTTTTGTCTTATCAAAGAAGGAAGAAATGGGAATTATTTTTAGTTTACGTAATTGAGAGTTTAATCGCTGTGCGTTATAATTGAGGAGCGTCGGAACGAAAACCGATATATCGAATTTACCATATTTTTCACAAATTAAAAAAAAGCTTGTAAGTTTTTTAATGTTACAAAAGTGGAAAATTATAGCATGTCAATTTGCAGTTAAAGTGACATCGATTGATGTGTGAAACTTGACGGAGGGTAGATACTTAATTTAGGGAGATACTTGGCGGACAAGTATGGATATATCGGTTTTTGACGCGATCATTTGGATATATCGATTTTTCACGAAACCAAAATGGATATGTCGGTATTGAACTGAATTGAATTTGAACAGACCATTGTGGAATTGTGTAAAACTTAATAAGAATTATCGGTTTTTAATCCAACAACAAGAACATGTGGAATTTAAAAATGTATTTGTCGGGTTTGATTTGGCCACAGTATTTTGATATTTTTTTTAAGATGGATGTAACTGTTTTTTAATTGATTTCTTTCCTGAAGGGTGTATAATTAAACATTTTGTAACAGAAAAAAATATTAAAAAAAAAATGTCTTAATTAAGACATATCGGTTTTTGTTCCGACGCTCCTCAATTTATAAAACAGTAAAATTTAAATAGTTTGTGTAGTGTTTTTTTATTTAATCTGCAAATCGTATTGCATTTCGTTGAGTTGACGATGAGGCGAGGCCTATAAACTTTTTTAAGGTGCTAAAGCTGACTGGAGTGTACAGAATAAAATATGGTGTGGTTGCAGTAAGAACGTGTATTATTGTCAATTTGTCAGTGGTTTGACGTAACAGGCAGCCTTCCAAACACACATTCACATTGCATATCGTGTAATAAGTTTTTGTAAAATCAGTAAGGGATTTCGTATGCAAGGACGAAGTGCTTTTTTTTGTAAATTCAGCACATTTTCCCTTTTTAGGGTTCCGTAGTCAACAAGGGATCCTTATAGTTTCGCCAGGTCCATCTGTCCGTCCGCAGCTTAGCTCAGAGACTCTTAGCACTACTACGAAAATACTGCGGGTTTGCGGAAACAAATTTTCGATTCAGGGATCCGTTTGTGATATATTAAGCTTTAAAGTGCTAATTTTTGTTATATTTAAGTGTCCGCCCCTCCCTGCCAACTAAATGGATGTTTTTGGATAAGTGAAAATATTCACGGTAGTAGTATATTTAACGAAGATAAAAGGATTTTTTAAAAAAAAAATACGTTGCCCTCACTAGGAATTTCGCCTGTATTGTGGGTGCATTTACAAACATTTAAACTCACATACACAAACAGCCAGACCCGGAACAACTACTTGTAGGTCATACAAATATTTATTCCGTGCGGGAATCGAACCCGCGACACGCAGCACAGCAGCCATTCGCTTAACCACTGCGCCAACCGTGTCGTCAACAATTATCACAGGTAAGTAGGCTTTACAAATTTACGAGTAACAGTCGACCAACATACATTTGCAGTTGCAATGTATGGGAGAACATGATCTTCAACTACAATGTTACGTTTGTTCTTGGGATAAATTCATTCCAACTACGGAACCCTTAATTGTGCGTCAACCAACACGCACTTGGCCGTTTTTTTGTACCCATCGGAAAAAATATCCCTCCTATAAAATAATACATGATGCAAGATAATTCAAAAACAAACTCCCACAAAGACCTGAAACTTGAAGCGTAAAAAGTGACAAATTACAAGTTATTTAAAAAGAAAGTTCCCTAAGAATGTTGGAACTTAATCACAGGGTCGATTAAAACTTTGTGATGTTGTTCAAACACCATGGGGATAATTTAGAAGTTTTTATTACTTATTGATTAACAAGAACTTCTCACGGTTCTGCCTGATTCTGTGTAATTTTCGAGCTGACTTACGTTATTCAATTCTGTAGTTGCTTTCTGATCCTGGATTCGATCACCTGCAACCCAATTGCGTAACACACTGTCAATAAAAACCTGAATCATTTTGAAGGATATTGCTAATCCATTGCTTCATATATTCGAAAACTTTGTCAGTTCAAAAACGTAAATAACGCAATGAATGTTGTTGAACTGTCAAAATGACAGCCATTGCTACAGTTATTTTGTTACGCAATCATCCCGCTGGTTTATGCATTGAGATGGGATATAACAGGAGATGCCCTGTTATTCTATACACGGTTGTAGGTAGGTGCCAGAGCAGCCATCTTTGTCGCCAAGTTTCGTGGTAGTTCAGCTGTCAAATGGTTGTTTATTTTTTGTATTATTGAGATTTGCGAGAAAATTACGAAGACTTTACCTTTAAAACTGCATGTAAATGTTGAAAAACAGCAATTCAACATGCCTGTGTATTGTATTGTGAAGTGTGGTGCAAGGAAGAATGAAAATCAACCTCAACTTTCTTTGCACAGGTTAGTAGCCGGTTTTCATGCAATAACACATACAATAATAGACATTCGATGATATAATTGTAACGCGATCATGAATTTATGGCTAAAGTATTGATATTTGGGTGAATTTCCGTATAACAGACCTTTTTATTATTTTGTTAAGTCATTCGTTTGTTTACAATAATATGTCATAATAGAATAGTGTTGTACCGTTGCCTAATAGTTTCCGGAACTAGTTCCTCCGCTGGAACGATATCGGTATATTCTGCTATGTTAACATAAATAGTCCTGCGTCTTATTAGCTCCGATTGACCTTGCTACATAGGTCCGGCCCGTGGTTCACAGCACCAAAATCAAAATATTTTCTTTCACACAAACCTACATGGGCACTTATGAAACGTCAGAAGCTAGATGCACGGTTCCAAATGGTGGTTTCCTATGCAGAAGAACCAGCGAGAAACTCCACGGTTACTCTTTTAAAAACAATTGGCTTTTACAATGTCTTGGACCAATCACAAAAGATGCCCAAAGCATCGCATTCGCAAAGTATTACTTTTGTAAGCCTATTTTACTAATCAAACGTTATATTTGAACGATAATTGAATGTTATATTTGTTAATCATTATCATACCAATAAAAAAAGGCAAAGAAAATTATTTTATTTTATTTTTACTCCACCACTCATTAACACAATAATATAAGCATCCCATCCCATTCACGGAGAATGTGATGGGAAGTTTATATTATTCATTCACCCTAGTGATTATCTTGTTTTTCACTAGGGTCCGCATACCTAACAGAAACTACTGATCTCTGGCCTTCCAACCCAAAGGTATAATATGCGAAAGCACCTGTTTTTGGGCATATGGATACATATCTCTTCACGCTGTTTTCCTTCACTTTAATACGTAAACGTGATGCAATTAAAAAGTGTTTTTTAATTCTGTGCCGAAAAAACACTTGGCATTAATTTTATTTTCAGGGAAGAAAGTTGATTGCGATAATTTGACAGTTTCGGGTAGCTTGATGTGCTGGCGTCTGTACCTATCGATAAATAGTTCATATGAGTCTTTTACGCATAACAAAAGATTAGAAATAAAGTATTTTCGCATACTGTATTTTTATGCAAAATTATAAAGTATGTTTATCGAAAATAAACTAGGATACGTTACTATAAAGTAGGCAACCTTAGTTAAAACGGACTATAAGTTAGTATACTATATTATGATCCAAATGTGATAACTAGTACGACTCGTATTTAGTATCGATACTCGTTATAGTAACACCAATGTTCCTTGATTGATACAACCCTAGCAATGGCAGCCATTTTTTGAGACAATATGAGTTGTAGGTAGGCACCCTTTTTTCGTAGGTATTTCCAGTCCATATATATATGTCTATGGGTTTATGTTATGTTATCTACATCCATGCTATAAATCCTCTATAAAAGTTTCTGAAACAGCTTATTGCCAACATTAAAACAACCAATGTCATAGTAACCATAATATCATCCAAACGAGTGTTATAATGTTGTACTAAATTTCATTATGCAACTCCATCCCTTCCTTACCCATCAAACAGCCACATTCTCAGTACTTAATTCATGGTATCTTTATGGATTTCAAAAAAAGAACCATTGTCATGCACGCGCGATTCATGACCACAGCGCCGTAATTAAAAAAAAAAAAAAGCTTATAGGTTGTTCGAATTCACGTCGTATCCCGCCATTTTTGTTCGATATTAGTATTGCAAAAATGCAATATAACAGTGTGTTTGTATTAGATACCCAGCAATTAAACTTTCCATGAATTTACATAGAGTTCTTACAAAGTCAAAGTCAAAACGTTTATACCCCCACCCACCCACCATCAAACGTACAGACACATCAAGCTACTACAATCTGTCAAATTTCTTTAACAGATTTTCAACTTTATCACTAACGTATAAGGTTCAAAGTTGATTGGGAAAATTTTACAGTTTCGCGTAGCTTGATGTGCTGGCCTGTATACCCTATGGTTTCGGAACCTTTTATAGAGGATTCATATCATGGGTCTAGATAGTCTTGTATGCAGCTTTACATAATTAGGTATTAAAACAGTCATGTGATAAACCCACATTCATGTTTTAATACCCCTTATTATACAACAGTTGCATAAATAACTATGATATTGCAGTCACTGTTGGTTTAGTGGTCTAATAATCCTTAGGGTTGGGGACAAACTCTGTGGAAGCCAAACATTTACGCGCGGGTTGCGCTGGCGAATTCCTCATTTTATTCATGTGTAGACTATTAAGTTCATTAATATCCTCGACTTGTATTTTTTATTATATTTTTTTGTATTAATTGTTATTCATTTTTTTTTTGTACGAAAATTCATTACTTAACTTAGTCCGATTATATTTAATTGAGATTTAGAATTTAGGCATTGCTTTGCTTATAGAGAACAGCCGTGCGATTCTGTCACCATCTCACCGTGAAAGCTTGGGTGAAGTGAGCGTGGAGTGAGCTGTCATTCGCTAGGGATTAACACTATTAAGTGCTCACTTCACTTATGATTTCACGGTGAGATTTTTACAGAATCGACCGGCTGTAGTCTTTTTTTTATGATTTTATTATTTAAGCACTACGCAGTGATTGAAAAAAAATTGATAATAGTTTTTGAACCGTTAAAAAAAAAATCGCAGACATGCTCGGGGTTAAAAAGTTTGGAAATGACCTTGCCCACGCCCCTATTCGATTTGATCCATACTTTCAGGGACACCTTGTATAATTATTATTATTTACTCGTACAGAACTAAGTCTAAGCTGTCATTAATCTGTTTCAAACTTAAATCTATGGATTGATTAGAAGACAGCTTATACGTAACTCGAAAGTTGTAAAATTAATTTTAGTTTCAAAGTACGAGATACGACATTACTTGACGCAATTTTAGTTTAATTTATCTATAGAAATCTGTACTAATCCCCGTGTTCAAACCGGACCAGCTCGCGAACGCGGAGGATTTTAAATATTGTTTTATAATTTTAATACCGAACGAAGCAGACGAAAATCCGTCCGAAAATATTGAGTTCGGACCAAAATATGCGTCTGAGTCTGCAATTTGCATATTTTATATTTATGGCCGAATGCGGTGTGTAAGCTCTTAATCCAATTGAACTAAGCTGAGTTTTTGGTATTTGTTTTCATAAATGTTAAGTTTGTGGCTAAGCAATATGGTTTATGCTAAAATAAATCATGTTGTACTAACAACACTCATCATCTGCCTAGCCTTTTTCCAACTATGTTGGGGTCGGCTTCCAGTCTAACCGGATGTAGCTGAATACCAGTATTTTGCATGGAGCGACTGCCTATCTGACCTCCACAACCCAGTTACTGGGTAATACGATACCCCTAGGTAAGACTGGTTGTCCGACTTTCGGGCTTCTGACTAGCCGTAACGACCCGTCAAAGATCCACGAATGATAGCCGGGACCAACGACTCCACGTGCTTTCCGAGGCACAGAGGGGTCTTGGTATGTGAAGATGGTCACCCATCCACGGACCATCCGCGGCAAGTGTAGATTAACCTGATCGATCGACCCGTGCGGCTGTTATTACTTAGCCACAAGCACCCAAGTACTAACAACACTAACATAGTATGTAAGCACAATCTGTTACACTAGCAACTTATGGACTTAGGTACTTAGGCCTGAATTAAAGACATTTTATTTTATTTATTTTATAACAACCGCACGGGTTGATCAATCAAGTTAAGCTACGCGGTATAAAGACCCCTCCGTGCCTCGGAAAGCACGTTAAGCTGTTGGTCCCGGCTGTCATTCGTGGATCTTTGACAGTCGTTACGAGTTGTCAAATCCCGAAAGTCTGGCAACCAGTCTTACAAAGGTATATCGTATTTCGCAGCTGAGTTGTAGAGGTTAGATGTTCAGCTGCATCCGGTTAGACTGGAAGCTGACCCCAACGTAGTTGGCAGTTCATGAAATGTTAATGTGAAAAAACAAAAATGTTGCGTATCAGGATGAAGAAAAAGTTTAAATCTAGACGACTTTTCAATTTTTTTTTATGTATGGGAAAACTTTAGGTTCAAACAACTTTTAAAATTTGCGTCTCAGTTCTTCATACCTCCAGCAAAAACACTTGAACATCTCTCTGCAATTTCATTTCGACAGTTCAATAACATTCGTTGCGTTATTTTGGTTGTCGAGCAGACGAATGTTTCAAACTTATGAAGCAATGGATTAGCAAAATCCTTCTGATTACGATTGAAACTATATTGTGTAATTGGGATGCTTGCCTACCTATATCCAAACACCAAACACCATCATTGCAGTACTTAGGAAGAGAAATTATATAATTTTTCATACTATGATAGAAAATTGGTCCTTTGAAGTATTTGAGCCCTTTCAACGCAAAAGGACCAACAACTAATCCTGCATGAAATTATATGATAAAAATCAATGAGTTGAAATCGTTTTGTAATGGCGTGAACGGAATCTATTAGAACTAAAATCATGTACAAGTGGCGGTTGATTACAGCACGTTCATTCAATTAGTGGGCGTCCATTATTACGGCTATTATTTTAAAAGCATTGCCTATAACAGCTAGAAACAATCGGGTACTAAATCGCTTTTTTTCCTTTAAGAACACGTCGTTCACGTGAGGTTTTTAGCGGGTTTCACGTATGTAATGTCATGGTAGTCTTGCAGAACCATGGTGTTTTGTTTTGGGAAATTTTAGGTCAAAAAAGTGGTAAGAATGGTGTAATTACAAACTGAGTGCTACGTGCAAACTATTATTATCAATTACCACTTTTAGTGAGGAAAAGTCCACTATATTGATTCCTAAAGTAGCACCTATTTCCCGTGGCCAGCACAACATTCAGAATACTAGTTTGCGTTATCTATCGGGCACTTGTTGACAGGCCTACACTGTAAAAAAAAAATGTGCAATAAATTTTTTCCTAAATGACTTTAACCATTAAAAAGAGCATAAAAAATTACCTTTATTCACATATTTATAAGACTTAAAATTGGTCCCATTAAAAAATAATAAATAGTTTATAGGTTATGATTTTATTGTTATTTTTATTTAAAAAAAAATGTATATCCACAATTCTTATAAATATGTGAATAAAGGTATTTTTCATAATTTTATTAGAAATATGTGAAACTGCAAACCATAATTTTGGGGTACGAACTTTGAGGGTGATTTTCACGCCTTTAAAACGTTTGTTAGCAAAAAAAAATACGTATCTCATTTTTCATGTAGATTATTATAGTAAAGCCGCAACTAAATCAGTGAGGGACACCTCGCGAGGTTTCCTTGTAAGCCAAATCGTAATTATTATTATTATTTATCATCCGTTTGTATCCCACTGAAGGGCAAAGGCCTCCATACCCTCACCGTTGAACCCATACCGTTTGTGGCCAATCTTTAACAAAAGAGTCGAGTTCGACTGCCATCTCCTCCTGCCCCTACCACGTTGCCATTGCTGCTGTTGGGGACCCATTGAGAGGTTATTTTAGCCCATAGCTCCTCCGGCATGAGAAAATCGTAATATACAACGTGTGACGTTAAATGCGCAAAACCTCAGACACCCCAACTGATTTTTAATTCATTTGACCTATTTCAGAGATAAAATAAGTCATCAAAAAAGTTGTAAAGGCTTTATGTGCTGTTTTAGTTTTACTGGCCATTCTGATCGCTTCTTGCGTCTGCGACGACGCTTTACCGAGGGAGGAGTCGTCACCGGGCCGCTGCGCCGCGCTGACATTGGCTTACTTGACCTATTAATAAATAGACACGGCAACGTTTTTACTGAAGATTTTTTGAAAAATGTGACCTATATTAAAAAGTGTTTCAATTAATTCTGCTATTTGTTCTGATCAAACTATTTTCAGGTTTTGCGCATTTAACGTTACACGTTGTATATTTTTTATGTGACACAATTAGATTTGAAATGCAGCCGCACGGGTCGATCGATCAGGTTAACCTACGCTTGCCGCGGTTGGTCTGTGGATGGGTGACCATCTTTACATACCGAGACCCCTCCGTGCCTTGGAAAGCACGTTAAGCCGTTGGTCCCGGCTGTCATTCGTAGATCTTTGACAGTCGTTACGGGCAGTCAGAAGCCCGAAAGTCTGACAACCAGTCTTACCCAGTAAGTGGGTTGTGGAGGTCAGATAGGCAGTCGCTGCATTTAAAATACTGGTATTCAGCTGCATCCGGTTAGACTGGAAGCCGACCCCAACATAGTTGTGAAAAGGCTAGGCAGATGATGATACTCTGTTATTTATAAGTACTCACGATTCTATTCCACAAAACAACTGAAACATTTTCAGTAATTTACCAAAAGCGCTGTAACATTGCACATAAAACGTTTTTTCACATTATCCAATCAAAGACCGCTCCTGTACTCGTCGAATTAACAATGTCGCGCCCGCGTCACAGTGCGCGCACGCATCTCTACAGTACACTCAAAACTATCGTGTCACGCGCACCCAAATTATGCTCCATTATGTTTTAGTGGTTTTATAACAATAGTAGCTTTTAGTTGTTTTGTAATAGTGGTTTTTAGCGGCCGTTGTGTTTTATATGAGTGTGGTTAAACGGGGAGTCAGACAAAATGGGATTTAAAGTGACTGTTTTGTGTTTTTGTTTAGTTTTCGGTAAGTTGTTCTTTTTTTTTTTAGAATGTGATGTCATTTTCCGATCTATCAATCAAATTAGTCAATTATGGTTGTTCATTTATTTTTTATATGAGACCGTAGGTAATCATTAAATTGTACCGAAAGTTGTTTTAATATTTTTAAATTTTATAACTTTATTAACGACCTCACTAATCACTTCCTCCACTGTTATAGCCATACTAAAAACTTTCCTCACGTCAAAAATCAAAATCAAAAGTCATTTATTCCAACTAGGCTGAGAATCAGCACTTTTCGAACGTCAAAAGTACAAAAGACAGTCCCCCAAAACGCCTAGTGCCCATTTTCCTCATTCTTCCAAATAACATGCATGACAACCGATTTCCACACAACTTTTCAGTCACATCATCAGGATTTGTAGCAGATACTAACAGGAGAACGCAGCTGCAAATTTACTGGCCTTTCCACTGAAATATTCTGGTTAGGACCTAAAGATAAGTATTGCCGGTTGCACAGGTAACCGAACGATACAACAAAACCTCCACGGTGCTAAGTCAATCATTGTCCAACGAGGCTTAGAAAAACAATTCCAACACCTGCCGTGCGATTCTGTAACCATCTCACCGTGAAAACTTGGGTGAAGTGAGCGTGGAGTAAGTCGTCAATAGTGTCAATCCCTAGCATCAGCATGACTCACAGCTCAATTCACCTTAGTTATCACGGTGAGATTTTTCCAGAATCGACCGGCTGTTTGGCAAATCATTAAAACTTGACATGGGAAGATTAAGTATCTATAAAAACAGAAAAGGGTTACCTGGAATGGTTTTCATAAATAACGCCAAAGAAAACTGTCACTCGTTTGCTATAAATCTTTTCTATATGTTTTCCAGTTAGGACGGTACTGATTTTGGGCGAAGAGTGGTTTCGGACTCTCCAATAATATCTTCTTGAAAAAAGTGTTTTTCTTTACATGAAGAGTAAAGGGTGTAGTGACGACCCTTTGCCATTATTACATAAAGGCTTGATAGATAGAATATACTTTATATTTTTATCAAAAGAAAGAGTGTTACTATTTCTCTAAAATTATTTTTATACGTAAACAGATTTTTTTTTCAATTTACAAAAATACACATTGTTTAGTGATGTAGGTTCCCTAATTGTTTGAATTAGTAACTAACGAATGAAAGATAAACTTTAAAACTTTAAAAATTCATCTGCCAATTTTCGCGTAAAAAAATCTGGTCCTTTCATCCGCCTCAATTCGAAAAAATACAGGAAATTTCGCTGTGCCGACTAATGGTTTCCTTCTCCAAAAGCAAAAGGGTATAATAACATTTTCCCAGTATATGATTACTATTATATTTAGACCCATAACAAGTCCGCAGCACTAATGGACAGTTGCATATTTTTTTCCCATTGCTTGGCGTCGCACGCACATGTTTAATAAGCACCAATTAAAATCAATTATTTAATATCATACCAGGCAATAAAGAGACGTAACGTCCGCTTTATGGCGAGCCTTAATAAATACTGATGGCAGGATAAATAGAGGGTATTTACCTAAATTAGGACGAGTAATAAAATACTTTTTCCGACGAAGTTTTTTTTTTGGTCGTATTGTTGGTGTCCATTTTGTTAGAAGAAATGTGGTCCTCCACTCATTAGACGCTTCCTTTTTCTAAGTGACTAGTTCTTTTATCCATAATGAGACAACTTTTGGTTGTCTCATTATGGATATATGAGACAACAGAGCACAATTTGATGTCTAACTTTTGCCACTATTAGAAAACCGTGGCTGAAACCAATGTGATGAACGTTTTTCCTACGAGTAAAATTGTTACATATTACTTAGATATGTCCGTTGGTCTGTTTTACACCTATATATTATAGTCAACAAAATTATCCACTGTCTCATACAAAACTTTAATACCTACTTGACTCAAATGTATGGAACGCCTGTTTATATTTCGCGATAACTATGTTCAGTTTGATGGCCTGTACCACTCCCTTAAATTTAACCACACCTTTCTGATATCTGCCGGTCGATTCTGTAAAAATCTCACCGTGAAACCATAAGTGAAGTGAGCACTTAATAGTGGTTAATCCCTACCGAATGACAGCTCACTCCACGCTCACCCCAAGCTTTCACGGTGAGATGGTTACAGAATCGCACGGCTGCTATAATATCAGAAATTTATCGTATATTATTTCCGTTCACAACTGGACCAAGAACTTATCCAAAAGTAACTGCGTACCTTATACAACGTGTAACGTTAAATGCGCAAAACCTCAGACCAGTGGTCTCAAACGTCGTAGAGTGAGATCGGTAGATCGGTAGTTATTTGACAAAAAAATACAATATTACACTTACTACTACTACTAATTATTACAGACTAATTTATAACAATCATGCTTAAGTATGATTGTTATAAATTATGTGAGCCCATATCGGTAGAAATACTGAAAAATCGGTAGGTCCGAGACCACTGCCTCAGACACCCCGACTGATTTTTAATTCAATTGAATTATTTCAGAGAGAAAATAAGTCATTAAAAAAATTATAAAGGTTTTATGTGCTGTTTTAGTTTTACTGGCAATTCTGATCGTTTCTTGCGTCTGCGACAACGCTTTATCGAGGGAGGAGTCGTCACCGGGCCGCTGCGCCGCGCTCACATTGGCTTGCTTGACCTATTAATAAATAGACATCGCATCGTTTTTAATGAAGATTTTTTGAAAAATGTGACCTATATTAAACAATGGTTCAATTAATTCTGCTCGTTAATCTGATCAAACTATTTTCAGGTTTTGCGCATTTAACGTTACACGTAGTATACTGACATGCAAAAACTCTAAACCCAATAACTGCACCTCTTGGTTTCATAAAAAAGCGGTAAACGGTCACACAGTAACTGTTGTCCAAATACGAAGCGTTTTTTTAACACCTTAATGTCAAATACTGGTGAGAATGACAGATTTTCATGACGGCCGTTAAAATGTGACGGAACTGCTTCTCTAGGAAACCGTAGGTTCAGTCTCATCCAACAAACTGTCAGTTATAAATAACCTAGGACTAACATTTCTCCATAACCACGCGGATCATATTCCTCGTTCCAAAATATGGGACATTACGCATTACCAAGCGCACAACCGGCCAATTGAGCGAATTAAGACTCTCTTAAGACTAAGCGTGTAGATAGTTGCCCCTTTGTTTGCGTCGCTAGCTGCTTCAATTAGATATTATGTATATTTAAACGATTCGGTTCCTCCCTAAATGATTCTGAAGAGTTTAAAAGTGGCTACTAGCAAACTCGAGGGGTTTACAAGTAGCCCCAGAGTTTCACTATACACCTGTTAGTAAAAATAAGAAACTAAAAATGTTTGCACCAGCGATGTACAAACGCCAGCACATCAAGCTACCCGAAACTGTCAGATTTTCCCAATCAACTTTGAACCTTATGCTATAGCGATAAAGTTGAAATCTATTAAAGAAATCTGACAGATTGTAGTAGCTTGATGTGCTGGCGTCTGTACTTGCGTAACACACTATCAGTAGCAATGGCTTTCATTTTGACAGAGCAACAACTTTCATTGCGTTTTTTACGTTCTTTGGCAGACAGATTTTTTGAACATATGGAGCAATGGATTAGCAATATCCTTCAAAATGTTTCAGATTTTGCTTGATAATGCGATACGCAATTAGGGCACAGAACATAAAGGCGGTTTTATCGCTAACCTAAATACAATTGAATAATCAAAATAGGTAGTAAGTGGGTATCCTGTACGATACTTACACTGATAAGAGTATACAATTTTGTGCTTTTAAAACCACTTCCTGCGATTACTAACCTGTTTGCCTAAAATTGGGTGATTGTGGCTATCCTATTTCTTCCTGCCGAGCAAACTTATAATTCTGAACAAGCGCAATGTTTGTGGGTATGTGCTTAAATAGAAATTTGGAATACAAAGAGGGTCGAAAGTTGTGAATTACAGCTATTACCTGTATATCTACAGTCTATTCACAATTGAGGAGCGTCGGAAGGAAAACCGATATATCGAATTTACCATATTTTTCACAAATTCAAAAAAAGCTTGTAAGTTTTTTAATGTTACAAAAGTGGAAAATTATAGCATGTCAATTTGCAGTTAAAGTGACATCGATTGATGTGTGAAACTTGACGGAGGGTAGATACTTAATTTAGGGAGATACTTGGCGGACAAGTATGGATATATCGGTTTTTGACGCGATCATTTGGATATATCGGTTTTTGACGAAACCAAAATGGATATTTCGGTATTGAACTGAATTGAATTTGAACCGACCATTGTTGAATTGTGTAATACTTAATAAGAATTATCGGTTCTGAAATCTGTGTGAAATGTCCAGGGATTTATTATTACAGTATTTTGATATTTTTGTTAAGATGGATGTAACTGTTTTTTAATTGATTTCTTTCCTGAAGGGTGTATAATTGAACATTTTGTAACAGAAAAAAATTAAAAAAAAATGTCTTAATTAAGACATATCGGTTTTTGTTCCGACGCTCCTCAATTATTTTACTTCTAAATATGCATCACTGTCAAAATCACAGTAATCTTTATTTATTTATTTAAACTTTTCGCACAAAAGGTAGGTACAAAGGCGGACTTAATGCCTTAGGCATTCTCTACCAGTCAACCAAGGGTGGTGAAGAGATTAGATGGCAGGTGCTTTGGTTGAGAGGACAGTGACAAAATAAAAAAAATAAAAATAAAAAACTAGACAAATACATAAACTTTATTACTTTAACTTTATTTACTTACTTTACTTTTTTAACTTTATTTACTTTATTGTTGTTGTAATAAGGACTTTTGGTGCCGTGCCTCGAAAAGCACGCTAAGCCGTTGGTCCCGGCTGTCATTCGTGGATTTATGACAGTCGTTACGGGTAGTCAGAAGCCCGAAATTCTGACAACCAGTCTTACCAAGGGATATCGTATTACCCAGTAACTGGGTTGTGGAGGTCAGATAGGCAGTCGCTCCGTGTAAAATTACTGGTATTCAGCTGCACCCGGTTAGACTGGAAGCCGACCCCAATGTAGTTGGGAAAAGGCTAGGCAGATGTAAGAAGGACTTTAGGTGATTGAAAGGACTTTAGACACTACAGCCATACTTAAAGATGCTACAAGTATTTTTTGACGCTCTAATGACGTAAACATTTGTTACATCACATTTTTGCAAATTAATTTGTGAAATTAATTGAAAAAACAGGCCAAGTGCGACTCGGAATCGGAGGGCTCCGTACCACAAGGCAAAAAACACCGAAAAAAAAACACGTTTCTTGTATGAGTTTGTTCCTTTAATTTTAACTTTTTTATTTAAGTATATTATTTGTAGTTATAGCGGCAATAGAAATACATACTCTTTGAAATTTTAAGTGCCTACCTATTACGGTTCTTGAGATACAAACCGTTGACTGACAGACGGGCGGACGGACGGACAGCGGAGGCGTAGTAATGGGGTTCCATTGGCACTCCTTGGATACGGAACCCAAAAAACAAGATGGCGGTGTTAGTTACTTTTTTTACCACTCACCAAAAGGTATACAATACAGTGCACTTTATAGCTGTAAAATGATCTTGAAGAATTTATACCGGGGGTCCAAGTCAATGGAATAAACCAACAGTTGAAACTAATGAGGGACATTCCCCCTTCATCTTAGATAATTAGTTTAATTTAAAAATACGAAAACATAACAAGGAATCAGTTGACGGACGGCGCTCATTGAATGTGATGTTAAATTGTACTGTTAGAGAGTACAATAGGTACATAATCGTTATAGGGGCTTGATCGATTATGTTTGTCATTATAATTGACAGCAACTCAACACGTCATTATGACGAGAGCAGTGGAGGCCCATTCGTAACGGCTAGTGTTGTAAGAAACTCGAGTCTTGGAGTCTTATTTAATAAAACTTGAGTTATTTTTGAAGACTCGAGTCTTATACATACAACTTAGAGCTCAAGTCGACGAAAGGACGGAAGGAATATAATAAACAAATAATATATTAAATATATATTTATATAAATTATATATTATAATTATTATTTTAGTATATTAAGCCACGAAGACAGGCACTATATTTTATTTATTATAAGTAGACGGTATTATGTGTGTTTATTATTTTATTTTGACGTTTTAACTCGCACTTCGATTCAGCAAATCGACAGTCTTCAGGTATACTTTTGATTAGGTTATTTGCGTTTAATGCAATTTCACTGTTACAAATTTTTATCGTGCGATTTATTTTCAATCAGTAAATAAATATGGATGACGATATAAAATCACCCAGTATTGCCTATTATAATACACCAACTCAAGTTCATGACTCAGTCTAGCTCAAAGAACTTAAGAGACTCGAAAGGACTCGGAAGACTGAAAGGACTCATGTGACTAACGAACGAGTCCAGCCGATGGAAAAATCTCACCGTGATAACAACTAAGGTGAAGTGAGCTTAGAGTGAGCTGTGAGTCATGCTGATGCTAAGGATTGACACTATTGACGACTCACTCCACGCTCACTTCACTCAAGTTTTCACGGTGAGATAGGTTTAAGGTTTAAGAACAACTTTATTTCTCATAAGAATTTCATACATAATTCACTTACTGAGAAACAATATCTAAAACTAAGATTATTAATTAGAGCGCACAGATGTACGTATATAAAATAACAAAACAAAAAAAGCAAAGAAAAAAAAAATGTGGGTAAACAGATAATATACACTCGATCGTAAGTTAAAACATGGATGTATGAATTTGATTTTTACTAGATGTGGCATTGATGGCATAGTCTGTTATTAGCAAGTTTATTATTATGAGACTATTTTATTTTTAGTTTATTTTTCTATTTATATATTTTGGGTTCATACATGGTTTATAAAACATTTTACATAGATAGTTACAGAATCGCACGGCTAGTCTTGAAAATCTACTCAAGTCTCGAAATAAAGACTAAAAGACCCGAGTTTCTTACAACACTACTAACGGCCCCGACTTAACAGTCCCAGACCTTAGGCACGATTTTAGAGCTGAGATTAGTTCAGAAATAAAATCTGCTTCATAAACATACTTAACATACATCACACTTGTAATCCTCGTATGGTTAGGCAGAGGTGTGGGTACCTATATTAGGGTTATTCCCAGTTGTCGCCACTGTCAACGCCACCACCTGGTGCCAAATGGGATTTCTTTCCATAAAATGTGAAAGAAATCCCATTTGTCACCAGTGGTGGCGTTGACAGTGGCGACAACTGGGAATAACCCCTATAGTAACACTCACATTTCGTCAGGTATGTCTAAGTCCCTTGAAACAGGGGGCGAGTACGTATATTGCCATCAACCGGGCACAAAGCCAGACTCCGGGATGCTACTGAGAAATAAATTCTTGATATTTTTTCACGTATCTATAATACAGGGTCATATTTTATACAATCAATCAACTCAGCCTATCGCAGTCCACTGCTGGACATAGGCCTCTCCCAGACTGCGCCACAACACCCTGTCCTCCGCCTTCCGCATCCAGTCTCAAGAACGTTTCAAGTTCCTTCATGACACACATAATAGATATCTGAGGTCATCGGAAAACCTGAGACTAGAGATGCCGATGCATTCCACCAGTTTCTATGACAAATCTTTTACTGTTCAAGCAGTACGCTTATGGAATGACTTGCCCGTGTCGGTAAGGCGTGCTCAGTCTTTGTCCACATTTAAAATTATGATAAAAAATCACTTCCTCTCTCCTTAAACAGCACCATTATATTTTCTTTACTCCTGTTTCATGTCTATTGTTATATGTATATATTTATTTAGATTGGTATAATATACTTTATGTATGTATTTATTTTATCGTGTAAATAGTACACCACAGACTACCTACAATATTTGTCTCTCCTTCCCTTTTCAATCCATCCAAAGGTTGTCTTTAAAAGATCGCTCTTAGCGATAAGACCGCCCATTGTGTCACCCTTTGTAAAATTTCTATATTTATATCTGTAATCTATATGGTGTACATAATAAAGAGTATTCTATTCTATTCTGTTCTATTCTACCCCAGCCACCTTCTTTAGGTCGTCCGTCCATCTAGCTGGGGGGCGTCCCACAAAAATTGTATAAGACAGACACATACATATTTTATTAGTTTTCTTTTTTTTCTGTTTCCATGAAATACTAAGATTTAATTGTAAAGTATGGATCGACACACATCTATTTTTGTGAATAACTTATAAATTATCTATGTTTAAGGCCTGAAACTGCGTTAAGCGGGTGCCCGCGCGGTTTCATACAAAAGGCCTCCGTGCGACGGAACCCGTCGCGGGGGCACGCGCGGTGCCCGCCAGGGGTAAAATTTTTTAATTAAAATATTTGTAAAATGGGTTATCTTTCTCTTTTTATTGTTATGTTATATTCTCTTAATTTACTGAACTTTACAACAAATTCCCCGCACAGCAACCTAGATTCAATAAACGGGCTTACTGGCTGTCGTTTTGTTTTTGCTAGTCGTCGTTTTGCTACGTAATAATATATAAAGTTCTCCATCGACACGACTATACATGCACACCGTTAAAATTGAACTAGCGACACTGCGTAAATAAAATAATCCGGTCTCCGCAACGGGTACCCGCGACGGGGCCCGTGGCGTTCCCACGGATCCCACCCGTGTGTCCACGCGCGTAGACACGCGACGGTTGCCCGTCGCGGGCGCCCGCTTAACGCAGTTTCAGGCCTAAGACCCCATGGCTGAAAACTATCTCTTAAGATACAGGTTTACCTAGTTTAAGAGGCAGGGTTACAATACTTGAGTAAAGATTTTAACATAGAACCAGATGCACAGACGCCAGCACATCAAGCTACCCGAAACTGTCAAAATTTCCCAATCAACTTTGAACCTTATGCTTTAGCGGAAAAGTTCAAAATCTATTAAAGAAATTTCAAATTTCACATCAAGATGTGCTGGCGTCTGTACCTAGGTTCCCATCTGTATTTTTTTTTATGGCAACTAAATTTATTATTATTATTATATTAAAGTAGCTAGAACAGTGGTAGCCCAGTGGCAACGGTTTCGACTTACGATTTTGTAGGTCGTGGATTCGTACCCAGCCAGGCAGGCGTTTTACATTGTGTAAATAATTTCATCACTACTCTCAAAAACGTTGAAGGAAAACATCATGAGAAAACCGGCGTATCCTAGAACCAAAAATTCGAAGACTTGTGACATCTACCAACCCGCACAGGGCCCGCGTGGTAGGTACAGGCGCCAGCATATCAAGCTACTACAATCTGTCAGATTTCTGTAATAGATTTTCAACTTTAGTGCTAAAGCATAAGGTTCAAAGTTGATTGGGAAAATCTGACAGTTTCGGGTAGCTTGATGTGCTGGCGTCTGTACATTACAGCTCAACTCCCTCTCGAAGAGAGGACGCCGGTGTCCCAGGACATTATAGGCTCACTAGCAGCACCCCGCTGTTTCACCCGCATAAGTTTCGATCCCGTGAGAATATCAAAAAAGTATCCTATGTGTTATTCCTGGTTATGTATTTATTTATTTATAAAAAGCACACCAACAGCACAGCCACTTACAACTCAAATAAAAAATCATTAAAAAAATTGCCATTTCAGTAACCATACAAATAACAGGTATGCATGACATTTAACTTACAAATATTAGAGACAAAAGAGAACAATAAAAAGTGTTTCGAGTAGATCTTAATCTAGAACACTACAAAACAAAACAAACCAATTTGAGCTACATAGACGTGCCCTCTTCACACTGTCTAAATAGGGAACGTTTGTATGAAGCAAAACTCATGGAGAAAATATCAATAGGAAAATCTGTCAGGTTGGACCTTTCATTATATTGCCTTATAAACTATTTGTGTGCCAAATTACATCCAAATCCGTTCAGTACATTTCATACATCCATCCATCTATCCAACCTCACAAACATGTGGAAGTAGGATAGGATAGTAGTATAGTTGGATTATACAGCATGTCATTATGATACCTAAACTTGGTCATATGACTTCCCGTTCAGAGTACCTAAGCAAGTGAATAAGCCTATGTTCTTCATGGTTTGCAGAATAAAGTACCTTATATTAGGTAATGCAATCAAAATTCATAAGCTGTCTGGCAACTTCCCGGCAATGAGCGAGTGACTAAGACAGTTTGGACTGGTTTGAACTGAAGTTATATTCTTAATTTTTTTGTTTTTTTTTCGTTCAGTGGTTTAGCCTGTACTGTCCGTGTGGTGTACTGTCGTGGCTAAATAATAACAGTCGCACAGGTCGATCGATCAGGTTAAGCCATTGGTCCCGGCTGCCATTCGTGGATTTTTGTCCGTCGTTACGGGTGGTCAGAAGCCCGAAAATCTGATAACCAATCTTACCAAGGTGCCAAGGGAGGGGGGGGGGGGGTCGTGTTACCCAGTAACTGGGTTGTGGAGGTCAGATATGCAGACGCTCCATGTAAAATACTGGTATTCAGCTGCATTCGGTTAGGCCCGGTATCCACCAAAGCGGAGAGGAGAGGAGACGAGAAGAGATGTGTTTTGAATAACCAATCAGATTTCGTTATTTCCAGATCTCCTTTCTGATTAGCTTCGGTGGAAATGGATCAAGCGGAGAGGAGAGGAGATGTCTCATTTTTCTATAGAATTTTGTGCCCCGAGCCAGCAAGCCCCGCGGCAGAGCGGAGATGTGTTTAGTCGGGCGGCCGGGCGGCGCCCGCGCTCGCTCATCCCGTTCCCTGCTGCCTTCTCCCCGCGCCTCGCACACCGGAGAGCGTCATTCGATTGACTGACCTTGAACGTAAGAGTCGGTCGCTCCGTATTTTTATATTACATTTTCAGTTAAGTTCACAACGAACAACACGTTAACAAGTTTTATTACGTTGTGTTACGTTGCTCTCACAGCTCACGCACAGCTCACGTCTCCTCTCCGCTTTGGTGGAAATTACCTGCCAGCTTCGCAGCACATCTCCTCTCGTCTCCTCTCTTCTCCGCTTTGGTGGATACCGGGCCTTAGACTGGAAGCCAACCCCAACATAGTTGGGAAAAAGCTATATATTTATCTTTCTTTCTTTCAATGACTAAAGAAATGAAGTAGAACGACAGTGACAAGCACAGAGCACTAACATGTATACCTACATTTAGCAACTAATACTAGTGATTATCTCCTACTGAAGGTATTTTATGTTTTATTTTATTGTCTGTTTGTACCTATGTAATTTTATGTTATTATGAACATAGTAATATAGAGTCCATACTACTTACCTATAAAGTAATAGTTATTATCTCATATTCTCAAATCAAATAAACATCAAAAGTCATTTATTACAATTAAGTTGAGAATCAGCACTTTTCGAACCATAAAATTACATAAAATAGTCCCCAAAACGCCCGCCCTTTCCCACTTCCTAGTGTTTTCGCTAGGAAGAAGTGGCGCAACAAACTCCCCAGCAAAAACTCCGTCTCAAAATTGCAATCGGTATTGACCGATATGTTTTTTTTTTAAGTTAAGTGTACCTATTCCTGCATTAGTGCTCGTGCGTCGTATTCTACGGTGCTATCTTCCACTTGATCGTCCGTCACGTTCAAAAACCATCGAACAGTGGACGCCTCACTGCCTTCACATAAATATGCTCTTACGTAACTTAGGAATCTAGTTGGAATTGAAAATTCCTGAAACTGCAAACAACTTCAAAGCTTAAAAATATTAGGCTTCTAACGTGACAAAATTGAGCGATAAAATTGAATAGTCTGTTGCCTATAGGTAGGCATTGAGCAGGCTTTGAGCGACGGGGGATATATCACTTTATTTCACAAACGAATTTCAAAGCAACACGCAATATTAAAAGGCGCCCTTCACCTTCTAAATTCAGAGTTTCGTAGAAATCCTAACAAAGTAAAATATGTATTTATTTGGTTCACGAGTTGAATTTAGTCACGGCACCTAACGTTATTATCATGTGTTTGATCGTGCATTTAAATGGCTACTCTGCGTGACTTTACACTTTAAAATGATAGGCCATGCATTTAACTGATTAATTGTTTAATTTACTCGGGAATATGGAATAATTTACGCTTTTGCAACTTCATAGAAAGGTTGGAAAAGGTGAACCGTTTTTAGAAAATAAATGTTCCTACGTGAATACCTTTAGATTTTCAATTTTACTTTTTCACCCGTCTGCTAAGAAGGGCTACATTTTACTAAGTAGCTGAACATGAGTTTTTTTTTTTTTTATAAGCTCTTTTAACAGCTTTCTTTTCTTGTATGTTATTTCTATTTTAAAAACAATATAGTATTTTCATCTCACGATGCGACGTCCGTTTTTCTTCTGGTAACCAAGTGTACCTAGACGCTGAAGAAGAAACGTGGCAGCACATAACACACAGACGCACTCCGACTTCGCCATAGTCTCGGTCGGTACCGAGAGCTCCTTCGCTTACATACACACATTCACAGCATGTTTCTACACTTGGAAACCACAAGTAAAGCTCGCGTCGCTTCGTGAGATATAAATAGTATAACCGGCACCCTAATTGCGTAACACACTATTTCTCTCAATTTGAATCATTTTGAAGCATATTCCTAATCCACTACTCCATATGTTCGAAAAATGTGTCTGCTCAACAACGTAAATAACGCAATGAATGTTGTTGAACTGTCAAAATGAAACCCATTGCTACTGATAGTGTGTTACGCAATTACCCTGCAGTTATGACAGTAAACTATTCTTGCTTATTGAATTTCAAATCGTACCTACGCGTAAACGATAAATCTTTCAACAGCTGATGTCCACAACCTGTGGTAGATTTCTACCTACTTAAGAAGCTTCGAATAACAAAAATATACGTGCCTACTAGTCACTGTACTCGACTGATGATATTGTGATAAAGATTCTTGGCACTCGCTAATTTCCAAGATCTGCACGTACTTATTCTACCACGGAATAGTTTTCCCACCATCCCCCACTTAGTTTCTTTGGCTTCTTGTTTAAAAGTAATAATGTCTTCGTTTTTCCAGCCACCGTCCGAGCCGTCGAGGTGAACATAACTAACGTATGGAAGCAAGATATTGGATGGGAGATCAGTTGTTCCTGGGCGATACCTCCTGATGACTCCTTGCAGTCAGTGCGACTGTATCAAAATAACCAGCAATTTCTGATTTATAGACCTGAGGTAAGGAAGAATGTCATCATCATTCACAGCCCACCTTCCATACTGCTGATTATAGGCCTCTCATTTGTTTTACCAATACCCACGTCACGTTAGAACCTGGCTGAGACTCGCACAGCAGTCTCAGCCAGGTTCTACCCGCGATGGTAACAATGTCGTCCACCCATCTCACTGCTGGTCGACGGACACTTCGACACTCGTCTTCTTAGTCCGTCTTAGTAGCCCTTGGACGCCACTCGGTCACTGCCTTACGTCACCTGTCATCACTGCCCAACTCAGGAAGAATGTAGATACCTGGAAATTCTAATTATATAAAGTATATCTATTCATACACGAAATCTCTTAAGGGGTCATTGTATTCATCATTACGAACAACTTTTACTATGGGACCAAAACAAAAATCGCGAAAAAAGAAATCTGCCGTTCCCTACATTTTGACGAATTATGCGAATATAAATGTAAAGATATCCCCTTCAGATATTTCGTGTATAAATAGATAGACCTTGTATAACTTCCTTTATTAACAAGAAATACCAGACTTAGGACTTCTCGGAAAGCCTGAACTCGGCTACTGTAGTAATCTTAATACTGCCATAGCTACCTACGGAGATCACAAAATGCCATCGTCGTCGTCCACCCCTCCCTCCCCCCCTCCCGCCAAAAAACTTCGCTTCTACTCAAGAGGTCTCGGAGCCTGAGATTGTAGTGAAAGCAGTCACAGGGGTTTGAGCCGATAAGAGACCGGCATAACCCTTCGGAATCCCCTGACGGAAGCTAAATATACCTACATGAGATAACGATGGTTATTAGGACATGAGAATTACCCACGAAAAATTAGAAAAACTAAGTACTCCAGCTAATTAGTAGGGAAACCACCAAAACTTACATGGGATCGCGTCGTAACAAATTAGATGTTCCAAATTCATTAAAAATGTAACTACAAAATGAATTTACTTCGTAATATACCTACGTAGGTACAGGTAGCATATTATCTCATCCTTCCGGCCCTAAACGTATCAAAATGATTAAATTTTTGTTTACAAAAGGTCAGCCATCAAACATCCTGTTACACAGACTGTTCTAAATTTGGCGGTCCTCTCCTTTTGTTAGATGTTTTTTTCAATTACAGAGGATTAAAATGTTTCGTGGTATTCGGGTATAATCTTCGTGAACGTGTAGGCAGGGATAAGGTAGAAATATCTAGTTGATAATGTAGGTTTAGAGGGTTTTTGAAAATCAGGTTTTATTGACTAACTACATATCAGCCCTTGGTAGACTGTTATACTTTTCATCAACACTATCACTTGCTGTAAAAGTAACCTACACGTAAATTTTGTCATTTTATTTTTATTTTTTTTAATAAATATAAGAATATTTTCGGGTTCGATGACTGATCGTTACCGGGACCTAATAAAACAAATACCTACCTACAGTTTTCTCCAAAATCACTTCAATGACAGTCGGTAAGTCGGTTCACAAGAATTTGCAAGAAGCTGGCAGTAGCATCACAACGCTAACATTTTCTCACTGTTTATTTCTTTTTAGTATATTCATGTATTTATGTAGGTATATTTTTTGTGCTTATATTTATATGTAATTTGGTATATATTATGTTTACAGTTTTAATAGGTTTATGCGTATCTTTATATTTAAAATATTTATTCCTCAATTTTCATGATTGCACCTAGGTACTACTGTTTGTCTCTGCATCACCCAAAGATTGACTGGTAGAAAATGCTTATGTCATTAAGTCCGCCTCTGTACATTTATGTTCTTGAAGTATTAAATAAATAAATAAGTCTCATCTCTCACAACAATGCAGCTCCTTTTCGAAATCCTCTCCCAATCGAATAGAATCCTTTTTACCTCACAAAACTTATTCCCTACACTTTTTCTCCACAGGCTGATGGCGGCAGCAGTCACATCGTATACAGACGTGTAGAAGACATGATGTCGACCAACTGTGCTGTTCCGACCGACGACCGACAAAAGGGCACCTGTGTGATAACCCTGGAGCTATATCAACCTCAGAGGGAAGACATTACGATATCCTGCGAAGTGTCTGGTGAAAGACCTTATTTCAGGATAGAAAGGAAGAATATTGTTGTTGAGAGATTCGGTAAGTCTTTTTGCAATTTTTTTTTTCATTAACCTTTTGTATGTCTTAAGTTACACAGTTCGACATAAGCAATATTGTCTTTCTATTGTGTCTCTAATTACGGCATTCGATGAGTTAATTTCGAAGTGGCAGATTACTGACCCACTCAACACACAGAGCGAGTGTGGTGCTTCTGATCAGACCATGCCCCATTAGCTATAGTGTCCTAAGAGCGCGTTCACCTGCACCTCGGACGACCTAAAGCATGCCAGGGGTGCCGCAACATGGCCACCTAGTGGGTTCAACCAAAATTAAAAAAAAAAAAAAACAACGAGTACCATCGACACGAAAAGAAGAATTCCCATCGTTGCACTAAAATAGATAGGTAGGTATCTATATACCCTATAGGTAAACGATCACGTATTCGCGAAGAAAAGCAGACTGTATGTAGATATGTGTAATTACTTTGAGAGAACCGATCCTGGTGGTTTCCCATCCATACTTCCATGCAAATATTATAAATGCGAAACTGTCTGTCTGTTACCTTTTCACGCCTTAACGCCTGAACAAACGGATCTGAGCTCGGCACACGGACAAATCATGACCTGCGGCGTAATTGCGTAACACTATCAGTAGGAATAGCTTTCATTTTGTCAGTTCAACAATATTCATTGCGTTATTTACGTTGTTGGGCAGACAAATTTTTCGAACATGCGAAGCAATGGATTAGCAATATCCTTCAAAATGATTCAGATTGTGTTTAATAGTGTGTCATGCAATTAGGGTGCTGGGTTAGGACATAAAAAAGTAGGTACGCTCCCTTGTGATAATTTAAGACCTCCTCGGGGGCGAATCCGCGGGGCACAAGCTATTAAGTACAGGCTGTCAAATTTTCCCAATCAACTTTGAATCTTATGCTTTAGCGATAAAGTTGAAAATCTATTAAAGAAATTTGACAGCTTGTAGTAGCTTGATGTGCTGGTGTCTGTACTATAACATCATTATGCGTATTTACATTTTTTTATTACAGTGCCACCTACGGACGCTGTAGTGTCGGTAGGACCAGTAAACGAAGAGTCAGGTCGGGTGACACTTAACTGCAGTGCCGGTGGTGTACCACTTCCCAACTTGTCGTGGACTATAGGTGATCAGCAGGTATGCATGCAAAAGTAGCCTTTGTAGTATAAGCTATAAGTAACTGGTGTAAAAAGACGCATAACGAAGCCCACCGCACTGGTTCTGCCCTTCATTGTGATCTTTTTTTGTACAGCCGTGCGATTCTGTAACCATCTCACCGTGAAAGCTTGGGTGAAGTGAGCGTGGAGTGAGCTGTCATTCGCTAGGGATTAACACTATTAAGTGCTCACTTCACTTATGATTTCACGGTGAGATTTTTACAGAATCGACCGGCAGGACTATATCGAACAGTGTGCGTTCGCGCAGCGGAATGTTGTTGAATTTAAAGATTTTAATTATGCAGATATTTAGTGTATGACGTCGTATAATTGTGTATGTTAAAAAACAATTTGTGCACGCAGCCATTGTGGAGAAATTCACCAAAAACTGATTCCGCTGGGCGAACGTTGTCCTGGCGGAACTTTTTTGATCCATAGACTTTAGAAGAAAAGAGATGTGTCCAAAAATTAGTGTGTATTTGTGTGTAATTGTGTATGTATGAATAAAATTAGTGCATGCATAAACTTCGGAGAAATTCAAGTTTCCGCTACGCGAACGTTTGACCATTAGCTAGTTTTCATATAAAGCGCTTACATAGAGAGCTGTAGATTTTTACATACGTCGTTTTGAATTTGTTTATATTTGTTTAAAAAACAGATTTAGAAAAAATCGTAGGGCTGAAAAGATAAAAATATAAACGTAAAATACGCTTATTAGGTCTTAATTCTTAAAGTATGCACTTTGGGGTCTAGATTTTCATGTTTATACAAACCTTGTAAGTGTCTGCAACATGTTGCCAAGTATCAATGATGTTCCGTTAGTAATTAAAGAGTTATAGGACAATTTACCATGAATAGATCACTGTTTACAAAGCAGTCAAATATCACGACGTTCTAAAGGAATTGCATGGTAAAATGTATGCTAATAATTAGTGTATTTATTCAACTATTCACATACAAAATTTCATGTCATTAAATTCAGTAATTAAAGAAAAACAATTATAATACTGACGAAGCATCGAAAACCTACATAACCCGACCAAGTTCGGATGGCTACAAAAAAGCGGCCGTGCAATATATTTAGGTAACATCCCAAAATATACAGTATAATACCGGTATTGAATTGGTATAGGTGATAACACAATTGTTGTTTCGATATAATTTATAGGTCATTTATTTTTGTACACCCACTTTTTTAAATGTATTTGACTATGATAGAAAGTAGGTACTATTTACGTAGGTACTTTATTTAAGTATGCGCTTGAGACTTGAGATATAATCTAGATATATTATTTAAGACAAATAAAATTCATATAGCTAATTTCTATTGAAGATTTCACGGATCAGGATTCTAACTATAGACCCCTTAGGGAAATTAAATAATTAAAATTGGTATTGAATTGAAAATACCTTTTTATACCAATGTTTTATTATATAAGTACTTTTTAAATGTTGATTTATTTTTATATTAGGCAGACTCTCAAACCTAAACAACTGAATAGTCTAGTTATGTGATCTGTGATTGTTAATCTGTGATTTTAAAATTGAAACTAGAAAATATTAGGTATACTTAGAAATGTTGAGGTTATTTACTATATTTAATAATAATAATAATAATAATAATATTCGACGACTTTCACACAACGCCATCTAGTCCCAAACTAAGCAGAGCTTGTGCTATGAGTACTAGACAACTGATAAACATACATATATATTTCTAAGTACATTTGCTACTCATTTAAGAATATTTTCTTGAAAATACCTTTTTTATACCAATGTTTTAGTTTATAAGCACTTTTTTAATGTTGATCAAATCTAAACAACTGAATAGTCTAGTTATGTGATGTGACTTTAATTTTTATTGCAGCTCGAAATATTATACTTACCCTTATATTCATAATCGTTTATTAAACCTATTTTAGTTAAAACACATTTAAGTCTATTGCTGTCGTTGCAAGCGTTTGTTTACGTTATTATAATTACATAATTAAGTATTATATGTAATTAAAAATATTTTTGTACACGGATATTTAAATAGAGAAGTACTTGTTAATTGGAGATTTATTTTTATCGTAGATAGTAGCGTTATTATTTAAAAAATATTTTTCATTCAAGAAATGCAATTGTTTTATTTTTTCCTAACGCTTGTGTACGCAACTGTACCATATTAATAAATACTATATTGGAAGGTTAAGAACGTTTCTTAGATATATGGCACGGCCGCTTTTTTGTAGCCATCCGAACTTGGTCGGGTTATGTAGGTTTTCGATGCTTCGTCAGTATTATAATTGTTTTTCTTTAATTACTGAATTTAATGACATGAAATTTTGCATGTGAATAGTTGAATGAATACACTAATTATTAGCATACATTTTACCATGCAATTCCTTTAGGACGTCGTGATATTTGACTGCTTTGTAAACAGTGATCTATTCATGGTAAATTGTCCTATAACTCTTTAATTACTAACGGAACATCATTGATACTTGGCAACATGTTGCAGACACTTACAAGGTTTGTATAAACGTGAAAATCTAGACCCCAAAGAGCATACTTTAAGAACTAAGACCTAATAAGCGTATTTTACGTTTATATTTTTACTAGCGACCCGCCCCGGCTTCGCACGGGTGCAATGCTGATCACTACATACTATAAAACAAAGTCGCTTCCCACTGTCTGTCTGTCTCTATGTATGCGTAGATCTTGAAAACTACGCTACGGATTTTGATGCGGTTTTTTTTTTATAGATAAGAGTTAGTAGTGAAATTATCAGTGTCTCTACTATATTATGCATGTATTATACATATAAACCTTCCTCTTGAATCACTCTTTCTATTAAAAAAAAACCATCAAAATCCGTTGGGCAGTTTCAAGCGCCACCGGCCGGCTTCCCGGCCTGTAACGCCCGCATTTTAAATTTGTAATATCTTCGAAAATATTAATTTAAATTACATGCTGTAAAGGGCCATAATGATGTATATGAAATGCACAATGTTTTTAAGGTACTTAATTGGATAAGGATTAATGCTGTATTGCCTAAAATTGCTTCTTAAATAAGCCATTATTTCTCGTAAAAAGTTAAGGATAAAAAATGGTTATTGTGGGTTATCCCTAAGAGATAGACATATACCATCGCGGACTTTTTTGTAGACCTTTTTAAGGTGTACAATGCTGTAGTACATTATTTTGATCTATCTCGAATAGTTCAACCAGCGTTTACAATGTAAGCGCAAAAAAATGTGTTTATTTACGACATCACATTAGAAACCTCTAAAATTATCAGTGTTTCTCTACTATATTATGCATCTATTATACATATAAACCTTCCTCTTGAATCACTCTATCTATTAAAAAAAACCGCATCAAAATCCGTTGCGGAGTTTTAAAGATCTAAGCATATATAGGGACAGACAGACAGGGAAGCGACTTTGTTTTATACTATGTAGTGATCTTTTAAGCCCTACGATTTTCTCTAAATCTGTTTTTTAAACAAATATAAGCAAATTCAAAACAACGTATGTAAAAATCTACAGCTCTCTATGTAAGCGCTTTATATGAAAACTAGCTAATGGCCAAACGTACGCGTAGCGGAAACTTGAATTTCTCCGAAGTTTATGCATGCACTAATTTTATTCATACATACACAATTACACACAAATACACACTAATTTTTGGACACATCTCTTTTCTTCTAAAGTCTATGGATCAAAATAGTTCCGCCAGGACAACGTTCGCCCAGCGGAATCAGTTTTTGGTGAATTTCTTCACAATGGCTGCGTGCACAAATTGTTTTTTACCATACACAATTATACGACGTCATACACTACATATCTGCATAATTAAAATCTTTAAATTCAACTACATTCCGCTACGCGAACGCACACTATCGAACACAGGGATATTTAAGGTCAAAGATCCAAGGATTTAGACGTTTTTTTTTAAACAAGTTTTAAATGTTATACCTTTTAATCCTCCTACGATCCCTGGACGGTCGCCTGCACCCATGAGCACAATGTTTAGCGTGTGTTACATAGCGCAATTTTTCACACCACAAATAAAAGGAGTTCCCCAACGGACCCCAGTAATAATTTTTCCATAAGGTTGCCTAGTTTGATGTACAGAATACGTAGATGACGGCTTCGTGATGGGTTTTGTTACACCCGCATATTCGGAACGAACTGTCCAACATGTTTTTATTATCAATTCGTAAACAAGCAGCCTGATGGTTATATTATACTGATAATACTAAACTTTAGTCGGAATTGATAAATAACACCCCCCCTCCCCCCTCCAGATACCCCGCGACTTCTCAGGTGGAGCCTGGAACGCCACATCTAAGCTGTGGCATGCTTGGTCAGCACTCTCTTATACGCCATCTAGCGGAAGTGCCGCTGTTTGTACGCCAGAGATCAGTAGGGCAGGCAGACTAGTAAAGGGACATGCTGCTGAGTATAGCACGGCGAGGAATCTTAAGGGTATGTTTTTCATGATTATGTAGGTACTAGCTTCTGCCCGCGTGAAAAGGGGATGCCCATTTATGGCCTTAAAGGCACAACAATTTATGTTTATGTAAAAAAAACATCGTAATTTCTATTTATGTAACAAGATATTCGTTTATCCGAAAAAGATTGCAATTTTTTGCACAAATAAAAAGTATCGAAAAGATTAAGGAAATTCAGGTTTGTGGGTAAAATCAGAAGTGTTGCCGGTAGGTAAGTATCAAATTCGTTCACGAAATAATCGATTATGTTTTTATGGATTTTTTTATTTATAATACTGCTGCGTACACTCAATGCGTTGCCACAACAGATTGACTGTTTCAACTGCGAGTGAATTCACACGGGTCGCATTTAGTAAAATTACTCTTGGTTAATATAATTGGTTAATATAGAATTGTATATTAATATATAAGTGTATAATATATATTGTATTAAAGGAACAAGCGAATTGATGGTTCATATAATAGTGAATGTAAGATCATAGCAAAAACGCTACCACACATTTTAATAATCATTCTTAATTTGTTCAGCAAAATATATACGGAATAATAATATGTTAAAGAAAATGTACTAACATAAATGTACATTAAGTACTTGATTGGAGTTTCAGTGGTGATTATAATTTTGTATGAATCGATATCAATTTATTATTTTTTTGTGTCTGGTGTGGCAACATTGAGTTACGCCGGCCGGCTGTCAAGTCAAGTGTCAAATGAAATCACAAAAATCTACTTGCTTTGTTTGCATTTGCCTCACTGAGTTTATTTTCTTGCGGATTTGTTATTTTAACCAACGAATAAGCTTATTAAATGGACTCCTACGATTCTTTTAACCCTGAAGACGCTGGCCTGAACATGGATCCCGCTCCCGCTTCTCACGATAATCCCAGCACAAACTTTGACTCAATATCCACAAATTATCACGCACGGCAACAGAGTAATATTTTTCCTCTTGCTCAATTCTTGGACAATGTTGTAGTTGTATATGATAGAAATGATGATTAATGATGTATTATATTATAAAAAATCAGGTTAAAATTATTGTAAAACAATTATGTTTGTTAAGAATAAAAACTGTTGTATCTTAAAAATCCGAACTTATTTTCATAACAATTCCTTGACCAGTTAATTATTTAAATTGTACATTATCTTCTCCATATACTTTAAAATGTGTGCACTCGAGGCCAAATTGTCTATGGACGGTGGGCATTCCCCTTTCTTGGCCCACCGCGCCGCGTCGCATCGCCTGCCCGTGCTATTACTTCGTTTTTGCTAAGCGTTCTTTCTGTCTTTTTTATTTGCTCAGCTCCAGGGTCCTAGCGTGATGTTAAATATCCTATAGCATTCTTCAAGAATTGGGCTATCAAATGCAAAAAATATTTTTCAAACATTTTTTGAAATTTGACAGATGAATATCCAGGACACTCTGTAATAAATTACTGTATGCCTGGTTGTTCTTTATTTGATATTATGAAAGAAATTATTAAATGTAACTTTAAGCAGGAAACAACTTTATTAATTTTTATGGGAAATAGGGGAAATTTAAATAAAGGAGAATTGCTCCAATATCATAGAACATTGTGCAACCTTAGTTTAAGAAAAATTGTGTTATTTACATTCCCTTATAGTAACAGTTTGCCACAGGAAGAAAATAGGTTAAGATATGATATAAACATGACATTGCATAATTTAACTTACAATGATAAGTTAATCCATTTAATTGACACAAACTATTATATTAATAGTAATTTATATTTGACAAAAGATAGATACAATCATGTTATGTACTATCTTTCTACCTATCTCAAAAGACAGATAGCTATGTCGCTATCATATTTTTTTTCTATTTCAGCCAAAACTTTGGCTAAACAAATTGCTCCTTTTGAGCAATGCAAAGATATTTTAAACTGTTCTGTCAATAATTTGCTCAAAATTAATGACATTAATCATCATTTAAATTAGAAATTAGGACAATAGAGGCAACCTCTAGCAAAAATGGAACTAAGGCAATTAATAACTCAAATGAAAGTGTAAAAAAATTAAACAGTATCAATCTGGTGCATCAGAACATTCAAGGTTTTTTAAACAAAGACTTAGAAGTAGAATTATTCCTGAATTGTTATAATGTAGATATTCTTTGTATGACAGAACATTGGCTTAAAAGCCACCAGTTCATGTTCAATTTTAGTAATCACCAGGTTGGTAGTTCATTCAGCAGAGTAAATGCTATACATGGTGGCTCATTAATTTTAGTACATAACCAGCTTAAATTTAAGGACCGAAAGGACATTGTGAGCCTCTCTGTTGAGCGGACAATTGAAATAGCCTGTATAGAATTGGAGCAGTTCATTATATTAAGTGTATACAGACCTCCTTCAGGATTGTATGATTGTTTTGAAAAGGTTATGGATGAAGTGTTGCACAAAATCTGTAATACAAACAAGTCCATCATCACTTGCGGTGATTTCAATGTTAATTTGTTAGAAAATTCTGGGTTAAGTACTAAAATCATAAGTTTGTTTCAGTCATACAATCTTGTTAACCTATTTTTGGAGCCCTCTAGAATAACTCCTACTAGTGCCACATGCCTAGATAACATTTATACAGATATTATACCAAACCACAAAGAAATGATTAATTTAATAGACTCAGATCATTGCGGACAGCTGATCACTATTACAAATCAAAACAAAAAAGTTATTAAAAAAGATATCACTGTTAACCCAAAAACAACTAAACGCTTAGAAACATTTAAAACTAAACTCTTAAGTAAATTACCACTTCTGTTGACTAATGATGACCCTAACAAACAATATAATGATTTTTTTAATATGTATTGCACACAATTTGATAAAACATTCATTCCAAAGACATTATCAGTCAATAGTAACGCTTCCTTCAGTGACTGGGCCACCATTGGTATACATAAAAGTAGAAAAAGACTTTATGAATTATATGATGAACGAATTTGTATAAACACTGCTGAATTTAATTTATATGTTAAAAATTATTCTAAAATATTTAAAACAGTCTGTAGTATGGCCAAGTCACGTTATTTGAGTTCAAAAATTAAAAATAGTAATAACATTATTAAAATGACTTGGAATGTCATTAATAGCGAAACAGGAAGGTCATGCAACCGAAGTAGTGACTACAGCCTTGCTATTGATGACAATGTAATTAGATCAGATTCCCAGGTTGCCGCGGCCTTTGAAAATTTCTTTGCAGAGATTCCTGTGTCAACCACTAAATCTCTAAGCTCCTCACCCACTTCTGCAGAGTCTTTACTTAAGGAAAACGTTCCAGTTTGTGATTCGGAATTTCACTTCGAATTTGTCACTTGTACAGATATAATTAAAACTTTTCACATGTTAAATGTAAAAAAGACTGCAGATCTATGGGGTAATTCTGTGGATGTTGCTAAGACAATTATAAACATTGTAGCACCTACTTTAGCTGTTATATTTAATAATTGTATTCAATGTGGTGAGTTTCCTGATCTTATGAAACACAGTAAAATAATACCGTTGTTTAAATCAGGTAGTACATCAGACCCTACTAATTATAGACCTATTTCCGTACTACCCACCTTTAGTAAAATTTATGAAAAACTTATTTTAAATCAATTGCAAAGATTTTTCAATAACAATAAATTACTGAATAATAAACAGTTCGGTTTTACAAGGGGTCGTTCAACTACCGATGCCGGAGTTGAACTTTTAGGACATATTTATAATGCATGGGAGGACAAATGCGATGCTTTGGGCATCTTTTGTGATTTGTCCAAGGCATTCGATTGTGTTCTTCATGAAACCTTAATCAGGAAACTTCACCACTACGGAATCCGGAACGCCTCTCTGGATCTTCTCACTTCTTACTTAAGTGATAGGATTCAGAGAGTTGATGTTAACGGGAAAAGGTCACCCGGATCTGTAGTAAGAATGGGGGTCCCACAGGGCTCAATACTTGGACCATTTTTATTTATTGTTTATATCAATGACTTGCCTTACCTCATAAAGGATGAACATGATATAGTTTTGTTTGCAGATGACACTTCACTTTTATTTAAACTCAAACGTCAACAGCTGGTTACTGACAGTATAAATAGTGCCCTCGCAAAAGTAGTTAACTGGTTTAATGTTAATAATTTACTTCTTAACGAAAAAAAAACCAAATGTATTAAGTTTACGATACCAAATGTTAGACAAGTAGAAACTAGTGTTCTCATAAAGGGTGAAGAGTTAAAACCCGAAAATACCACAGTATTCTTAGGCATAACTTTGGATGCCAAGCTTCAATGGGGCCCCCATATAGATAAATTGTCAAAAAAGCTTAGCTCTGCAGCATACGCCGTTAGGAAAATTCGTGACTTAACTGATTTAGAGACAGCCCGTTTAGTTTACTTTAGTTATTTTCATAGTGTGATGTCATACGGTATTCTGTTGTGGGGAAATGCCGCCGAAATTCAGATAATTTTTATTTTACAAAAAAGGGCAATTCGTTCCATTTATAAATTAAGTCCCAGACACTCCCTCAGAGACAAATTTAAAGAGATTAATATAATGACTGTGCCTTCTCAGTACATTTATGATAATCTTTTGTATGCACATAAAAATATTAATCTGTTTAAGAAATACAGTGATATCCATAATATAAATACTAGGAACAAACATAAATTTGTTGTTCCTACAACAAGGCTCAAGAAAATAGGTGGCTCGTTTAGATGCCAATGTATACGTTTTTATAATAAACTTCCTAGCCACATTCAAGAACTAAGCATTAATAAATTCAAATCTTTTATAAAGCTAAAACTATGCCACAAAGCCTATTATACTGTAAAAGACTATATTGAGGACAAAAACGCTTGGGATTGAGCTGCTCCAATAGGTCTAGACAGTGAATGTTGTTTATTTTTTATTTTGCTGATTTACACTTTTGTTATTTTTTTTCTTTCTTAATATCTATTTATGACATGACATGAACATTTACTGTTTAAAGTCTTATATTATTTTAATTATTGTGAATGTGAGGACTATGTGGGTCATTGTTTCCGTTTTAATCATGGTCTGGCAGTTTGAGTGGTTTATGCGGTCTACACAAATGTTCTGTCCTTGGTATTGCTCGTCGAATCGTTGAGCTCCTTAAGTTCTGAGTTGAGCTGCACGGTTACTGACGAATGCGTGCACTGACTGCACAGGTCCACTCAATCTGTGTGGTTCTTCCCTCAAAATACCACTTCAGACACCAATCTACATGGTCCTCAAAGATCAAAGATGATGTCCGGATTTTTATATACACATTGACATTGATGAATTTTATATAAACAATGACATGGATATTTACTTTGTATAGTATCTTATTTTTATTATTATTATTGTGAGTGTGAAGACTATGTGGGTCATTTCTTTTTTCTTTTTTCCTTCTTAGTTAGTTTTAATCATGGTCTGGCAGTTTGAGTAATTTATGCGGCCTACCCAAATGTCCTTTCATTGGTATTGTTCGTCGAATCGTAAGGCTCCTCAAGTTCTGAGTTGAGCTACACAATTTTTGACAAATGCGTGCACTGACTGGACAGGTCCGCTCAATCTGTGTGGTTCTTTACTCAAAAGACCATTTCAGACACCAATCTGCATGGTCTTCACATGATCTGACCAAGATTATGTCTGAACTTTAAAAGAGACTGTGACCTCTGAGTTTGTTTCGGCCTTTCTTCTCAGAGTAGTCAGATAGGAAACGCCGACCTCATCTAGTTTAAAAAATATGATTGACATGTAAAAGTGTTTGTACAAACCTACTTACAGAAAATAAATCATTTATCATTTAACATTTATCATTTATCAAATCTGACCGGTAGTTCCAGCGAATAGCGTGTTCAAACAAACTCTTCAGCTTTATTTTTAGAGTAGTATAGATTGCGCGCCCCTCCACTGCTTTTTTTTTCCTTAGTTCGTATGCATTTCAATTGATCATATTATCAATACTTCAGTACTAATATTATAAAGGGGAAAGATTTGATTGTTTGTTTGTATTGAATAGGCTCCGAAACTACAGGATCGATTTGAAAAATTGTTTCACCATTAGAAGCCGACATTATCCCTGATGAACATAGGCTACTTTTTACCGCGGGAAAATGCTTCATTCCTACGGGAAAACGGGTAATAGGATTTAAACGGCGGGAATTCCGAGTTCTACGCAAATGAAGTTGCGGGCGGATACTAGTTATAGAAACGCTCGCACGCAATTTCAAGTAAAACGCCTCGTACCTCGTTGATCTAGTTGTCTGAGCATGGGGCCTCCCCGCTACTCTCTTTCCAACTCTCTGTCTAGAACTGCCAAGGACCAATCTTTATTATCTCCGTCCGATAAAATAAGAAAAAATTAAGCCCAGAAGTGGGGCTTATACATAGCTGGCAAAATGTGGGTGTAGGTATCACACCTCTGTAAGCCTTCGGGAAAAATAAGCGTGATGTTATGTTGTTATTATACGAACAGTCATTTGTTTTTATTTTATTTTTGCAAATAATATCGGAGTATGAATAGGGTTGATTGTTAAAACTAAAAAGAATAGTTTTTTTTTTACCGTACCTACTAAACTTAAAAAAAAAACAAATGACTGAAAAATAACATTCCAACCATAGCAGTGTTCATAATCTCAAATAACTTACATTCCATCGCCACTTAATCAGTTATCTACTTTAGTTAAATGTATTCTAAGTTGATTTTCGGATGACCATTTGTAACAAAAAGGTCCTAATAAGTTTTTGGTTGCAATTGAATTTGAACTTTGTTAAGTACGACATTCAGTTTGTTGTTCCTTAACAACAAACGACTTCCAAAAAAAACACTGCAAAGTGAAAAACAACTTTAATTTCGGAAGTCGGCGGCGTTTGTTCTGCATTTTCGTTTTTAGACACCAACTTACAAAATTAAAGTTATTTTTCTCTTTGTAGTTTTTTTGTTGGAAGTCGGTTGTTTTTTTTTTTGTATTTTTTTTATATTTTTCACTTTTTAGTTGTACCTACTCCACACAAATTCAATTAACACTACTTGCTACGTAAATCTCAATGTCAGGAAGTTATTAAAACATCATCAATATAAACTTAAGTGGAAAAAAATCGTATTATTGAAGCTAACTCAAAAACTACACAAGCAAAGTTAATCACCCCTGAGGCATGCATACAATACAATTACAGCCAGGCGGTGCCAAGCTAAGGTGCATTGAAGAATTGAAGACACCGACTAGAAGAATCATCAAAATTCGCATAGAAATGCCGGAGATGCAGTACATTTATGCATATAACTTCGTAAATAAGAATAATTGCCTAATGTATTTTATACTAAAACCTTCCTGAAAGTATGTAGATCACGTTAATGAAAGAAAACATACATACGGGTCGAATACGGCGGACATACATACATACATATAAAAAGGAGGTTCTGTTTTCGACCCGTATGGTCGAAAACAGAACCTCCTTTTTTGAAGTCAGTTAAAATTATCTCAAATTCTTAATTCAAATATAAACCAAGACTGTTTTCTCTTTCAGGAGGCGTATTCAACACGATTATTACAGTAATATCTCTGTTACTAATCAGATGATCAAAACTGGAGTCAAGGGCGAATACTTAAATAAAACCAAATAGTGATTTGTTCAATTTTATTTCGGCTGAATATCGTTGTGAACGATCGATTATATTTTTTTAAGTTGAAGTTAAAATAATTGGGTATTCGCATTTGTAGGTATATTTTATAAATTAAAATTAGACTGGAAATAAACTAGACGTTAGGATCTCTTCTTCGTCGTTCCTTCAATGCTGAGGATCACGACCACATAGGACGTGTCTCCAAGTTATGCGGTCTTCTGCAGTGTGGACCGTTCGGTAAATGGTGTCCCCATCAGCCTTCTTGATCGCGTCTGAACATCTTGCCGGTTAGGTCGTTAGGAAAATTATATTTTTATCTAATTATCGTTTCCATACAGCTGCAGTACCGGCCATCATTAGTATAAACTTTAATCCAATAAACTAACTTCAAAATTACTTACAAATAGAAATCGTTGAACCACACAATCTAAGCAAAATACCAAGTTATTGTAACTCAACCCATATGTTTTACAATTATTTTTGGCTCTTTTTAGAGATTCTTATTTTTTTTTACATTTTATAATGTAGGTTACCATTTATATTATTTTTCTATTATAATAATTGAAATTCATAGTTATTATGCACTTAAAAAACCTACTTATTAAATGAGAGGAAGACCTTTGCCATTTATATTATATTATAATTAGAATATGACAAAGAAAAACAAATAATGGTAAAAGTCTCCCGCAATGAATGTGCACCTCAAAATATTTTTATTAATAAAATTCGTGACTATACAATTGTAAATAAATTTTGGACGTAACGTTTAAAATATTAATAAAACAAAAATCAAGCACCTTACAGACGCCGGAAGAATAAATAAACGTGTAAAAAATATCGTGACTAGGTCAAAAACATAAACTTGCTTGCAAAAAAACTGCACCTTTTTTTGTAAATCATTAATCATTATCATTAAATTATTCTAAACTGTCTTTCAAAACGGCATTTTGGCATTTCTGCGTGGAGAATTTTGCAAGCAAGTGTAGATACTGAAAATATATTTTTAAGCAAGATCTGTTTGGTTTGTTAGGAACATAATTTGTAGTTATTGAGACGTTTCGAATGACAGTTGAGTTTCATAGTACAGGTTTATAAGTGTTTTTTTTTTCTTACAATTTTACTTGTTCTTAAATAATGTGAAAAAGCCAGTTGTTATCCGCCCACCCATTTTAATTTTAAAGGAAATAAATATTATATTTGCATTTCCTACATTCCTTTAGATTTAGGAATTATCAAAATTAAACTCGCTGCACGCAGTAAGAAAAAATGTGGGAGCAGGACAGCACTTATTGTGCATTGTACCACGTATGACCTATATGGCTTAAAAGCATAGCGATAGCATAGTGATAACAGAGAAAAAAAAAAAAAAAATTTTAATTTGTTTTTTACAAATTCTATATTCAGTTTCCTCATCGATAACATTTATTTAAAAGTAATTTGCCTAATTAGCGATAACAGCACATATCTGAGTTACTTGAAAGCGCGTGCAGCGAGTTTTTTCCCTAAGGACCCAATCCTGCACAGTTTTAAGTCGTGGGGCCCACGGCCTGCACGCATTTTCGGAATTTACCGAAGTTACAGTGCGGCCGACAAGTGAATGAGTTCTTGACACCTGTCGGTTTCATACAAACTAATACGTGTTTTGCGAATTTTATCTTTATTAGCTACTACAGTTGTCGCACTGACAGGTGTCAGGAACGCATTCTCTCGACGGCCGGACTGGTAGTTATTATTGTATCTACATTTATGTGGAAATAAATGATATAATTAAGAGTATATGTGAGTTTTTCCTTTTTCGGTGACCTACAAAGATACTGTCTTGTCAGCAGAGGTAGCAGATTTGGCAATGTGCAGGTATTAACTACAATTAGAAGTTTTATTACTATAGGTTCACGACCAACAACTTGAATTTCCACCGAATGATGAATTAATACAATAATGGAATTATGAATGAGTGATAAATCACGACCATATGTCCTAACAATGATTATTATCACAGTGCCTTCATACTTTGTCGTCAAAAATTCACTATAGCCAAAATTGTATTGACTTTATTTTTTTATAAGCCCAATGCTTTTGACACAGCAGTGTTCATAATCTCAGATAATTTACGTTCCATCGCCACTTAATCAGTTATCTACTTTAGTGAAATGTATTCTAAGTTGATTTTTGAGGGACCGTTTGTAACAAAAAGGAACCCCTAATATGTTTTTGGTTTCAATGGAATTTATGACGAAGAAGAAGGAATTTATGAAGTATGACATTCAGTTTGTGGTTCCATAACTTGAATATTATCTCGAATTCTTAATTTAAATATTGCTGAAATATTGGTTCTTCTAGGGTGACTTTCAACTGAATTAAGGATCTTGTGGCGCTCAAAAGACGTTGACAGAGGGCGCTGTTGGTAAACATGTGTGCAATAGGGGATACTACGCAAAGCTCGGCGCAGATGGCGCCACTAGCACATGAAGTAAACAAACATTGACATATCATGCCGTATTTTACTTTTAATAACAATTATTACAACGTTCTCGGCTTCTTTTGGCCTTTATATCTTCCGTTTTTACCATAAAAAATTGAAGGCACTACTCCTTTTTTCAGAATGCGCCTGATGTTATTTAGCCCTAAAAATAGTAACGAAATTTTAGGTTATGATCAGAATGGAATCATATTTGTGAGTCCTACGTAATTATAGTGAATGTTATTTTATTATTACATGGATCTTACCTGAAAGTTTTCCAATTTCAATATAATCTTCGGATTTAAAGTATGTGAAACACATTTTAGAGTGTTTTTTTGCTCGAAAGTCTTTACACCGTGTTGCTGCTTCCCATAGTTTTCGCAGCTTTTTGTCCTTTGGAAAGGACAAGTTCGCTATATTATTACACCCGAACACGCAGCATTGATGCATTCGTGAATAACAATACACTTTACACTATTTAAAACTCAATGATGGTCTGTTTTAACAATTTTTATTACACTTCGAGCTACTTGACAGAAATGTTTGTTTACTGTTTGTGCTAGTGCTGCCCTCTGGCGCCGACACTTTGCCGTATTATCTCCTATTGTTTTGTGAAATGGATTCAAAAAACAAGATGGCGGCGTTAGTTCCAATTTTGGCCACGCGCCACAATAACTTTGTAGCGCTAGAAGTATGGTAACTACGCGAATTGTTACAAATGACAATTTCATCCGCTTTTTACTGTGTGATATAAATAAATGGCAAGAGCTGGTTGTTCCCAACAAAACATTTTTATTTTGTTTTGTTTTCTTAGGGTCGATATAGACCAAACGAGCTAGTGCACTTTCTATCCCCACTCTACCAAATTATTTTTGTGTAAACAGGGACAGGACATTCCTTCGTTGGTCTCTCCCTATTAAAATACAAGGAATATCAACAAAATAATCCTCTAGCTCTTGTTCTGGGTCTATGTTCGTTTAGTCTAAACCCGACCACTTTATTCCGTCTCTGCCTAATATGGACTATAGTGAATTTTCTACGGCATTCAAACACAATGGTGTTTCTCAGTCGCCCCGCCCCTAGCGGGGGAATACAATAGTACCTACCTACGTACGAAGTTACAATGGAGGCCAAGATAAGACACTAAATACAATTTATTCATTATTTGCTCAACCGATTTGCGAAAAAACACTGGTGTTTGAGTCAGATAGTGCGCAAAGTTTTGGACATAATTTCGAAAAAACAAAAAAGGATTACATTAGGTCAACCTTTGACCAAAAAATAAAACAGCCAACTATCCTTAAAAGCTTAGGCCAAAATGTATATACTTTGTGAGGTTACGGCAATATGTATGGAAAGGTAGAAAAGGGTTAAAGCCGTACCTACTGTGAAATTATATACAAAACACTGTGCACTAATAAAACAGAGCCATGCATCATAAAATTATATCCGGAATGTATAAATTATATCAACAGGTGGGTATACTTACGTAAATATACACGATAAATACATAATTATACATCAACAAAATTATTCTACAATAAATGCATTATCAATCTGGCACAGGATATAATATTAAATGCATTTAAATTCTTAGGTTTAATATAATAATTAATAAATATAATTAAACTACTCTCACTTGGCCTGGAATGTTTTGTGCGAAAAAAGTCGAATTATTATCGATCATTATTATAAAGAATTATTTCAGTACACTATTAATAATTATTATATATTTTTTAAGTATCGATTTTAACACGTTCGCTACAAAAACACGATATTTAATATACAACATTATTTTTGTATATGGAAAACCCGAAACACGTATCTAGTATTTTTATGAAAATAATCTATGTACAACATTTCAAAACTGTATCATGAAAAATCACGAAGTTATAAGCTTGTTATGTTACCTGATTGTTCGTACAAAAAGTTGTTTACCACTTAACACGCGCCGCCGGCCGACCGGCTGTGACCTGTGTTGTGCGCATATGATTACGGATATGTACTTAGTGTCCGCTCGGTGTCCAACTTCTTAGCTTTTTTAAATATTTTTGGGATAAAATATAACAAGGTGTAAAAATTATTGGAATCGATTCAGTCAGTTATTCTGAACCAACTATATTCAGGTTTACAATATACTAAAAATAATGTTGTAGAAATAGAGTCAGATCTCAATTTCTGTGTTTGTTTTTTCTTCGTTTGAGATTTTATAATATTTCATTAGATTTTTTTCTTTTTCAGATCTGTATTTTTAAACGATATCTCGGTGGAGTAAAACTAAAAACTGAATTCTACCCGAATTTGACAATCCGAATAATGTTTTCCTCTTTATTCATTTACCCACAGGCAAAATATTAATTTAGTCATGTATTTGCAGCCATCGTGTTAACAAATAATTTATTTTTACAAATAAAGATACTTCTTTACTTTAACGGCAGAATAACACGTTCTTGATAAGTACGGTATATTCCGTCAAATCATTATTATTACTACATTTTTGTCCCAATTACTTGGGGACAGTAATATTCCAATACCATCCATTGTACATTTCCTGCCCGGTAATTAAATTTTTCATTGATTATTACATTGACGTTTAGGTCATAACTAGCACATTCAACACATCTATGAGTGATATTGACTAGAAATAAGTACTTAAATCTAAAAATTTATTATTTGGCTAATTATAAGATTTATTCATCAAGTCATACTACTATCCAGATCACACATAACTTCAATTTTATAGAACTTATTTGTTTTTTTTTTTCGAGAATTAATCTTATTTTTTTATTGTAATACCTTTTCATGGCCGAATGTGTATTCATTCGATATACTAAAAGCTATACATTTGAAAACATTTTATTGTTTTTTTTAATATATATTATTAATAGAACAATTAAATATTTCTGTAAGTAATAATAAGGGCTGGCGCGGACTTGTCGAAGCGCGTTTTCTATGAAGGGAACGCTGAACGCAAAAATACGTAGAATAACTTTCAAGGACATTCTGGGCTTGCTCGCGTGTGTGTACTTACTACGCCAAGTCTGTACCGGCCCTAAGACGAGTACATTTTCTCTAATATAATGTTATTATACAATAAAAATACTAAACATTTCACGCATCTACCTCTTAGTGGATGGAAAAGGAATAAACAACCAATAATGTTGATTTATTTAAATGCAAAAATTTGTGCGAAACACGTTTGAATGAAGTTGTTAGAATCCCGAATTAGAATAGCAATTTATGGATCTTGAAGTACCTTGAGAAATCATTTGAATGCTCCGCCTTTACAAACAAATACATTATTGCACCATTCTTGTTTTGACAAGTGACAAAACGGAAACTAGATATCTGCGACCAATTCCAAAAACTGTTGCCTCTTGGTGGAATCACCGGCCACAAGAAGGAATCATAAATACTAAAAGCACCTTTTAGCTACTACATTTTTGTCAAGGAATAGGTTAAGGGGGCAACGCGCCTGGGTAGCCTCTTTATACAGCATGCTTTTTTTTATCGGCTCCAAATTTTCACAGGGTGTTCCATCCATGAATATGAATAACTTTCACTATGGAACCAACTCTGAGATCATGAAAAAAAAATCTGCTGTTTCATACATTTTGGTCAAGTAGGTATTGAACTTTTGTATTAAACACCTGATTTTGCTTTCGTGATTTCAGAGTTGGTCCCATAGTGAAAGTTGTTCATATTCATGAGTAGAACACCCTGTAAAAATTTGGAGCCTGAAAAAAAATCATTCAGTATAATACTATTGAATAACTGTTTCATGGAAATATCAATCAATAGGATTTTATTTGTATTGATGATTTTAATGATTACAATTCTGTAAAATACATACTTGTTACGGTCGTGAATCATATTTTGTTCAACATACAAACTGACACTGACATGGAAATTACAAAAAACGTAAAAAATAATAATTTTACGCGTTACGTGGCGCATATTTTACGCGTTACCTAGCGCATATTCCTTATATAATAGATGAGGGAGGATCTCTCATCCACTAAATTAGTTTATTAAAAAGCATCTTTTCACTATAGACAATGACTAATGATTACGGCCCATTTTGGGAGATCTATGTTAGCATTTAATTATACTATTTCCAATGTTAATACTTTAAGATCCATAAAGAACGTTCCAGCATAATATCAATATAATTATAATCGTAGTACAGACGCCAGCACATCAAGCTACCCGAAACTGTCAGATTTTCCCAATCAACTTTGAACCTTATGCTTTAGCGATAAAGTTGAAAATCTATTAAAGAAATCGGACAGATTGTAGTAGCTTGATGTGCTGGCGTCTGTATAACCTCACTAGATGATACGTACACTTAAGGAGCTGTCTGCAGCCAAGCCCTGAGTCCCCGAGCCCTCTCAGCCACTCCACCGTCTGAGTTATCTTGCATTACTGGTTCCGGCTAGAATAGTATACGTATCTGTTTAAAGGGCATTATAAGGCAACTAAAAAACTTAAAACTACCTACTAACTAATACATGATAAAAATTCGTCTACAGTAATTAGATAAAATGAAGACAGTTCGTTGATCTACACGATTACTGACAAATGCGTACACCTACAGGACTGGTCCACTCAAATCTATATGTTGTTCTTTCCTCAAAGACCATTTCAGACACTAATCTACATGGTTCCCATATGGCCTGACCAAGACTACGTCTAGATTTAAAAAGAGACTGATCTCTGAGTTTGCTCCGGTGTTTCTTCTCAGAGAAGTCGGATAGGACACACCAGGGTCATTTTTTTTTGTGTTTCTTGGCGTGTAAAACTGTGTTTTGAACCAATTTACAGAAATAAATATAATTTATCATTTACCAGGGTGTCATAATGAGCGTCCCGCACGTTCGAAAAACATGACTGTGGACGAAAGGAGAACATAGGTCTGGATATTTAAAAAACTAGGTAGGACTTGAACGCAAAATAAGAAAACTTATTCAATTAAACAGTACTTACAGCTGATAATGTCATGCGTGTTTGTGATGTTGTGGCAGCATTGCACGAACTAGTTTCTGGTGAAGCTGTAAACAAAAAAAAAAAAAAAAAAAAGTAACATCGCACAATTAATTTTTTTCTGGTTCTCTAATTACTTATAGAGGTACGAGGAACAGGATTGATGTCGACGATTGATGTCCGGACGTTGTATACAACATTATTTTTAGTATATGGGAAACCCGAAACACGTGTCGTTTTTATTTAAAGAATCTATGTACAAAATTTCAAAACTGTATCATGAAAAATCACGAAGTTATAAGTTTGCTCTGTTACCTGCTTGTCCGTACAAAAAGTTGGTTACCACTTAACACGCGCCGCCGGCCTAACGGCTGTGACCTGTGTTGTGCGCATATGATAGCAGATATGTACTTAGTGTCGCTCGGTGTCCAACTTGTTACAGTTTTTAAATATTTTTGGGACAAAATATAACATGGTGTAAGAATTGGAATTGATTCAGTTACTTATTCTGAACAAACTATATTCAGGTGCGCAATATACTAAAAATAATGTTGTATATGCTAGTTGCGCGGTAAGCTCTGCTCGCACGATGCAGATTTTTGCGTAACGTTAGTGTGATGGCGATGTAGATGCCGCCACATACTTTACCTAACAAATGTACGAACTAAAGAAAAGTACATGCTACCTCCTCGCTTGTCCTGTTATCCTGGTACCATGGACTGATATCTAATATCGAACAAAATATCTATGTAGCCACGTGAAATGAGCAACCGATCGACGAGTTATTCTTCTCATAGACATTATTTTTGGGCCGGGTAGTGTAAAAATTCTTCTAAAAAAATGCATGGGAGCATAGTTAACTAGTCCGTCATAAAACTAAAGATGTATTCTCTTCAAAGAATTACCAGTATGAGGTTGCCTAGCATCCAACGCTTGCCATATTATGTATATATCTGAAGTTAGAAAAACGTGGAAAAAAGGGGGGGGCTTCAGTGACCGTGGTGTGGCACCTTCTGGGCTTCTAAAAAGTCTCAGGAACATAGCTAGTCCCACAAAGTATAAAGTATTCTTCAAATAATTACCAGTATGACCTCTCCCCTTAGTCGGCTTTCCTGGTACTCATGATCTGAAGAACCTAAAATTAAAGACATTTGATTTTCAAATAATTACCAGTATGAGGTCGCCTGGCATCCAACGCTCGCCATATATCTCTGACGTCAGCGTGGAGAGCCCTCAGTGACCGCAGCACGGCACCTCCTGCTTCCGCCGGCGCCGCTTCGCTGCCTGATGACGCCTCGCTAGTTGTGGCCTCCTGATATTCAAATAAATATTAGGCTATGGAAATCGTATGAAGAAAGTTCAAAAATAGATAAGTTATTTTTTTATTCAGTCCTAAGCGAAAATCCCACTGTTAGAAAAGTCTACCTATTCTATGAAAATCTTACCGTGGAAACTTAAGCGAAGTGAGCTGTCAATAGTCAGCGTCTTCTCCAACGTCTCACTCACCGCACACACTTCATTCACTCTTCCTTCTTCGTCCAGTCTATCTCTCTGTGGAATGCGCTCCCTCAGGAAATCAGGATGGTAACCAAAGACTATTATAACCACTTGACTGCGTATACAGTGCCCCGACGCACGAAAACTATTAGTATTTTGTCGCCTATGTATAGGCTACGGTACTAGTAGCAATTTTAGTTGTGTCCAAGTGTTAGACCTGCGTGCACGCTAAATTAATATAATTTTTTTATAACGTTTATGCAATTATAACGCATCAAAATGCCTTCATGCGCGGTGAAGTGGTGTGGGAAACATTCTTAGACATCTAGTTACAAAAAGGATGACATAACTTTTCATCGGTACATAAACATTACGAAAAATTATTTTTGATTTAATCAGATTATAAGCCACTGCAGGGGTCTATTTAAAATGGTGGCTGGGTAAACGAGCACACTTTTTGAGTCGCGCGTTGATGTCTTTTGGAAAAGTCTCGTTCTTGTATTAGACAATTCTAATGCTTCTATCCCTTTCTTTCCTTTTGTATGTTTATCGTAAAAAATAGTGCTGTTATCTTTAATAGCTGAAAGTTGATATCGAGAAAAATAAAATGAATATATTTTTTATTCAATTCACATACTTTAATAAAATAACTATCTACTATTAACCGACTTCAAAAAAGAAATACCGACGAACTGAGAACCTCCTCGGTTTTCAGTTCGTCGGTTTTTTTTTTTTTTGTATTTTCCGGGATTTTTTAGTTCTTTCTGTCCCCGACCGGGGCCGATCAGTCCATTTCCGGGATTTTTTTTTGTAATTGATTGATTTTGATTAAATATTATTTCTATGATTTTGATTTAGTATTTATTATAATGTTAAAATCCATTTTATCGATATCGACTATTTTCTCTTAATGAAATAAAGCAGCCCTAACGATGCAACTTGACCTTGAACTGACCAATTGCAGCCGCGCGTTCTTCCTCATCCCCCGGCCCGCAGTAGTGAGTCGTGTGCTTCGAAGAAATCGGCCCATACGCTCTCTAGTGGTTATATTCTCTATGATGGTAACCAACCGATTATCTTTTAAAGTTAAGGTTCACGGGCACATTCGAAATAAGTTGGCATTATCATTACAACGCTAATATTTTCTTATTGTCTCATTTCTTTTTAGAATATTCATGTATTTATGTATATTAATATGTAATTACGTATATATATATTTTTTTTATTATATTTATATTTAAAAAAAAATATTCCTCAATTTTCATGATTGCACCTACTACTGTTTGTCTCTGCATCACCCAAAGGTTGACTGGTAGAAAATGCCTATGGCATTAAGTCCACCTCTGTACATTTATGTGCTTGAAGTCCATAAATGTACAGAGGCGGAAATCCAGCATTTGTTGCAGGTGGGATGACAGCTCACTTCAAATTCAGTTCACTTAATTTTTCACGGTGAGATTTTTACTGAAAAGACCGGCAGTTTTAAATTATTCCAGTATAGTTTTATTGTTAAGTATTTTTATAAGACAAATAAGGAATGGTTGCTACACAGAGCGTACGATAAAACTATAAAATTCAAATCAAATTCTGTAAAATAATTAATTTCAGCTAAAGGAAAGGCAAAATTAAAAGAATAATTATGGTAAAAAGACGACAGTTGCAAAATCAACAAAGTAAAACGACCTAAGTTCTACAAAAAGAGAAAACCCAAAAAAAATACAAAAGACGACAAAAAGCAAATAAAATCCAACGACGAAGGAAACAACGAAAAATAAGCCTATCCTTAAAGAAATAAAGCTAAAAATTGCTTGAAACAAAACCAAAACGAAGGCAACAAATATTCGCATAAATAACCAATGACAAAGCACTATGAAGAACAAAAGAAGGTTGCAACGAAATAAAGTTGAAAATTGCTGAAAACATTAACAAAATGGAGCAAATATGCGAAAAAATAACCAATGAAAAAGTATTTTATGACGGAAAAAATAAGGCTGGAATTAGTTCGTCAGCAGAACCTGTATGAGTGGTGGAGGGTGTGTGTCGGCCAGACGACGCAGTGCTCGTTCGATGTGTCGCAATCTTATCTCCTTTTCACCTAGAAGCGCCCGCGCCCGGTGTAGTGCCACCTCAAGTTCTGTTACTTCACGTTCCTCCTGTTTTCATATAGATATAGCATAAACAACCCCATAATTATATTTGCCAGCGTAACCGTGACCGACTTGGAACTCTGTAAATAGACTTCGAGCCCAAGTTGGCCGGAGTAAAGACAATCTCCACAGATGGGGGTTCACGGACAACGGCTCAGATCTCAAGTGCGCTCAAGTTTAGATAGATACCCATATTCTGCTAAATTTCACTATCTAATTAAATTTGACCTTATATACGAAAAAACACGAACTCGCGTAGTTTCGCCATTTCTATTCCACTGATGATACACTTTCGTTGCGTTACGATACATTCCTGGGGAATAAATAGTAAGAATTTGTTGTCATTTACTGATACAACTTACCGAAGGAGCTCTATGTGGTGACAAAGACGCCCTAGTCTCTAGAAGCGCCGTCTTCCTTCGTTTCAACGCGGCGCGCGCGCGTCGCATGCCTTCTCTCTCTACGAGCGCCCGATGACGCACGAACTCAAGTTCGGGTGTGTCCGCTGTTGCTACTGGACCTGGTTTACGGAAAATATAAAGCTTATATGCGGCGTCACATCAATAAAGTGGTTTTTTTTTTTTTATATTGAAAGCCATTAATGACAGATTTATGAGTAACAGGGTTTTAATGTAGAAACGTTAAAGCCGATATCATCGCTTCATTCGAGTGAAGTTTCAATATGGTTTCACTCCACGTTCACACGACACCGACTAAATTATATAGGGTGAATCTGCTCCTTTCTTTTCTTTTTTTAGGGTTCCGTACCCAAAGGGTAAAAAGGAACCCTATTACTCCCGATCCGCTGTCCGTCCGTCCGTCTGTCACCAGGCTGTATCTCATGAACCGTGATAGTTAGACAGTTGAAATTTTCACAGACGATGTATTTCTGTTGCCAAAACAAATACTAAAAAACAGAATAAAATAAATATTTAAGGGGGCTCCCATACCATGACACACAGACATGATTTTTTTGCCGTTTTTATAGATAATGGTACGGAACCCTTCGTGCGCGAATCCGTTTTTTAATCATTCTGTAGGCGAGTGAAAGATGCTAAGTGCCGAAATACGTCATCGTTGGATCGGTTCACTAATGGATTCATTTTTCACTTTTGTGACCAGATCAGACGTTTCCACTTTGAGTGAAATATGCAAAAAGTGAAGCGTCTGATATCGGTATTATAGCTGATCCCCGCGATTTATAGTTTTATGTAATGAAGAAGATCTTTAAGGACGCGTTTTTGTGTCTGTCTAGGTTTATAGGAATAGTTTTGTTCTCCCTCATATGAAAAATAACGGATGTAAAAGACGCTCAACGAGTCCGAAAGCCACTTGCACACCGTCGTTGCGCCGTGCGTCGAATGCGTACCGCAGAGCTACGTGATGGGTCTTTTTACACCCTGTATGTAGAGAAAACAGGACTTACCTAATTCAGCAAACGGGTACCGGAGACTGTAAGCCGGCTGACACGCTAAATCTGGGAACTGATCTTCTAAATCATCTAATTTTCTCAACTGCTGCCGAAGAGATTCCAATGGACTCGACCAGCCCTCGCCACGTCTGATAGACAAAGAAATCAATAAGTATAGTGAGGACGGTATTGAAAAGTAGGCCTGCTTAATACTGACCGTCAACAACAATAATTGTGACAATTGTGTAAGAGAATAATTCTATAACGTTTGAAAATCCACTTTCGAAATTGTAGTACCTTATTAAGATATTGGTGAAATACAATCTCAAAACTTTGTATAGTTCGCGTCAAACTTTATGACGGCTCGGAACATGAGGCGAGTCGCTGCGCAGTAAGAAATTCATGGGTCAGGGGTGAGGGGTGGGGTACTACGGAGCGAGTAGCGCACTTCAGAGCAGTCATAAAGTTTGACGCGAACTATACTACTGTCTATTGTCCGTACATTCAAATCACAACTGCCATTCTACGACAGTAAATTGTATGAAATGATTATTATACAGGGTTGTTTGTAAAACACCAACAACCTCTTAAAAGGTAATTGTACTCATCATGAACAACTTTTACTATGGGAATGGGACCAAACCTGAAATCGCGAAAAAAAAATCAGCTGTTCCCTACATTTTGACGACTCGTACGAACATAAATGTAGGGAACAGCTGATTTTTTTTTTCGCGATTTCCTGTTTGGTCCCATAGTAAAAGTTGTTCATAATGATGAGTACAATGACCTCTTAAGAGGTTGTTGGTGTTTTACAAATAACCCTGTATAACACGACAAATTGACGTAGGACATCAAATTGGTTTTAACAATTAATGTTCTAACGGTAAATCTGTTTTTTTATTAACTACGAATAAACATTTCTAGCACCACTAGACGCTCAGATATGAGGTAAATTAGTAAAAAAAAATAAATAATAATAATAATAAATCTTACTTCGGTGAATAATTTAGACGCGACGTCGAAGCTGATTTTAATCTTGTAAAACACCTGCGTCGGCCATGTCCTGAAATAAATAACGCGTTTTAGCGTAGTATAATGCCTAATATAAATAATGCAAGTTTCATATGACAAACAAAAAAAAAAAAAACGGTCAAGTGCGAGTCGGAGTCGCACACCGAGGGATCCGTGAAAATTTGTAGGTATGTAACTACAAATTTATGGTTTTCGGATTTTTTCCTTTACTTGTGCTACATGACATTGCTTCTTGCCAAATTTCATGATTCTAGGTCAACGTTTTGGTTCCCTTGCGAGTGTCAAAATATGCAGCATAAACGGAACATAAACGCCCGTATCTTTAGATTGCGTTGACTTAGAAGTTTGATGTTTTCACTGCTTCAAGGGGATTACAGCTCTGAGTATTTGATATTAATTTCAAGTTGATAACTCCACGCGTTCCTGAGAAAAAGGGTCTTGACAGACGGACAGACAGAAGGACAACGAAGTGATATTATAGGGGTTCCGCTTTTCCTTTTGAGGTACGGAACTCTAAAAATGAAGCAACAAATGATTTGCATCGTCTAGTTCTATTGTTGCTCCGTCTAAACATTGTTTAAATAGTGCAACTTTTATTGTTGCATCAACTTATGGTATGCCGCAAGCAATTAAATCGCACCGTGTGAATCAGGCTTA